>JARDYH010000008.1:71435001-71814371 GCA_029215795.1 Anniella stebbinsi | reverse complement strand
CATTGGTTCAAGTCAAACAACATAGAATGTGTGAGATGCTTGTGCATCCCCTCAATGTAAGAGGCTAGGAGAAGAAACTAGATCCCTTCGGGATCCATCGTTCAGAGTTGAGTTACTGAGCTGTAAACAACACAGCCAGTAAATTAAAGTAAAGAAAATTAATTAACCGAAAATAAGAATTAAAAAATCAAGGGCCTGCTGGTGCCTGCCCAAAGTGGTGGGATGGATGGGGGGTGCCTGCCAATTACTCCCCCGCGGGCATGAGGGTGGGGTATCCCAGCAGGGGCAGATTGACCTTGAGGAAGACCAGCTGCTCCACAATCTCAGCGTCCAAGCGAGAGCGGTGGGGTGTGACCACGTCGCCCACCATGGAAAACACCCGCTCGCTTGGAACGCTGGACGGTGGGCAGCTGATTCTGTCCATGGCCACCCGCGCCAGATCAGGCCACATCTGGCGCCGAGATGACCAGTAGGCCAGGGGTTCGATGGAGCCGTCCTCCATCTGCTCCGCCAGGTAACGCTGCACTGCTGCTGCAGCGTCATCCTGGCGGCGGCTGGGTTGAGTGCCTCTATGCCCAACCGCAGCCTGCAAAGCCTTGTCCCAAAACCCCTGGCCTGTCCCCCTGCTGGGTGTGGTGGTGCTGGTGCCGCCGCTGCTGGTGGTGCTCAGCGGACTTAGCGCCTGGGCTTCGGTGGGCTCCTCCTCTGCCTGCCCAATCCTGGCATCCCGGGCCGCCCGAACGTCCGTCACCAGCATTTCCACCCAACCTGCCCGGGAAGTCTGCCCACATAACCCATCCTTGATGCGCGGGTCGCACATGGTGGCCAACATGTACTGCCTCTCGTTGTAGAGAGGCTGGACCCGGCGGGATAGGCTTTCCCTCAGCCTCGTCACCACTTCCCGCACCTCTGGCAGGAAGCGCCTGCCGGTGACGGCATCCCCGGCCTCCAGAAACTCGCCCATCTGATTCTGGAGATGCCTGGCCACGGGGAGCACCTGGCTGAGAAGGGCAGTGCTGCTGCTCAGGGTCTCGGTGGCCTCAAGGAACGGCTTGAGGACCACCAGAAGCTGGGACATGGCCTCCCACTGCTGCCTGGACAGTGGGGCCTGGATGCCAATGTCCCCGACCCTGAACATCTCGTGGACAACACGCTGTTGCTCCACCATACGCTCGAGCATGTGGTAGGTGGAGTTCCAACGTGTTGCCACGTCCTGCACTAGCCGGTGCTGCGGAAGTCCCAGCTCCTGCTGCTTCTCCCGCAGCAACCGACTGCCCTTCACGCTGTGGTGGAAATGCCCAGCCACCTTCCTGCAGCTCTCTAGGAGATTACGGATTTGGGGAGGGAGAGGGGCCTTGCTGCCTCCAAGGCCATCCCTGACGACCAGGTTGAAGACGTGCGCGATGCAGCGGATGCCCTCAAATCCGCCATCGCGCACCGCCTTCAGCATATTGGCTCCCCCGTCCGTGACCATGTAACCGCGGGTGTGCTGGTGCCCGCCCAGCCACCCTGCCACCATGCGGTTCATGGCCTCCGTAATCTCCTCCGCCGTGTGGGACTGGTCCATGACTGCGGTATGAAGGAGGGCCCAGCGGCAGCCCTCCTTCCCAGTCCCAGAAGTCCTGGGTGCTTCCTGCCCTGAGGCTCCCCACCAGTGAGCCGTCAGGGACAGGTAAGCGTGCACTCCTCCTTCGCTGGACCAGATGTCCGAAGTGAAGTGCACCTTCTGTGCCTCTGCCTGGCACAGACGACCCAGAACTAACTCCCTGCATGCCTGGTACAGGGAGGGCACCACACGCCTGCTCAGGGTGGTGCGACACGGCGGCTTGTAGTATGGAACCACAAGAGCCATCAGCCTCTTGAAGCCTGCGTTCTCGACGAGGCTGAATGGCTGGTCATCCAACGCCACCATCTCACCGATGCAATTGGTGATCTGGTTGGGCGCTGGAAAACGCCACCTTGTGGCTCCATACTTCCCCCACCCCATCTCTTCCATGGTGGCCTGGCGAAGCCTCTTGGGGATGGGAGGTCGAGAGCTGGCAGAAGTTGCAGAAGCCTTCTGCTTGCCCTTGCCGCTAGCACCAGTCTGCTGCGAGGTGCCCGCCTCGGTCCCAAGCAAAACAGACTGGTGGTGCCTCTGCATGTGGCGGGTGAGGTTCGTGGTGGTGAAGTGGCCTGGCATTTTTCCCCTGCTCACTGACATCTTGCAGTGGCGACAGACAGCAAAGCGGGAATCCACTGCCACCTCAAAGTGGTCCCACACCTTGCTTGCCTGTCGCTTCTGGGGTGACACAGACGGCCTGCCGGCGCCTTCGCTCTGTGGTGTCACCTCAGGAGCAAGGGAATGAGTGGAAGAGAGGACGGATTGTGGAGAGTAAGTCTCTGGTGCTGCCTGCTCTTCCTCTTGCCCCACATCAGAGTCCTCCTTCTCACTCTGAACCTCGCTGACTTCCACAAGATCTGGGAAAAGATCAGTCAGCGGGTTCACAGGCTCACCCACCAAAGAAGGAGCTGGATATAGTGCTCCTTCTTCATGCCCACTGCTGCTCCCAGCACCTGCCTCATGTTGCTGAAAGAGTGCCCTGCAGGCACTACTTTGAGTTGCCTCTGCCTGCTTCTGCTGCCCCAGTGGAGAACGCCTCAGTTTAACTGGGGGTGTGGAAGTAGGCTGCCTGCTGCTGGTCCCAGCAGCAGCAGCAGCAGCGCCATGCCCAGAGCGGCCTCTCCCAAATGCTGCCTTGGGAGCACCCCCCCTTTGAGTGCCACGCTTCATTTTATTTTTATTATTATTTATTTTTGTGTAAGTGTGTGCTTTGCTGACTTTTTTTGTGTTTGTAGCAGCAGGCTACACAGCCCAGCAACACACACTCACTCACAAGCGCACACACACACACACACACAGAGAAAGAGAGAGAGAGAGAGAGAGGATAGAATTTTTTTTTATTATTTTTTTGGGTTTTTTTCAGAAAGCGAAAGTAGAACAAACACACTCACTGCAAAGACAAACTGAACTCACAGACAAACAAACGTGCTATCTAAGAAAGGAAAGGCAAGAGAGAAAGGAAAGCCAAGAGAGAGAACAAGAAAAGCTGAAGTAAAAGATCAGAAACTCCTCAAAACCACCTCCAAATGCAATCAAATCAATTCAATCAATACAGTCTCTCCAACACAGCTCCAAAACACTCCCTAATCTCCTCCACGTTCAACCCACAAAGAGCCAGAAGGGCAGGGCTGAGAGAATATATACTGGTGCCCTCCTCCAGCATTGCGATTGGAGGCTGAAGAAAGTCTTCACAGGATTGGGTGATTCAGTCATGTATTCTAAAGCACAATTGGTGGATCAAGCTGTCAAACACACACACACAAACACAGCCTCCCCCTCCCTTTCCTGAAGGTTTAAAATAATAAAGTTTAACCTTTGTTTTCCCACTAAAGCATTGCACCAAAGTTTGTGAAATTTTCAGCGTTTGAGCGGGCATAGGTCCTGTGCCATGTGAGCGAGTTAGAGCTTTGTAGCTCTTAAAACCAACCCATAAATCCCATGTGAAATGCCATGAATAAACCTTTGTTTTCCCACTAAAGCATTGCACCAAAGTTTGTGAAATTTTCAGCGTTTGAGCGGGCATAGGTCCTGTGCCATGTGAGCGAGTTAGAGCTTTGTAGCTCTTAAAACCAACCCATAAATCCCATGTGAAATGCCATGAATAAACCTTTGTTTTCCCACTAAAGCATTGCACCAAAGTTTGTGAAATTTTCAGCGTTTGAGCGGGCATAGGTCCTGTGCCATGTGAGCGAGTTAGAGCTTTGTAGCTCTTAAAACCAACCCATAAATCCCATGTGAAATGCCATGAATAAACCTTTGTTTTCCCACTAAAGCATTGCACCAAAGTTTGTGAAATTTTCAGCGTTTGAGCGGGCATAGGTCCTGTGCCATGTGAGCGAGTTAGAGCTTTGTAGCTCTTAAAACCAACCCATAAATCCCATGTGAAATGCCATGAATAAACCTTTGTTTTCCCACTAAAGCATTGCACCAAAGTTTGTGAAATTTTCAGCGTTTGAGCGGGCATAGGTCCTGTGCCATGTGAGCGAGTTAGAGCTTTGTAGCTCTTAAAACCAACCCATAAATCCCATGTGAAATGCCATGAATAAACGTTCGTTTCCCACTAAAATGTTGCACCTAGCTTCCAGAAATTTCACACACATTTGAAGTGCAGTGTTCCCTGCAATGTGCCAAAGTTTCCCGTTTGTATCTTTGAAAATAAAAAAATGGGAGGCAAAACTGTATTTTACCCCACTGCTACCCAATTTTCAACAATTCATTGCCAACACATGCCTGGAGCTAGCTGTCTGAAATTTTACACACATATCAAGGGAAGTGTTCCCTGTAATGTGCCAAAGTGTCCTGTTTGTATCTTTAAAAATAAAAACATGGGAGGCATAACTGCATTTACCCCACTACTACCCATTTTTCAAAAATTCATTGCCACACCAGGCAAGCACCCACGGTTCTGGGATTTCACACACGTGGGTCCCAAGGTACCACCTACAATGTGGCAAAGTTTCATGTGTGTAACTTTAAAAATGACCGAGTTATAGGCATTCCATGTTATTTATTAAAAAATTAATTGCCACAAACTGCATGCACCAATCTTTCTGAAATTTCTCACAGATACCTATCCCTAACCAGTGTACAATGTGCCCAAGTTTCATCCTTCTGTCGTTAAAAATGAAAAAGTTATAGGCGTTTTTGTAAAACAACAATACTTTGCTATGGGAAAAACGCATTTAAAATGGCGTCCGATCCGCCGATCCGATCCGATCCGGATCGGACCTCGCCGGATCGGATCGGATCGGATCGGATGGTGTGTCGGATCGGATCGGATCGGATCGGATTTTCCAATTTTTGGGGCGGATCGGATTCGGATCGTGGATCGGATCCGATCCGATGCACACCCCTATTTAAAACATTATAAATTGTTAAGCCTGACCACAAAGTCAGTTAAAACCTCAACTTAAGCTGCTAAAATGCCTGGGAGAAAAGAAAAGTTTTGACCTGGCGCCGAAAAGATAACAGTGTTGGTGCCAGGCGGGCCTCATCGGGGAGATCATTCTATAATTGGGGGGGGGCATTACAGAGAAGGCCCTCTCCCTTGTTGCCGTCCTCCGAGCTTCCCTTGGAATAGGCACCTGGAGGAGGACCTTTGATGTTGAGCGTAGTGCATGGGTAGGTTCATGTCGGGAAAGGCGTTCCATCAAGTATTGTGGTCCCAAACAGTGTAAGGCTTTATAGGTTAAAACCAGCACCTTGAATCGGGCTCAGAAACATATAGGCAGCCAATGCAAGTGGGCCAGAATTGGTCTTATATGTTCGAACCTTCTGGTCCTTGTTACCAATCTGGCCGCTGCATTTTGCACAAGCTGCAGCTTCTGAACTGTCTTCAAAGGTAGCCCCACGTAGAGCGCATTGCAGTAATCTAAATTGGAGGTTACCAGAGCATAGACAACTGAAGCCAGGTTATCCCTGTCCAGATAGGTAGATGGAGTGGCATAAATGACAAAGTACTGAAAAGAAAAAGAAAAAGATTAAAATGTTACATGCTAAATTAAAAAAATATAGAAACAGCCATCCAAGACAGTGGAATGCAGGCAGTTAAAAATAAAATGAAATTCAAGCCATATTTGACTCAGAAGTCAAACAGGTGAACTCCTTGAAAGCAGTGTCCAGCCCAAGTAGACTAGAAGGACTACCAAAGATGGACCGACAATGGAGTAACGTTGAGTTGGACCAACAATGGACTGAATTGGACCAGCAGTGATCATTAGCAGGAATGGAATGCTTCAAATTGGACCAGCAAAGGACCAGCAGTACTAGATGCTGAACTAGATGGATCCTCAGTCTGATCCAGCATGGCTCTTCTTATGTTCTTAATGTCATGAGCTAATACAAAGGTGCTTCGTAGGTTCATTCTGGAATGGAGCAGCCCATGTCAATGTAAGACGAATTGGAGGAGTTGGACCAAAGGGCCTCTTTAGATCAGTGTTGTGTTTCCAAGCAGTTGCCCAATGGGAAGCCCACAAGCAGGACATGTGCAACAGCACCCTCCCACTCATGCTCCCCACCAAAACTGGAAGATAGCTAGCTGGCTAGCTCCTCGATGATTTTGTCTAATCCCTTTCTAAAGCCCCTTTTAAAGTTGGGGACCATCACTCCATCTTGTGGTGGTACATTCCATAGTTTAACGATGTGCTGCCCAATGGTCCAGTGGGAGCTGATCCCTGTCTAGGCTGGTTGTGGGGGCCAAGATCTATGTCTGCTCCCTGATGGGCTGTTGTTTCTCAACTTTCCATCAGTCTGGTTAGGAAACCTGCAGCAATTTGCGACATTGCCTGAAACCCACAGCGCTAGAAGGTTTGTTTGATTTTTGCAAGGAGGAGAACTTCCTCCTCACTTCTTACTTAACAGATTGCTCAAGGTTTCTTGGACTTGGATTTTGACATTCGAGGCATGACAACCATCAATTGGCCTTCCTTGAAGGATGAAGTGCGGTCATGAAAAATTGCTCTAACAAGTTTGATCACTGTTGAGAAGACATCCCACCTCACTAGGGTTGCCCAAAGAGCAGAATGTGGAGGGTACATGAATTCTTTGGGTTACAGAGATATAATTCACTTAGAAAATCAAGGATGGGCATCTTGTGGTCCTAAAGCCATGAGAAATTGTTGGCCTAATGACAAAGCTCTCTTCATGTGATCAAAGTGAACTGGAAGACTGATCCGTTTCTTTATTGGAAGTCCTCTGGGTAGGAAGGAAAAGAGAGGAAAGGGGGTGTCAAGAGAGAGAGAAAAGAAGGTGCATGAAGAGAAAGAAAAGTCACAACTCCAGTCAATGCTGATGTTGGTAACATCACCTCTGGCAAACCACCCGTGACAGTCAATCCCCCCTGCAAAGGAATGTGGCCCTTGATAGAAAAAAGGGTACAAAGGGCAAGACTTCCTGGTTTCTACCTCATTCCGATTGGCCTCCAGCAGTGTTCCTTTGAACCAAAGGTGGGCAACACATGGGCAATAGGCTACAAGCAATTCCTTGGCTTTAAATGCAGGTTCTGCTGACGCCCCCCTCCCCCTGAACTTGCTGCAATACAATCGTGCTCCTTGTTTTAAAGTGAAATTCGGCTTTTGCATTTTGCTGCGAGGGGAAGGGGACTGGCTTCCTGGGAAACCCTGAAGGACCAGATTGGGATCCCAGGATTAATTTGACATGTGGAGCAGTGGTTCTGCCCCCCTGCTTTACAGGTAAGTTCTGCCTCATCTGGTGGCCTCCTAAGAACCAGTTGATTTCTGGAAGACCCAGAAAGTCTCAGTCAGTCTCTCTCTCTCTCTCTCTCTCTCTCTCTCTCTCTCTCTCTCTCTGAAATCCTCCTGAAGTGATGGATCAGGCCTTCATCCTTCCAGTGACTTCATGGGAAGGATTCTTACCTCTTCTTCAGCCCCTCCAGCCTTTCATCTTGGAAGTGGACAGCCTCGTTGCTCTCCCTGTGAGGAACAAAACTTACTCATCTGGTTAGGATTGCCTGGTTGTTTTGACCCCTCTTGGCTAGATCCCTCCAGACAAAGAGTTTTCTAACTCCCTCTCTCAGATGATGACACTCCTTCTTCATTGTTCCACACTCTGCACCATGAACAGCATCAGCATAAGATAAGACAAAAGGGAGCTCAGCCAAACACCCTCTTAAAGAGCCATGTTTCCACAAATCGCTTAGAAGTTTGAGTCAGTGTTGGGGTCTGACAGGTCGCACTCAGCAGGGTGTTCCATAAGGTTGGTGCCATGACAGGAAAGGTCCTGCTCCTGGGAGCTGCTTATCCATTTCCCACCAGAATTGTGGTAGGTGTTTTCATCCCACCCTTCGATGATCTCCACAGGGCAGTTTGCCTAGCACAAAGGGATTTCAAGGGGAGTTCCCTTGGTCCTCAAATGGTTCTTTGGCTTACGATTTAAATCGAGAAGATTATGAGCCAATTTTGTGTCTGTTAGGTGCTCAAAATGGCAGTTCCTGGGCTGAAACTGACTTGAACTCTCCCCCTGATTTTCATGATCCCATTCAGAGACCACGAAAGGGGGGGAGCCATTTCAGCGTTGGGAGGATGATGTGATGGAGGATCGTTCTGGGGTGGTCTGGGGAGTTTAACATGACAGCCAGAAGCAGCAAGTAACTGCCTGTAAACACCAGATAATTCCCTCCACTCAATGCACCCCCAAAATACAAAAGAAAGGGTGCAGTTTTCCCCTTCCTCTTATGCTACAGTCTCCCAGATTCAGGTTGTGGTTTTGGAATATCGAAACTTCAGCCCAGCAATCAACTCGGCTGGAAATTTCCAAGTTAGATGAACTCACTAGAGCCTCAAAGGCCGGGCCAGATCATATAACTGTGTGACCTTTACAAAAGTCAATCACATCTCTGGCTGTTCTGCAAACAAAAACCTCTTTGTCCAAAAACAAGAACTGTGCCTCATTTAAACATTACACCACCATTTCAAAAATGACCCGTGGAACACACTGATCCGTGTGTGCGTGTGTGTAGTGTGTGTGTTAAATTGCCATGCCACCCAGCCCAGGTGACTTGCAGCAGCCAATAAAGTGTGTGTGTGTGCGTGGGGGGGGGGAATCATGCTCACGAAAAATGTGGTGACTTGGCAAAGTTTCAAAATCGAACCCTTTAGGATCTTATTTCACTTGCACGGCACGGTACTGTATGGTTCCCTTCAACAGGGCTAGTACATTGGTATGCCTTTTCCCATCCTTGGATCCCTTGGTTGATTTGGACAGGCGTCTCTCACTGAGATTCAACAACAAGATTGATTCAATGCCCCTAGAGCAAGCAGCCTCGTTGGTGAGTACTTTTTTGTCCTTTGGTCGTGGGGAGGAAGGCATTGATTCTCTGGTAATTTATTTGGTGGATCTTGCCACCATTGCACCAACCACTGTTGTTGGTGGACATGCCGTGGGGAGTGCCAATTGTGAAGTGCATGGGTCCCCTCCCTAGGCTCACCCTGACAAACATTTCAGACATCACTGCCAAAGTTCAAAACTAGTCCTGTTATCCATGGCATAAAGTGATGCCGGGCCTATCATTTCCAGCCAAGCAGACAGTGATGCTGCTAGGTCTGAGTGGGTAGCTGGCCTGTGTCCCCTCTGGGCTTGTCCTGGTTGCTCTCTCCTTCCACATGTCACCCTGGCTGCTCTGCTGCTGGCACCCTGATATCTTCTCCTACCTCTCCTCACCACCCTGGCTGCATCACCATCCTCTCCCCTCCCTTGCCAGTAGGGTGACTTTGTGTTTTATGGGTGTTTAACTGTGCAGTGAGGGACTGATCTTCATGGGAATTCCTTCCAACTCCACCGTGCCTGTGGAGCTGATTGAGGCTCGGAAATGCAGGAGTGGAAGGAGGAGTTTGACCCATTGGAAATTATTCTCCAACAAGGCCATCACATTGTGATCGTAGGATCATAGAATATTAGAGTTGGAAGGGGCCTATAAGGCCATTTAATCCAACCCCCTGCTCAATGCAGGAATCCACCTTCTATGATTCAGATGGCTGTCCAGCTGCCTCTTGAAGCCCTCCAATGTGGGAGAGCCCATGACCTCCCTACATCATTGGTTTCATTGTCATGCTGCTCTAACCATCAGGAAGTTTTTCCTGATGTCCAGACAGAATCTGGCTTTCTGTAACTTGAGCCCATTATTCTGTCATCTGCACTCTGGGATGATCGAGAAGAGATCCTGGCCCTCCTCTGTGTGACAACCTTTCAAGGACTTGAAGAGTGCTCTCATGTCTCCCCTCCGTCTTCCCTTTTCCAGGCTAAATATGTCTGGAGGAGGCAGGAATTGGTTGAGACACCAACTTCCTCCTTGAACACCAATCTCCACATTAGTAGCCTTCTACTCATACATAAGCAAGTTTGCAGAGAGGATGATGGATGCACTTTGCTGACGAGCGGGGCGGGGGGGGGGATGGACGGACGGACATCCTCGGATGATTTCCCCAAGTCGGGGACTGTTCCATTGGTGCAAGCGTGTGTCTCTGTGTGTGGTTTTGAAAGCACCAGTTTCAACAGGTCTTTTTATAGGCTTCAGTCGAGCGGGGCAACATTCCTCCGTGAGGCTGAGCCGAGAGAACGAAGAAACGACGGGCCCCTCTCCTCTCAACCGGTAAATCTGAACAATGAAAAGAACTCCTGGGCAATGCAGAGTTGTGGCTGCTGAGCTTATACGTTTTTATAAGCAGGGGCTTGTGGGACTGGCTGCAAAGTATACCACAGTTAAAATCAAAATAACCACGATGACTCCGTGCCATCTCTTCTGTTGTCACCATTTTTTTAACTGCAGTAAACGCGCAGCTCACCCAGAATACTTCCTCCCTGCTGCCTGCAGATCATGCACATCTCTCTGTGTTTGTTAGAGACAGAAATCTTACTCGAGCAGAAACAGCAACAGAAAAAAATATATAAGAAGGAGGGGAAAAAAAGAACATGATCAAGTGTAGTGTAGATAAAAAGCATATCCGCTCACATTAACTGTCCAGAACACCATTAATAAAAACAAAACAGAAGATGGGAAAAATTCAACACGTCTATTTCAAATATATACATTAATACAAGCAGTCCAGATATCTAAAGACACATCCAAACAAAATGGAAGACTGTAAGATATACTCTCAAATGAAGCCAGAGCAGTAAATTCTTCAGATCACTGAATTTATTTTATTTATGGAATCATTGAATTTATTGATTGGTGCTAGCTTTGTCCTTTCAGGTTTGAAGTATGAGTCTCTTTGCAAAGTGTAAGGACTCTCAGAGTCCACTTTTGCTGTCCATCTGTTAATCCCATTTATATTTTCTAAAAACATTTGTATCCCACCCTATATCACGTGGCTTTCAGGGCGGCATACAGATAAAATGATACAAACATCACAGGATCAGAATTTGAAAATGCACAAATGTCTGCAATCATCACAGATTTTTCAAGAAGAAAATGGATGCAAGCAAATGACTTCCAACCAGAAAGAAGCCTGCACAGGGCATGCCCACATCATACACCTCAGCGACACCTTGTCTGCATTACATCGCCAGCATCTAGTAGAGCTAGACGGAAGTGACCAAAGATGCGCTTATAAGAAAAGGTAAAGCACTGTGCATTTGAAGTGCTTTGATGCCACCTTGTGGCACAATAGAAGCCTGGAATCCATGGCCTTATAGGCCCCTTCCAACTCTACTATTCTGTGATTCTATGATTCATGCAGGCTGATCTGCAAAGCACACTCCACCAAGAAAGAAAGGAAAAGAGGGTGTCCATTTAAATTAAATTTGCATATACTAATTAATATGAATAGATTTACAAATAATCTAAACAGAATGATAGAGTACATCTCACCAGACTGGTGACTTTGACCACTTTCTCAGAACATGGAAGCTGAGACAGAAGGAGAGGCTGATGGTTGCTGTGAAAAACGCCAAGACCCTGCAGTGGCTTAAAGCTCTGCCCCTTGCTTCTAAAGAACCCGCCTCCTGGGAATCAGCCCCCGCCCCCTGATCCTCCAGTTCTTTGCCAGGAGGAAGAGAGTGAGACGAGAACATGGCAACTCTAGGCCAAGGAAAACTCCAAACAAAGCAAGTCCCTGTCCTCCATTAGGTTGGCTATGGCCAGATGCCACCTGTCTTTTTTCCAGTTACACCAGATGTCATGTCCACTGGTCATTGTAACAAGTAGGTAGCATTATGTTCAAGGTCATGGCTAACTGGTTTTTCTTGTTTCCATATCCCTTCCCCATTCGGTCCCCCTCTTTTATAGCAGCCACCCCCAAGTTGGTGCCCTCTGGATGTTTGGGGGCCTTCCAAACCCAACTCCCATCAGCCCCAGCCAGCATGACCAATGGTCAGGAATGCTGCAGTCATAGTGCAAACCATCCAAGGGTCCCAGCTTGGGGAAGTCAGATGGGACAGAAGATGCTGGAGACTGAACCTGAGATCTTCAGGAGGGGACCTTCAGAAGACCCTGAAGCTTGAAAACAGGATCTTTTTAATTTCCACCTTGTGTTAATTTCAGCTTCGCTACTACTGCCCTCATCAAAAGATTGTGCATGTTCAACATAGGCTTGGTGACAAATCATCACTCATATTGGAGTTGCTATGATGCAGCAACAGTGTTTCCATTGTTGATCCATAGGTGTGTTCTTTAAATGTGAGTCTCTTATATCATCCTTGAGGAAGAGAAGGCTCACCTCTTCTATTTTGGGCACTGTTAAGTCATGGATGTCTCCTCCGCACCAAAACCAGAGGGTTTCATAACTTGCTTTTCATCTGCCATTCACGCCCTCACCCATGCACACAGCCTGGTGCTGGCACCTCACCCAGGGGGAATCTCTGCTCAGATTTGTTTCAACATTCTAATTTTCCCCACAATCTGACACCTGCCTTTAAAAAGAAGAGATGCAGGAAACAGAAGACCTTTTGAAGGAAGACTGTGCTTAGAGGAGGCACAGGTAGGTATCACATTTCTCTGCCATTTGTATGGTTATGTATTGCGGATTGGTGAGGGGTTGTCTAAATTTTGGACAGGGGCAAGGCTATCAAATGACTTGTCAATTTCATCCTTCACTTTGGGACTTTCTGAGCAAAGGGACTGGGGAATTGTCTTTGACAAGTACAGAATATGGCTCTGCCCAGCTAAAGTGTACAAAGCCCTAAACGCTTGGGACCAGGATACCCGAGGGAACGCCTTCTCCCTTACTAACCTGTCTGATCACTGAGGTCATTGGAGGTCATGCTCCTGGTGGTTCCACATGGACCTATGGCCCAATTGAAGTCCACCAGGAGAAGAACCTTTTGTGTGGTGGCCCCTTCTCTATGGAACTCCTTGCCCCGGGAGGTCAGGCAGGCACCAACACTAGGCTGCTTCTGGTACCTCCTTAAAACAACTCTATTCCTTAACTGACCATCACTGTTTTTATTTGTCCTTTGTTTTAAATTGAACAATTTTAATTTTCTGTTTTTAATCTTTTTTTTTACTGTTTTATTCCTATGTTCACCACTCTGGAATATTTTTTAGATATTGAACAGTATAGAAATATTGTAAGCAAACAAACAAACAAACAAACAAAGCAGTGTTTCGGGAGGATGAAACTAACAGGGATATTTACGAGAGGGGAATATGCCTCTGCAGGGCTACAGAGTGAACAGCCGGACCTGCGATCATGTGCAGTTGCACAAGAGCGCCAATTTAAAAAACATGCAAAGAAACAAGAAACCATTTGCATCAATTTAAAGAACCAGGGGAAAAAGACCCAAATTGCGGGAACCCCCCAAAATGCCTGAAACATTTCTGGAACCGGGGAAATAAATCCACTACAGTTTGCCATTGCTTATCAGAATGGAAACACCACAAAATCCCTTTGGGCTTAATTGGAATGGAGTTCCCAGTGTTTCACATCCTCAACCCAGACCGACACTGAGCTCCCAGATTGAATTCAAGTCCCATGTGTGAACCAAGTCCAGCTAACTTCCTCTGGATCCAACCCAAAAACATTTGGCAAGCTGTGCTTGATCAGAGCAAAGATCCATTTATTCTGACACTCTGATTGCAACCAGATGCCTGCAGGGTGCCCACTAAGTCGGTATGAGGACAATCACCTAGCTCTGCTTTGGTCCTCCAAGAATCTTGGGAGGTAGACTGGCACAGAATAGGGTGGTGATTCCACAAAGTCCTCCCAACTGACCGCCGCCGCCAGATCTTTCCACCACTTTAGGTGTGTCTCGCCTTTCAGAGCCACCCGGTGGCAGTGAATGCACTCCAGAAATGAATCATGCATCGCATGTGATTAAGTTCTTTGTTTTATCTCTCCTGAATCTACTGTCCATCAGTTTCACTGGGATACTCCCAAAGAGAGGGAGCTGAGAGAGGGATAAAATATGACAGCCATCTCTCGCCCTCCCTCCTTTCCTCATGCCAGGCATACTTTTACAAACTGTGATCACATCCTCCCTCTGTCTTTTTTTCTAAATGAAAAGGCCTCTGATGCTTTTACTCAGGGGTGCTGAGCCTCAGAACCAGGGGTCGAATCCGGCCCCTTAGGCTTCCCTAGAAGGGATGCCGCTTCCCTTGGCTTCACAACTTTCCTACAAACCACCAACTGTTTGCTGGTTTCTCAGCTTTTGTGCAGTTTTATCCCCTTTTCTAAAAGGTCAAAATACCTCTCCTAAGGCCTAGTGGGTGGTTGTAAGATCCTGAAGCTAAAACATGCCAGTATATTTTAGTTTAGCCCCTTTGCCTTTGGTTCTGCTCACCACTGGAATGCGGCCCCGAAAGCACCTCTGGTATGGAATTGGTTCCTCGGGCTGCAAGAGATTCTGCATCCCCTGCTTTAGCTTTTCATAGAAATAGAGCTGGAAGGGGTCTTGGAGGACACTTAGCCCATCTGTCTCTGCTCAATACAGGAAACCCAGAGCTGGGGCATCCCAAGAAAACAGCTGGCCAGCCTTTTCAAGCAGAAGGAGAGCCATCTAGGCAATAGGTTCTATTGTTGGGCTGTTCTCATCTGTTGAGACATTTCTAAGAACACCAGAAGAGCCCTGCTGGATTAGACCAAGGGCCCATCTTGTCCACCATTCTGTTAACACAGTGGCTAACCAGCTGCCCACGGGAAATCCACAAGCAGGATATTAGTGCAACAGCAACCTCATGCCCATATTCCTCAGCAGGAACGTAGCATATAGCCATCAGGACTAGTAACCATTCATAGCCTTCATGAATTTGTCCAATTCCCCTTTCAAGCCATCCAAATTGGTGGCTATCACAACATCTGGAAGTGAGTTAACCCTGCGCTGTGTGAAGGCGTCCTTCCTTTTATCTGTCCCAAACCTCCCAGCAACCAGCTTCATGGGATGACACTGTTTCTATTATTATGAGGGAGGGAGAAAAATGTCTCCGCTTTCCATGCATAATTTTCTACACCTCCTTTTCTTTTCTTTTTTTTTTTGAATTAAATATTTTTATTCTGTTTCAACATTAAAAAACATAGAAACATAGAAACATAAAAACAAAACTTACAAAACAAACAACAATTAAAAGGACCCCCTACCTTTCCCACAACCATTTTATAAATTCTTTTAAAGTGAAAGTACAAAGAAAAAAACCCAATCCTCCCCTTTTAACACAACTAAATATTGACATTCTTATTCCCCTAATATTAAAAGTTATTAAAACATACTTCAAGGAACATAAACCCCCTTATACCTCTTATACAATATTTTCATTCACCATAAGAAAACCCTCTTCTCTTACTTAGTTATAAAATTAAACAAACCTTTTTCCCTTTTCCCCCCTTGTTTCTCCCTTGCTACAACATAAGACTTCACATATTTTCTTAACTACTTATATTTCCATATTTCATTATTTTCTTATAAAAGTTTTAAAGCTTGTCCCAAATAACAACTTCAGAACGATTTTAAACTTATAGCCTCCACAGAGTTTTCAATCTGAGTCTGCAATTATTTCAATCCTTTTATACAAATACACAATACTTATTGCTTCATTATTATTATTACCATTATTATCATCATTACTATTTCCCTTTCCAATTCCAACCATCTTCTGTCACAACAGCTTTAAATCTATTCTTATTCATATTATATGTCTCTCTAATAATAACAATAATAAAAAACACACCCCACAAGAGTCCAAAATAACCCCCACATCTTGATGTTAATCCTTCTCATTGCCAGATTCTCCAAAGTCTCTCCTGTAAAGTCCACCTTTCTCTGTATCTATTCCAAACAGCTTCCTGCATCTTCCAAATCTCAGCTCCAGTCTTATAATGTTGATGTGGATCCGTCTCTTCAAGATCTCTCCTGCAAATTGCACCTTCTCCATAACAGATCCCAGCAAAACTCTCTCATAAATACATCTCCAGCCTTTTAATATCAATCCGTCTCTTCCACCATTCTCCATCATAGCTCGAAGCACAACTCTGCGTCTAAAAATGGCCACGTTTTCCCTTTGTTCTCCACCATATTTATCCTTCTCTTTCCCCCTCTGTCCTCCATCTTAACACACAGTTTTTTTTTAAAAGTCTTAATTATTCTTTCACAACAGTCAATTTTCTTCTGAAAATCCTCATTCCATAAATGTTTCTCTCAAACAGCAAATGATCCATAGCTGTACTTTTCTTTGAAGAAGATAAACCAACTCATCAACTGGATGATGTGTAAAAAAAAATTCCTTTATCTCTTCATACGCAAACCAATTAATCACTGCAGCAGTAACTCTTCACACCTGATGTTTTTCTCCATTGAAAAAATAAAAGTTAATAAATCTTGTAGTTAATTCTGGAGAGACTTTCTTATACCAGCAAATCGTCTGGTTTTCTCCCTGCTTTTAATTTTCCTCTTGTGCTTCTTCCAGATAATGATAAATGATTCTCCCACTACATACTGGGAGAGGATGATTAAATATCTGCCAGCCAGTTGTTAACTCTCACTTCTCTGCACTTCGCTGCACCAAAGGCACCCCGTCCGCTGATATTAACATTCTCGGGGAATGAAGACAGAATGACCTTCCATTCTGGATCAGCATCTGAGCGGTGTTAACCACCGTCCCACTCTCCCATGTTGAAAATCCGACAAAACGACTTCATTACCCCATGGGATGAGCTCACAGGACCCTTTGTGGCATGCTCCTTGCATTTCCCTTTTCTGGGAAATGTTAAGCTCCATCTGGGAAGCTCCCAGAGAGCTACCGCTGTCCAGTCTCAGCAGAATTCAAAACTCTGCTGCTCGGTCATCCATGTTCTTCACCAGAAGTCCATAATTTTCTACACCTCCTAATGATCTCCTGATGTTCAACCAGAATCTACCCCGTTCCACTTAAACCTGTTAAACCTGTTAGATCCACCTCTGCCCTTTGGGGGGACAGTAGAGAGAAATCCTTTCCCAGATAGACAAGGTCAGAGCACCTTATCATTTTGGCTGCTCTTTTCCGCACTTTTTTTCTCTACAATATGTTTTTGGAGGTGGAATAGTGGAACTTACACAGCTTTCTGCCACTCCCCCCCAGCCCTGCTTGTTTCCTCTCCTTGCTATTCCTGCCTAGTCATAAGAGCAGAAGATGAACCTTGCAGGATCAGACAAAAGGCATCTCTAGTCCAACCCATTTAGATGCTCCAGTGGGAAGCCGAGAAGCAGGACATGAGCACAGGAGCGCTTTCCTGATGCTGTTCTCCACCTGCCTTGGAACCTCTGTGTATTATTTACAAAGCACCATTAGTAGCCATTGACAGCCATGTTTTCCATGAATTTGCCAAATTCCCTTCTAGAGCTTCAGCTATGGGGTGGTATAGAAATGTAATAAATAAATAAAGATCTCTAAATAGGTGGCTATTCCACATCTTGTGGTAGTGACTTTCAGAGTTTAACAATGCACCATGTGAAAAAGTCCTACACAGGGGGAAAAAGCCACCAATGTCCCCAGCAACAGCTGCCTGAAGTGGTTGTTGCACTCTCCTTCGTGGTAGAGCCGTCCCTGTCCAGGCTGCCAGTTAGTTCATCCCCAGACTACATAATATTTGTTTCTTTTCCAACCCAACCACAACATCAAAACACAAATAAAAACATGGTAGGCAGAGATAAAGCTGGTTCATAGAGCAGATGGAAGCTGATTCCAAGGGGAATCCAATTCCTGGGAAAAGGAACAAAAAAGATCTTGGCCTGGTGCTGAAAGGGCATTAAGTTTGGTGCCTCCCTAGAGATGGTGTTCCAAAGCTGGGATGCCATCACCAAAAAGGACCTTTCCAGAGTAGTTACCTGTCGCACCTTGCCTGGTTGAGGGTACCAGGAGAAGGATCTCCAAAAAGGATCTTAACACCTGGGTAAGTATTTGGGGAGGCAGATAATGTGTTCCTCAGCCTGGATGAACTTTATGGTCAAAACTTGCACTTTGAAGTGAGCCCAGAAGCAGACCTGGTACCAAACACTGACATAATATAATCTAGGGCAACACTCCAGATGCATTGGACTCAAACTCCCTGCATCCTGGCTTGGGGATGTTGGGAGTTGTTGTCAAATACAACAGGAGGGTACCTGGTTGGGGAAGCATTCCCTAGAGCCTTCGTCTTCCCAGACTTGGAATACGGGAGGAAAAAGAAACCAAAACATTGACTGGATCTGTTTTTACCCACAATTACTTTATTCACCTAGGTTGCTTCTGGTCTACTTATTTCAGACATCAAGAGAAAGAAGATGGCAAAAGCTGAGATCCTCATCTTTGCTTTGTGTTCTCTGTCACTAGGTGAGCCCTGAAAGCGAATTGGAATGTTTGGGGGGATGTTAGATGGTTCTCCAGTTGACTGTATCACCTGACCAAACATGAGGAGGTGCAGAGTTATCATAACTGATTTCCTAATGTGGTCCCAGTCCTCACATATGATTTCAGCCTTCCAAACATCATGGGTTGTGAGTTCAAGGCACAGTGATGTGCTATCTACACACTTCCATTCCAATGTGCAGATCATATGAATATATTATGTTCACAATCTTGAATGGGAATGACAGAAAAGAGCCTAACTCTTGGAACATTTTCATAATTTTCTGAGCTTGCATTCAAAAGCATGTAGTTGTGCAAACCTGCACTTCTGAAAATGCA
Organism: Anniella stebbinsi; assembly: GCA_029215795.1. Taxonomy (NCBI): domain Eukaryota; kingdom Metazoa; phylum Chordata; class Lepidosauria; order Squamata; family Anniellidae; genus Anniella; species Anniella stebbinsi. Next base: position 71,795,682 of record JARDYH010000008.1, on the reverse strand, counting down.
CACTGATGAAAATGCACACTTCTGAAAATGCACCTCCCCAAATGCACATTTCCCACACAGTCAAAAGCAGTTGGGTTCAAGAATCTGGGAGAGGGCGCAGGAATCATAGAATGGTAGTGTTGGAAGGGGCCTCTAAGGCCATCGAGTCCAACCCCCTGCTCAATGCAGGATCCACCTTCAAACATCCCTGGCAGATGGCTGTCCATCAGCATCATGGATGCCTCTAGTGTGGGAGAGCCCACTACCTCCCTAGGTCATTGGTTCCATTGTCGTACTGCTCTAACAGTCAATAAGTTTTTTGTGACATCCAGCCAGAACCTGGCTCCCTGTAACTTGAGCCCATTATTCCATCACCTGCACTCTGGGATGATGGAGAAGAGATCCTGGACCTCCTCTGTGTGACCCTGTTTCAAGGACTTGAAGAGTGCTCTCATGTCTCCCCTCAGTGTTCTCTTCTCCCGGCTAAACATGCCCAGTTCTTTCAGTCTCTCTTCATAGGGCTTTGTTTCCAGACCCCTGATCATCCTCATTGCTCTCCTCTGAACCCCCTCCAGCTTGTCTGCATTTTTCTTGGAACTGTGGTGTCCAGAGCTAGAAGCAATACTCAAGATGAGGCCTAACTCAGTATCCTCAACGCTGGACCTGTATTTTGTTTGGAATGTAGAAGACTCTCTGAGAACAGTGCTTTATGTGGACCTACTGAACCTGGATTGGCCATCACATGTCAGCTGATGGAATGTTAGGGCTAGTGTCTACTGCACCCTTGAGGCATGGAGCTCAGTTCCATTGGCTCACAGTGGAACGGGAATTTTGGAGATTAAGCAGGTTAAGACACCAGGGTGTGTCTGTTTAGAGAGCTGCATGCACACATCCCAGCACATGACAGCTCTTCCTTTGTGTGTCCCCCAGCCACAGCATGCTTCCAGCTCATCACTCCATCCAAGTGGGGAGCTAAACCCGCTAACTGTTCGGCACCTTTGAAGAAACTCCTTCCCGAATATGTCGTCATCATCCACACGGCAGGGAAGTCATGCAATTCTCTACCCGATTGCAGCAGGGAAGTAAGGAATGCGCAGGATTACCACCTGGATCTCAAAGGATGGTGTGACATTGCCTACAAGTAAGACAGCAATGACTGCTACAATATCTTAATGGTTTATTATTTTTACTGCTTTAAATATGAACTCAATAGTAGAGCAGCATCTATCTATCTATCTATCTATCTATCTATCTATCTATCTATCTATCTATCTATCTATCTATCATCTATCTATCATCTATCCATCCATCTAAAATGCAGCCTGCATGCTTTATGTTCTATTTCCTTAATACTAAGGACTAGAAACTTGCTTATTTATATAAAAAAGAGACAGGCCCTTGTCTCTAGGAGTGTTCAATACCCCCACATTATAGAACAGGAATGAGCAACTCATGGCCGATTGTTGCACCAGTGTCCTGCTTGTGGTTCCCTGGTCGACAGCTGGTTGGCCACTGGGTGAACAGAGTGCTGGGCTAGATGGGCCCTTGGTCTGATCCAGCAGGGCTTTTCTTACGTTCTTATGATTTTAAGGCCTGTGTCTGAAATGGTATAAAAAAGTCCAGGTATGTCGAGCGTCAGACTTTGTTCAGAAGTAAAAGAAGGAAAACAAACTCTTCCTCCCTTTCCATGTATTAGCCTTTTTATATTGTTGTTAAAAGCATATGCAGTCTTCAACGCATGCAACATACAATTGAAAAGAGAGCTCTTGAAGTAACATCTCTCTTTCCCTCTGAACTGATATGGAATAGCCTAGATATGTAACATCTCATTTTTCAAGGGTAAAAGAAAGACACAAATCAAATGTTCCCCCTCTCACTCCCCCTCTCTTTCCATCCTTTTAAACAAAAAGGCATATGTAGTTTTGAAGCTCTTCCAATATATCAAAAAAGTAGCCCTCAAAACAACACCTCTCTCTTTCTTCCTTCCCACTTTCAGCTTCCTGATTGGCGAGGATGGATTTGTGTATGAGGGACGAGGTTGGCGCAGTGAAGGAGCCCACACCTACGGCTACAATGATTTGACACTTGGCATTGCTTTCATAGGTACCTTCATCGGTAAGTTTTGTCATGCTTTGGAAAGCAGCCGCAGTGCCACGCTCTCTCTCAGTCGTCACAGCTGCAGGGTTCTGTGGGTTGGAAGGGAATTGAGTCCAATTCATAGAGGGTGCATCTATCCACAGCTCTGAATTGTAGTGACTTGATGGAGCCTCTAAGTTCAGGAGCAGTATACTGCTGAATGTCAAACACTGGGGATCAAAAGCATTGGTGAGCTCCTCTGCTTCTGTGGGGAGGAGGAAGGGAATGTAGTGCCACCAAGCATGGACCAGCCGACCCCAACCTAGTATTCTCTAATCTAGATGTTTTGGACTTCAACAACCATCAGGCCCAGCTAGCATAGCCAATGCTCAGGAATGCCTGGAGTGAAGGCTGATTTAGCTTTAAAAAAGAAGCAGCAGCTTTTAATGGCCTCTGTCGATAACATTACTCAAGTTATTGCAACGTATCTGAAGCTAGCGATGCCACAGATTTCACATTTATTCAGCTCATTGGTCAAAACCATCCATTTATAGCAGTCATCTTTCTATAGGAACATATGAGAAATTTGTTTCAGTTCCTTTTTGATCAGATTTAACCAGTTTGCACCTTCAGGATCAAAATGGACTGGGATGCAATCTATGGTCGAAATCCCTACATTTCTGAACATGCAATGGGATTCGCAGATCCCGCCCAATCGTATTTGGCGTCATGCATATTTTTGAAAAGTCCACACCAATACACGTTAAGCAATGTGTCCATTTCCTAGATGCACATAACCGATGCATACATTCGGAAAAGTATGCATCAAAATACACATGGTTTTTGTCATGGAAAGAAAAAAAAAGCAAAGTTTGCAACCTGATATGGACATGAGTCAGAATGAGTTTCAAGAAGGAACCACGTGAAACCAACCAATCAGAAAGAGGGTGCATAACTTAGTGACACATGATATCATGCTGCACTATGCAATTTTGAACTACAGCTCCCAAGATGCACCTTGGCGTTGTGCGTATGCAAAAACTTGTATACGCAGAATGAGAGTTCATATTAAAGGAGAACTCTTGTTCGAGCTCCAACAGAAGAATTTGTTACTTCCCAAGTAAATAACGGGGCCAGTTTGCCCATCGTTAAAAGTTTGCCCATCGAAATGCTTCACAACCATCGTCAGAAACAATGAAACATGCCTTTATGAATCCTTGGGGTCTGGTTACTGCCAGGACTGTGCATCAAGCAGATAAATCTATGTGAGTGCTGAAGGGGGATTTGGAGAAGGGAAGGACCGGCAGCTCTGATGGTGTGGGGAATTGAACCCAGACTTACAGAACTCCACATGCCATGTTCAGAATCACTTGATCATTCCTGTCCAAGGTCTGCTTGTTTACTATTGCATTATGTGGGAAATCAGTGGGCGAATCTTCTTGCTTGTGGCAGGGTGCCACACCATAGCCCAGAAAACTGAAGCACCCTCTGCTGAGCAGCACTGAACGATGCAGGACGTATGTACCTAGGGCAATGGGTTAAACAATTCCACTCCGTTTGTCCACATCTCTTCCTTGAGCCCTCCCTAAAGAATAATGAGGGATTGGATGGGATGGGTTACCTAGAAACCTAAAAAGAGTCCCTGAATTGCCCTCTAACCACAAAAGACCACAGAATAGTTATCAATTTTGGTTCCTCACAGTTTCTATCCCCCCCCATTCATAAGATTGGTTCATCTGATACTTTCAGAATTTCACCAGGCTTACGTTTGATTCATTCTGAACGTTAAGATTTTTTTTTAAAAAAATGTTTGCATGAAACTTTATAAGTATTTTGGTGCAAATTTGTCCAAATATATGCATTTTTGCCTAAGATCCTCATTTTTTGCAAGCCATTTTCCTGACAGAATACATTTTTGAATGTTATTTCCCCCTGCATAGGTGTCATTGTATGTAAATTTTAATAGAGAACTGCAGTGCAAAATTCAGAGAAATGCGAATCTTGAAGGGAAACTGGGTTTCGGTTCGGACAGTGGTTCAGATGTACAAAATTAGGTAATTTTACCTGACCATGTGAACCAAATGAATTTCTCACCTGTCCCTACCACAAAATCAATACCATTATGCAAGGGAGGTAAGGCAGAGAATGACAGAGCTTTCCCAGATGTCCCCACCCTATGGTTCATGCATTTTGTGTGGGATGGCACGTTAAACTGCAGGAAGGATGCCACAGTTGGGACATTTTCAGAAGGAGACAGCTTGGTGGGTGTTGGTTGCATTAGTTAAAGGTCATTCCTGAGCACAGAACAATATTGCAGAGCAGAGATACTTGAGGACAGTGCCAGCTCAAGGTTTTGGAGCCCAGTGAAACATCCTAACAAGGAGATTGTTCCATCCATTGTTTCCATGTCACCCACCATATCATAAAACTCTACCATGTTCTGCTGTGGCCATCCCTCATTGTGTATTCTAAAGCCCTGAATACTCCAACCTTTTCAATCATAGACAAGCTGAGTTGCAGGGAAGCTCAAGCAGGTAAGGGAAGGCAGGTAAAGCAGGTCAGGCAGGAGGTCCATCTCATCCTGAAGTATGTGTGTTGTTAATGATCTTCTCATGGAGGACCTGTGTTAAGCATCCTTGGCCCTGACTTGGAATCATGGGTCTAGAGCAGCTGTCCCAAATCTGAGGTCTTCCAAGTGTGATGGACTGCAACCTCCATCATGTCAGCCACTTGGAATCACCAAGTTTGGGAAGGCTGGCCTAGAAAGAGATGTGGGTGGCATTTTTCATACATTTAGAGCACGTTTATAAGAACAGTTGGGGTTTTCATCTCTTTCTCTCTCTCATCTTTTCCTCCTCCAGAGAGGTCTCCCAACGAAAAGGCATGGAAAGCTCTGAAGTGCCTGCTTGATTTCTCAACGAAGGTTGGCTACCTGGACCCTGACTATCTTGTTGTAGCCCACAGTGACATCAGCAGCATTGTATCTCCTGGAGAGGCTGTCCGTGCAGTGATTTCCAAGTGGCCAAATTATAAGCATCACTGAAGATGACTCTTCATTCTCCCTTCACTTACCTCCCTCAGTCTGCATTTTGACTTTTGAACTGGAAGGGTAAAAAAAGAGAATGAAGAGAGGCTACACAATGTTTCAGTGTGAAAGTCAGGATTTCAGTTAGCCAGCCACACCCTTTTCCAAAATTCTCTATTGCAGTCCCTCTCCATTTTTCTGTTTTTACCCCCTCCAAAATATATTCAGAGTTTTATGGTTTTAGGGCATCTCCTCTCCTGCCTTAGTGTTTTTTCCCATGCGGGGATAGCGTGTATGCTGCAGTAACCTCCAAGTTAGATTACTGCAATGCGCTCTACATGGGGCTGCCTTTGAAGGTGGTTCGGAAGCTGCAGCTTGTGCAAAATGCAGTGGCCAGATTGATAACTGGAACCAGAAGGTTTGAGCATATAAGACCTACTCTGGCCTGCTTGCATTGGCTGCCTGTACATTTCTGAGCCCGATTCAAGGTGCTGGTTTTAACCTATAAAGCCTGACATGGCTTGGGACCACAATACCCGACGGAATGCCTCTCCCAACATGAACCTACCCGTGTATTACACTTAACATCTAAGGTCCTCCTCCGGATGCCTACTCTGAGGGTAGCTCAGAGGAAGGCAACAACGGAAAGGGCCTTCTCTGTGGTGGCCCCCCAATTATGGAATGATCTACTCAATGAGGCCTGCCTGGTGCCAACACTGTTATTTTTTCAGCATCAGGTCAAAACTTTTCTTTTCTCCCAGGCATTTTAACAGCTTAAGCTGAGGTTTTTAACTGAAATTTGTTTAAAATGTTTTAAATATCAGCTGTTTTACGTTTTATGGTTTTAAATTTTGTATATTGACTTTTTAATGTTCAATTTTTTAGTTTTTGTAAACTGCCCAGAGAGCTTTGGCTATGGGGTGGTATATAAATGTAATAAATAAATAAATAAATATAATCTTTCTATCTTTATATATTTTATCTTCAGACTGACTACATCCATATTGGATTCAGAGCTTCCCTGCTTCTTTGATACACCCACCCACACCCATAACATGCACGCACAATACAATGCTGTCTTCTAGCTGACACATTGTAAATAAAACTAGTGTAGCATAGAAGCTAGACTGTTTGACTTCATATTTACTGCTCAGAGAAAAGACCCTCATTGTATTTGTATTTACTGATTGCATTTACTGTTCAGAGAAAGACTCCTATTGTTGTGAAATGTCAGTTTCTTCACTCTTTCAAAACCTACACTATTTCCTGACCCAGAATTAAAAGTGGAAGCTCAGATTTCAAAACAAAGAGATAATACATTCCTTTATTTACAGCAGTGTGATCTGGATTCTTAAACCCTTCCTTGTGGGCTTTGTGGGTAAATGCATTTAAAAAACCCGCCTTCCCTGAGCGAGGCATCCATCCTCTCCATTCTGTTCTCAATGTTCATATTGGGAATCCCAAATCATATACACTAATAGCAAATTCGTTCTGAGTTCTGGCACTTAGGTAACAGAACTGGGGGGGGGGAGAGAAAGCGAGCATGCACTAAATATTTTGGCTATTGCCCTCAAAATAGTTTATGGCTACCTGAAAATATATATTTTAAAAATACTTTGTTGTTAGTCTTTCTGTCTTTCGTGTGTGTGTGTGTGTGTGTGTGTGTGTGTGAGAGAGAGAGAGAGAGAGAGAGAGAGAGAGAGAGAGAGAGAGAGAATTATATTGTCTGCTAAGGCCAGGTCAAAAGTTAGCTGCACCCTGCACTTTCTGGTATCTACCTGCCTGGAGGTTCCTTCCCGTGTATCCTCTGGAGACAGGCCTGGTGAGGTCACTCTCTGACTACTGGGATCCTCCTGATCAGAGTTAAGGGGTTCAATCTGCCTTCCAGGATCTCCTAGCTCCGAGAGAACTTAATCCTCATCTGAGGAATTATCATTTTGGGTTGGTCCAGGGCCAGGCATGACACAGATTATGTTTAAGAACCCAGGCCCATTCCTTGGCATCTCCAGTTAAGAAGGATCTTGGACAGGAAGGCTGAAATCTTTTAGAATCAACTGTTGTAGGCATTGAGCAGGGGGTTGGACTCGATGGTCTTATAGGCCCCTTCCAACTCTACTATTCTTTGATTCTATGATAGACCAATGGACTTGGTAGATGGCATCTTCTTGTATCTGAGTTCAAAACATTTTCAAGTGAGACCATCATTGACATTCAACTCAGAAACATAATGCAAGAAGATGAAGAAGAAGAAGAAGAAGAAGAAGAAGAAGAAGAAGAAGAGTGTTCTAGGCCAGTGGTCTTCAACTGGTGGGTTGTGACCCCAAAATAGGTTGTGAGATCAGTCCAGTTGGGTCACAGAAAAACTGTTGCTGCCACGTTGGGAAATTTTGTAAGTGAGTCCCATGCTGCAAGTTGGCAGTCCAAGGTGGGTCTTGGGTCTGGACCAGTTGAAGAACACTGTTCTAAGCCAACAATGCCAAAATGGGCACTTCTGATCTATAAAACAACTCCTATGAAGGATGAACTTTTGACCACCATCTGTGGTTATTGGGCATGTGTCAAAATTCATGTGCAACATTTAGGGGTATCGCAGGAGGTGAGACATCAGTAGCTTTTAGAGAGAAGTGGTACTGGTTTGGGGATATCCCCCTGTCCTCTCCTGAACAAGGTGGTCCTGAAACGTAGGTGTTAATGCTGCAGTATTGATTCCCATCATGCAGAAATAGCACCTTTCCCAATGTTGATCAAACCTTAGTGCTAAAGTTAGAATCAGGCCTACATCTTTATCTGGGGCGTTATTCATGGTATTACCCAGAATACATCCTCATTCACCATCAGTGCTGTTTTTGTATATCACCCCTGATAGGATCTGTCCCCCCCTACAGTTGTGAAAGTTTAATAATGGCCGCTGAGCACTCTTTCAGCCCAAGGAATGAATTCGATCTGGGAAAAGTTCTTTGGGGCTGCATTTCAGTGGTGGGTGGGGCCAAAAGCAGAAAGGGGCAGGGCCAATTTACCAGCATATAGTAGCTTCAAGCTCTTACTGCCAGTAACTAAACTTCAGGACAGCCATTTTAGAATGGAGCAGGAGATGTACAAAAAGCTGGGAGACCACCAAACGATAGATGTTGGGGGAAAGTGGGTGGAGCCAGAGGAAGAGGGAGTGGCCATTGTGGGAACCTCAGAGGGCCAGATTAGGAACTCAGGAGGGCTGGATTTGCTCCATGGGCCTGAGGTTCCCCACCCCTGATCTTGACCCTTCTCCTTGTCCGTAACACCTCATATTAATGACGCCATGATGTTTGGTTTCCTCACCCGTCTGCTGTTGCCAGCCAATATTGTGAGGCAGAGAAATGCAGGATGCTGCCTTGAAATCATGGGAGAAGATATATTTAATTAGATATTGCACACAGAGAGGGGAATCTCTAGAAAAAGAGTGGGAACTTGATGCTGTTTTTGAGAGTACCATTTCATCATCCCATTTACTTTGGCCATGACCAATCTCTAGGGATACTAAAGTACTTCTCGGAACTTTGCAATACAGTTCACGGCTGAGATATAAATCTTTCAAGTTAAACTGCTTGAGAAAATGCATCTTTTAGGTTGTCAGCTAAGATGCCCCAGAAAATACATTCTTTAGGTTAAGATCCTTAAGAAAATGCATATTCTAGATTAAGATGCTTAAGAAAAATCCAATTTTACGTTAAGATGCTTAAGAAAATGCATACATTTGGTTAATTTGCTTAAGAAAATGCGTATTGTAGGATAAAATGCATACAAAAAGGCACTTAAAAAAACTTTAAAAATCATGCAAATTTTATACAGTTTTAAAAATAATAATAAAATAGTAATAATAATAATAATAATAATAATAATTTCACAGATTGATGCAGAACCTGGATGGGACAGACAGAGGAATGGGCACATGTGAAACTGATACAGGCCTGTAATCCCCTGAACTTTTAAAAGGGTGTTTATGCTCTGCCATTGTTAAAAGTGCTTGCATTTAAGATAATCAAACTTTTCAAAAGAAACAACAGCAAATGCTAACCAATTCGTTTTGTTTCAGTTGATGAGCACGCATTTAAAGGATCAATCTAAACAATTAAATGCAATTGATGCCGAAGTTGCCCTAAACAGACGAAAACTCTGTAGCCCTGACTAACAGTTGGTGCCATTATAATAAAAGGGTCATTCAAATTGCGAAGTCACTCCTTTGGTGTTTCTTTCTTCCACTGAACAGGAAAGATCTTTTGTCTTGCTCCCTCAACCCCTTCTCTTGCTTAGGCCTGTTCCTTACGGCCTCTCCCCCGCCTGGGTAGCTCACCTTCCCAGCATACGATCATCTGGGCGGGATCCACTAGAGAGAGAAATGGATCAACAACAGCCACAAAGCAGGTTTGGCCAGAAGGAAGCCTCATCATCCACCACCCACGTTTTGACCTGCTTGGCATAAGGACGGTGTTTGGAGCATGATTTTGTAAAGGTGCATTTGCCCGACCTGTTTCTCGCCCATCTCTGCTCGCTGGTGCTGTTGAACCAGGTAAGTCTTGGGATTTTCTACAGGTCTGTCTTCAATTTATAATTGGAGAATTGGAGGGTGGTGGTACACCCAAAACCCATCTGGTCTGGGGTGCTGTTGTGACAAAGTGACTAGGTTGTTGTGAAGCTATAGGAACCTGTCTTCCATTGATCCAGGCTCTTGGTCTATCTATCTAGGCCGGTATTGTTGACATTGGCAGATCTACACTCCTGCTTTTTAACGGTATTGAACTGCACTGATAACTGTTGGGGCCCATGACACATCCCATGTACTGTTTTTGAACCGCTTTCATCGTGTTATATCCTGCTTGGTGTAGAACTGGCAACTGACTGGCAGCCTTCTCTCTCTCGGGTTTCAGGCAGATGCTGGGGATTGAACCGTGGACTTTCTGCATATACAGCAAAAGGGCCTATCCCTAATTCTGATTTAAACATGCTGATTTAAACATGGGGAAGTGCATTATATGGAGTGAGACCCTTGGTCCATCTAGGCCAGTGTTGTCCACACTGACTGACAGCGTTGGCTCTCCAGGGATCAGGCAGGAGTCTTTCCTAGTCCTATGGGGAGACACCAAGGATTGAACCTGGAGCTTCTACATACAAAGCAGGTGCTCTACTACTGAGCTATGGATATCCTACCTTCAAATCAATCTTGAGGAATCTGCAGCACATCACAGAGCGAAGAACAGATGCCCTGCAGGAACATTAGAAGCCATATTGTTAGGAGATATACACACACAACAACAACAACAACAACAACTTAATAGATTTAACTACTGCTTAGCATTTTAAAATATCTCTAAGCATAATAATAACAACAATAATAATAACAATAATATGCATGCTATTATTTATGTATTTCTTTTGAAGATTTCCCCCTGCTGCTGTTCAGAGCTAAACATTTCCCCAGACTGATAGGAAATTTGAAACAAAAATAAATGATGCAATAACCCCCAATCTCTAAACATGAACATCCCAAATTATTAAATTCATTAAAAACCAACAGATGAAAAGAGGAGTGGCAAACACATCACAGGAGCAGCACAGCTTCACAATGTCAGAAATTATTTCAAGAGCCATAGAAATGAGAGCAACAATCCATTCAGCCAGCCCAGTTCATCTTTATTTGCAGTCAACAGACCATTAGTCATTCAGCCAGCCCAAATTCTTACCTAAAAGTCTTTAGGGCTTGCGTAAGGAGAAAAGGAAGGGAACCAGGTGTCCATCTTGAGGGAGATACTTCCAGAAATATGGGGCTACTTTTGATTGGGCCCTGGCTTGTGTTCCCACCAAACTGATTGTATCCACTGGTGAATCTGTGCAGCAGGCCTCTGTGGCCAATCTCAAGGCATGTAAGGATGCAGGTGATTATTCAAGGCACCTGCTTCTAAACCAGTTAGGGCTTTAACGAGTCAATAGAAGGGTGTTAAATTGGGCTCAGAAGAGGATAGGCTGCCAGTGCAGCTACCAAATAGTAGTGATATTCTCCCAATTCAGGTGCGTTGAATATTTTTCAGTCTGAGGCCCAAGCTCCTGGGGGCCACATCCCAGTTGTGGGCATGGCATTTGCAAGACAACATAATAAAAGGGCCCATGGTGTGTATCTGTAGTTAAGCTAACTCAAGCCCCATTCATTTCAGTGGGTCTGTCCTAATAATAATAATATAGTTATTTCTAACCTGCCTCTCCCTTTGGATCGGAGTAACAATGGATACAACCCTTACAATCCATGATCATCCACCACCTTGGTGGATGTGTGAGACTACAACTCACATCAGGCCCAGGCAGCATGGCTAATGGTGCACAGTGATCAGAGTTGTAGTCAAATAAAAATATATTTGGAAGGCACCATGGGTAAAATCTGGTGTAAGTCCTACATGGAGTAGAACCATTGGAATAAATGGGGTTCAAGTTTGTCATGACTAACATAAGACATATTCACTTTAATGGGTCTACTCTAAATAGGACTTATGTTGGATTTCACCCCATATTGGGGAAGACAGCTATGTATGGAGAAGAAGACAACCCAGGAAGGGAGGAGAAGTCATACCTCCTCCATACAAGTGAAATTGTGGGCAAACTTCATGTATACAAGAACAGCCTTGCTGGCTGAGAATGAAAGGTCTACCCCACCTAGTGTTCTGTTTCCAACAGTGGGCATCCAGATGCCCTCTCGGACATTCACAAGGAGGGTATGAAGGCAAGGACCTCTACTACTCATTTCCATCCTCTGGTACACAGAGATAGACCTCTTCTAAACATCGATCTATACTGATCTGTGGTGGCCAATTGCCATTGGCAAACCAAGCCTCCTGCAAGAACTTGTCCAACTCTTTCAAAATTCTATGCCAAGCTAGCAGTTATCACCACCTCTTGCGGTAGAAACAGGCAAATAAGAGTTGCATCAAGTGGTCATTCTTTAGGTCAGTTAACAAATCTCCTGGCAGTGCCAATCAGCTTCACCGAGTTCTCCTCCTGCGTCCCAATAGTCTAGTTTTATATCATTGTTGATTGCAATCATTTATCTCTTACCTTTCTACAGAAACTGTACTACTCAAATCATAGGGTTGGAAGGCCCCCTAGAGGTCATTTAGACCAATCCTACTCCCAAAGCAGGAAATACACTACTACAGCTCCCTAACAGGTAGCCATTCAGCCTCCATTTAAAACAAAACAAGCTCTAAAGAAAGAGAGTCCAGGTGCTTCTAGATGGAGTGCTCCCAGTGCTACTAATCAAATTTAGGATGACCCTATGAAAAGGAGGACAGGGTTCCTGTATCTTTAACAGTTGCATGGAAAAGGAATTTCAGCAGGTATCATTTGTATGCATACAGCACCTGGTGAAATTCCCTCTTCATCACAATAGTTAAAGCTGCAGGAGCCCTGCCCTCTTGACCAGATACAAAAGAGGGCAGGGCTCCTGCAGCTTTAACTATTGCGATAAAGAGGGATTTTCACCAGGTGCTGCATGCCTACAAATGACACTTGCTGAAATTCCCTGTTCGATACAATTGTTAAAGATACAGGAGCCCTGTCCTCCTTTTCATAGGGACACCCTAATCAAATTGCATTCAGCAATTGTTCTGTCTTTTGTTCCTAATGGATTTTTTTTTCTGGCATGAAAAAAGATGGAAGAAGCCTTATGAGTTTCAACTTGTGTTCCAAATTTCTATAAGGAATTATAATCAAGAAGTGGCCTACAGAAATTAATATAAAAACAAGTCACAAACAATAATCAATCTGAACACTTTAATCTACCAAACTGCCAATTAAAATTAATAAATCACAATTTTAAATATATGTCGACACCATCAGAATAATACAATCTTGAAAACAGCCAATCCTGTAAAGTAGGTCAGTCAGCTTGAGGCTGAGTGTGAAAGAGAAAATAGCTTGCCTAAACCCAGCTACTGAGTTCATGGCAGAGTCGAAATTTGCACCATTGGCTTCCTGGTTAGCCCAGCCTCTCCCAGCCTAGTGTCCTCTAGGTTGGCCATGCTGGTTGGGGATGATAGGACTTGTAGTCCAAGACATCTGGAGGGCACAAGCTTGGGGTTGGCTTGCTTAGCCTCTTATGATACCAGCTGATGATCTGGTTGAGAACCTGCAGTATTACTCCATGGGGTTGATCTTAAATGTTTTGGCAACCACCTGCGATATGTGTGGGAGAAGATCTGGAGTGAGTCTGGAGTGACTCACAGTTAAATTAGCTTCTCAGCCCTCTTCTGTCTCCCTGTTTTTCCAACAGCAGCAACAGGGGTGCAATGGCTGATGGGGTGAGGAAATACAAGTCTCTCAGTAGCAACCTCTCTGATCTCCCCTTTTAGTTTTTCTTTGCTCAGCCTCCCTTGATCCTTTCCAGGATCTGCTGTTCAGGTATCCAAACATGTCAAAGCTGATCAAAGCCTTCACAGACATGATGGAGGGCAGCACCAAGGCCAAGCACACAAAGGTGAAGGAGATGGAGAAGTTCCAGAAGGGTGAGTTTAAGAAGCTGATCCAGCAAGAGCTATCACCAGTCAAGGTAAGCTTCCTTGAGGACAAAGGTATGTAGTGATGCCCAGAGGAAAAGGGCAGGTGGAGCATCTCATGGCCAAGGCTATCAGTCACTACTGATGGTGAAATGCTACCTCGAGTATCACATGCAGTCTGGGGAACATGTGTGGGAGGGTGCTGTGGTGTTCATGCCCTGCTTGTGAGTTTCCCACGGGCAGCTGGCTGGCCACTGTGTGAACAGAAGGTTGGACTGGATGGACCCTCGATTTGGTCCATCAGGGCTCTTCCGATGTTCTTAAATTATGTTCTTGCTCCTCTGGTTGTTGTGCCTCCCCCCCAGTTCCTGTAGTTACTTGAAGAAAAGGGAGCTTTCACATGCTCAGAGGGATTCCTTTTTGCCATCAACCAACATCAGAGCCACATTTTAAGAAAAGAAAGGCCTGCATATGTTCTACGAGGTGACAAAATTGCCCTAAAAACCTGTCAAGGGATGATGCATTTGTCACATGAGGATGCCTCTGAGCATGTTCTGGGCATTCAATATATGTTCTGCTAGGGGTGAGTGATGTTAGAGACTGTCAGGGTTCCTCAAACATCTCATGCTCAATTCCCATTCCTGTTCGCCATTGCTGCTCACTCTGTGTGAAAGGAAAAATTGTACAAATAATAGAAACTTAGAATGGTAGAGTTGGAAGGGGCCTCTAAGGCCATTGAGTCCAACCCCCTGCTCAATGCAGGAATCCACCTTAAATCATCCATGACAGATGGCTGTCCAGCTGCATCTTAAATGTCTCTAGTGTGGGAGAGACCATGACATCCCTAGGACATTGGTTCCATTGTCATACTGCTCTTAACAGTCAGGAAGTTTTTTCTGATGTCCAGCCGGAATCTGGCTTCCTGTAACTTGAGCTCATTATTCCATCACCTGCACTCTGGGATGTTGGAGAAGAGATTCTGGCCCTCCTTTCAAGTATTTGAAGAGTGCTACCATGTCTCCCCTCAATCTTCTCTTCTCCAGGCTAAACATGCCCAGTTCTTTCAGTCTCTCTTCAGAGGACTTTGTTTCCAGACCCTGATCATCCTCGTTTCCTCTGAACACCCTCCAGCTTGCCTGCATCCTTCTTGAAGTGTGGTGCCCAGAACTGGATGCAGTACTCAAAATGAGGTCTAACCAGTGCTGAATAGAGGGGAACCAGTCCCTTGCGTGATTTGGAAACTATACTTCTATTAATGCAGCCCAAATCGGGCAGTGATCAATGTGAAATTTGCACAACTCCCCTCCCCAATTTTCACCATTTTCCACCATAGCCTAAAGTGAGGCTGATTCAGTCTGAAGGGGATATTTTGTCTCTGGGGTCTTCAGGGGAGGCCTCTCGGCCCCATCACCATCACAGGCACACCTGGTGGGAAAGCGGGAGAGGGCCTTCTCAGTGGCTGCCCCAGGGCTCTGGAACTCCCTTCCCAGGGAAGCTAGACTGGCTCTCTCCCTAGTGTGCTTTCGGAGGCAGGCAAAACTTTTCTGTTTCAGCAGGCCTTTGGGGTATGGTATGGACTTCTGTTAATGTGTTGTTTATATCTTGATTTTTTTTAAAAAAATTGTATTTAAAATGTTTTTAGATGTTTTAAATATTTTAATATTGTACTATGTATAAGTATAGTTTAAATTTTTGTACATCTCTATCTGTTTTTAACTGTACTTGTTCTAATTTGTAAGCTGCCTTGAGTCCCTGTATAAGGAAAAAGGTGGGAAATAAATACAATACTACTACTACTGATTTGCGCAAATCAGACTGGGAAAGTGGTGCAACTCACATGCGAGCACATGTTCTGTGACTGACGATTAGTTTTGGCAGACATGTGTTTGTGATCACATGTGGGGCTTCAAACAGGGTGCATTTGCATGTGTTGAGAGACAAGACGAAATTCTCATACGCCCATATGTGCCTGGTGACAGGGCATAGGGGAGGTTCAAATTCCAGTCGAGGAATTTCGCTGTGTGTTTTGCTGCTTCAAAAAGATGTTTTAAACACAGTATGCCACTTTTATGCACAAATATTTGAATTGTGAGACTAAAGATGGTTTGACCCTATCATGCACTGTGGCCCTTTTGTAACTCTCTCCCAGTGTATCACTTTCTTCAAAACAATGGCCTCTTAAGTTAGGGATGGAAAATCTGTCCAACTCACTCTCCCTGAAATTATCCTTTTTTTTTTTTTTTTTGGTAAAATTAAACTCATTCCATTTTCTGACAAGCTTGCTTTAAAAAAAAAAAGGGGGGGTCCATGCAAAAAATCTGTAAATCTTTTTCATAATGTATGCATTGATGTATGCAGTTTTGAGTGCATTCTAAAGGTACATATTTTACCCATATATTTTGCGTGCATTTGGGAAACATTCACATTTTCCTTTCTACCTTTTTCAAATCTGCACATGTTATCTGATGCACTTTTATCATTGTGTTTGGAATGGATTGCAAGCTCACAAATGTACAAATATTGAACCACAGATTTCATTGGGGTCTGCTTTTAGATCCAAATTGGGTAAACCCATTAGAGAACAAACACAGGGGAGTGAATTTCTTGCACATCTTTCCCTCACATCTTTCTCCTTCTTCCAATTATGCTGCTCCAGAGAACATGCAGCAATAAGTACAAATATATGAAGAACCCCCATGACTCCGACAGCGAGCTGATGAATGACAAAGAAGTAATGCCCTGTGTTTACTGAAGCGTGCCCCAGGCGTATGTGGGGCTGGCATGAACGTGACGGAAGGTAATATTCCATACTGAATATAAGTCCTTCAGTAGCGTAGAGGAGCAAGAATGTCATAGGGTCATACTTATTTACAGTATTTCAAGACACACCTTCTCCCCAGGCTCCAGGGCCAGCCATGAGAGAGCCAGTCTCCTTGAGAGGAGAGAGAAGGTGAGCTTTCATGGTATTTCTGTAATTGTTACATATTTATTAGCTTTATCTTTTATTTACTGCTCTATGGCCATGTGTACATTGGGGATTTTTCCTGGGGTTGCCCCTGTGCATCCAAATGATGCACAGGTGAACTCTGGAGCAGGCAGGGATGCCCCCTCCATTTTCGTGGGATAACTGGTTGCCAGGTTATCCCGATTTTCCCTGCGGTCCTGGGATCGCCTGTGCATCATGCCATGGTTGGGCAGCTGCTGCAGGCCCAGTGGCTTAGAAGGGTCCACCTCTGGGCCTGCTGAAGTTGCTAGCATCACCACTGGTGCTCAGCAGCTACACTCCTCAACCTCCTAGCTTGGCTGGCCTGCTGGCAAAAAGTCATACCGGCACCATTTTTAAAAAGCTTCCCCCTTTTCCCTTTTGAGTAGCAGTGATCTGACCCAATGCGTTGCTTTCCTGTTCAACTTTTTGCACACACCAAAAAGGCAGATGCTTTCACATCTCAAATGGAACATGTGCAATTTTGACACAGCAGTGTTCGATCCCAGCTGTCCATAACAATTTGTATTGATCCCTGATGTTCTCTCTTACAGGATCCCAATCACCTGTGGAAGATGTTCTGAACAATGCAACCAAAACAGTAACTGGAAATGGACAGGATCAAGAATCTATTTTTTGGGGTGGGGTGGGGAGGGAGACATTTGTACAGGAAAGTATTGCTAAGGTGTTTTCTGTGGGGAGGTTCCCCTTTGGCTAAACAGCCCCATGTAGCCAGGTCTTGTCTTATACTCCCAGAAAATTAGCAAAGCCATTTTTCCTCCAGTGCAGAGTTGACAATATGCAGAGTTTTGCTTGTGCTAGGCAGTGTTATAAGGATTTGCCTGCAAGAGCAAGCAAGGGACATACTGCCTGGCACCAGGAGTTAGTAAATTGGGATGATGCCAAAGCCCATATCCATGCATCATCCCATCAACAGGCCTAGTCAAACTGAGGGTTCATGTTGGTCAAGCCTACTCCACATAAGAGTTCACCCCAAAGTTTACTCCAGACTCTTTCTCAGTTTAGGCAGAGCACAGTTAAAATGAAGGAATGTGTGCCCCCGTAGGCCCCACCTTGCCCATATAGAAATATACCTAGGGATGTGTGAGAAATTAGTTTTAGTTTGCTTTTGATCAGGATTTACCTGGTTTGCACCTTCTGCTCTGAAAACAGACTCAGGCACAATCTGTGGTCAAGGTCCATACTTTTCGGAGCTTGCAATGTGATTTGCGGACCAAACGAAAAGGCATTGGACCGCATGTGTACATTTGAAAAATGCACATAAATATGCTTTAATAAATGGGAGATGAAGGTGTATATGTCAATGACGCACATAACTGATGTGTACATTTGGAAAAACACATGTAAAAATGTACAGGGGTTTTCATGCAAAAAGAAAACAAAACAAACTCACAATTTGATACGGATTCGAGTTGGAAAGAGCTTCGCAATAGCATTCGGAGTGCTTCTGTGAGCTTGAATTTTGCAGATTCGCCCATCCCTGCCTCACCAGTTATCCTTGCCCCTCCTGATACATAGGCAAAAGGACAGCGTTTAGGTCAAGTTGCTCCCCAAAATCTATATTGGCAGGAAGTAGGAGCCACAAGTGTTGGGACCATGGGACCTGAAGTAGGGATAGACGATTCTCTCAGTTTTGCTTTTGCCTGCATTCAGTTTTACTTTTCTTTTAAAAAAATCCCAAGTTCCTTCCAGTCCCGAATATGAAGAACTTTGCAAATGTTGGTAGTTTTTTAAAATATATATAATAAAAATAATAAAAACAATTCTGAACCGAAACCACTCCTAATGAAATCTTCCTTGGACCCTGAAAATCTTAATAACTACAGGCCAGTAGCAAATGTTCCATTCCTGGGCAAGGTCCTGGAGCAGGTGGTTGCAAGCCAGCTCCAGGCACTCTTGGATGAGACCGATTATCTGGATCCATTTCAGTCGGGTTTCAGGCCTGGTTTTAGCATATCGAATCGAATCGAATTGTTTATTTACGGTCAACAAACCAACACAGTAATCAATTTACAAATACACAATATTAAAACACTCCTGTAAAACCGCAGCTGATTCCATTAAAATATTAAAACATTATTTGCCCATTTGCAACCTAAAATGCATAGCAAGTGAAAGAAATTTAGACACCTGCAAAGTGATTTGTTTATCTGTACCCTGCAAGAGGATTGTCTTTAAAATACTCATGGGGAGACCTGTAAAACTCTGGGTGATTGGAAATATCAAATCTCTCCTAGCTTCTATATAGTAGTTGCAACAGAACAAGACATGATCAATAGACTCAACTTCCAGCTCATTGCATGGGCAGCATCTATTCACCAGAGGTATTTTCTTATATCTACCCTCTAGGACTCTGGATGGGAGAACATTAAATCTTGCTAGGGTGAATGCCCTTCTATACTTAGGGACTGTGAGCCATTGTAAATATCTCATTTCACCTTTTTGGGCTAAGTCAGTTAGTCCTTGTGCGAGAGGGCAACAGGGGCCTTGCGCTACTCCTCTCATCTCTTGAAGGTCAATATCAGATAATCTCTGCTTGATTAAACATCTCACACTCCTTGCCTCAAGGGCTAACAGAAAAGAGGGAGAAAAACCCAAGGTACAGATTCTCTGTACTATCATCTTGGTCCAAGGTGATTCATAACCGTCCAATAAGACCTGAGTGACTAATGAGTTTGGGGTAAGAGAGTGGTATAGGCGGAACCAATATAATATGGAATGTGTCCATGCCACACATTTCACGGATCTCATTCCTGTCTCCAAATTTAGGCAGCACCAGGAACACACCTTGGGACTCCCAGGATTGACCTCAGAAATTGTGTTTGGATGTTCTCGAGTGATCCTTTGAATGTAGGAAATCAGATCTGGGCCCCATACAACATCTGGGCCACCAATTTGGTTTTATACACTCTGAGGGCTGCTGGGGGGAACTTACCTCCCCTCACTAAAAATTCAGTAAGGCTGGGTTCAATGGAAAGCTGCTCCAGCTTACTCCATAATCGGGATCGAATGATGGAATCGAAAGCCATCTTAAGATCAATAAACGCCACGTACAACTTCCCTCCCTTTGGAGCTAGATGTTTATATACTAGATGGGCTAAAACTAAACAGTGGTCATTGGTTGAACTTCCAGCCTTAAAACCTATCTGTTCTATGCCCAGAATATCTTTTTCCTTGATCCATTCCCTCAGTCTAAGATTTAAAAAACTGGCATATATCTTGCTTATAATAGACAGCAAACTGATAGGTCTATAGTTGGCCGGGTCTTCCTTTGGGCCCTTTTTATGTATTGGAATCACAATGGCTTTCCTCCAAGCCACAGGAATCAGCCCTGACTTGTTTATAAGGGTGAAAAGTGACGCAAGCAATGATCCCCACCAGCCAGCGTTACACTTCAACATTTCAGATGGAATCCCATCAGGTCCGGGTGCTTTCCCTGATTTCAGCTGATTAATTAGCATCTCTATCATACTTGGGTCAACATCTGGCCATTCGGCAATATATGGTGCAAGAATGGGATTGTCAGTTTGCACCTTGTCAGCATCAGCTACCCCTAACCTACCAAAGTAGTCCTCCCAAACCCCTACTGGAATAAGAGAATCTTGGGACTCACTTCTCCTTGAGCAGCCTTTCGTTACCAGCTGCCAGAATGTTTTGGTGTTATTAAGTAGCGTAGCCCCAATCAGCAATTCCCACTCTCGTTCCTCCGCTTCACTTTTTTTTTTCTTTATAAGCTTTTTATAATTTTTCTTTAGATGGTAAAATGTTTCGGGAAGATGTTGATCATTGTTTATTCTATATGAATGATACGTATCCAGAAGCCTTTTCTTAGCAATTGCGCACTCCCCATCGAACCAATTTTTACCATACATTTTTTTCCCACCTGTGTCTTTAGGGGGGGTTATTGTTGGCATTAAAGTCGTACACAGGTTCTCTATTATTTTCCCAAATGCTGCAATGCCTTGATCAGGGGAGCTAGTCGATGTGAGCTGGTTGAGGTTACTTCTCACTTCTGTTGAGTCTAATATCTGCTCAAATCTGTCTCCCATGTTATTTGTCCACCTTACTCGCTTAGAGCTGATGGAGAGTTGCTGATTAGACAATATGGGGTGACCTTGTCCTTCCTTTAATATCCCAACCATTGGTAGCCCCAGCTCCAAAGGGAGATGGTCGCTTACCAATTGTTCTGCAACTCTGAAATAATAGTTCAATTTCCCCAGAGGTTTGTGTACCAGAATATAGTCGATTACACTAGATCCTCTGTTGGAAATATAAGTGAATTCTCCTCTTTTATCATCAGATGAACCTCCGTTTAAGATGGTTAGTTTATGGTTATGTACAAATCGGAGGAGACATTGGCCAGCATAGTTAATTAGAGAATCCTTCGATTGACGTTGGTTAGCCTTAAAAGCTCTTTTCCCAGTTGCATTTTCTGAACTGCTGGCTTCAGGATCTATAGTGTGAGTTCCTGTCCTTGCGTTGAAATCCCCTGCTAAAACAGGGTAAGCATGTGGGAACTAAGCTAAAAGCTTCCCAAACAGCCCCTCTATTTGGCACCAGTTAAGTGTAATCTTTTCTTTACTGGAGGATGGCATTAGGTATATATTGACCAGTAATAATGTCATCTTAGGATCACCAATTTCTAGAATCAGCGCTTGAGCCATTGGATCAATGTTCTGGTGCTCTACTATTTTGACCTTCAGAGAAGAGGAAATCAGGCAGCATAGTCCCTGGGAGTTTCTGCCCCTGCCTCTAGAGACCAGAGCTGGGATACAAAAAGAGATATAACCATTTACAAAGATTTTTTCTCGGCACCATGTTTCTTGCAAGAGGATAATATCGAACAACGTTACATACTCCATAAAGTTTTTTCCCTTAGATTTGGAATCCCAGCCAGCAACATTCCATGACAGCAGTTTAAGGCAATCAGTGTTATCCCTATTAATTAGTCAGTCTAATTCTATAATTTCATCTAAATGTCCTTTAGCGTTGTCCTGGATGCAGCCATTTACTGGTTGACCTAGCCGTCTCCTTTGGTTGACTGTACCATTGGGCTCTAGAGTTTCAGAGGGATAATCTTTTATACGGGATTCCAAATCTAAATCTGTACCCGTTGGGTCTGGCCCTACAGAGTTCATAAGTTCTGGGTAATCAAAATTAGCACCTCCATTCCTTCCGTTTTGAGGTTTTTTCAGAAATCCCTGCTCATTATTTCTATTGGGGATAATTAGTTGGCCATTTTCCTTGTCACTATCTTTTGCTGTCCCTGGGTAACTGGCCCCTAAACCATCACTTGGGAGATGTTGATGATCTTGCTCCAGCAGCTGTTTGTCATGCTTCGGTTGACCGCAGGTCCCACTTGACCCAGCTTCCTCTGAGAGTGGATTCGTGGAGTTAGTTCTAGTCTCTTCTGCTAGCCCAGTATGATGACAGATTTGGGAGGCCAGATAGTCCCTAAGGGCAGAAAATTTAGCTAAAATCTCCTGTTGGCCCTTAAGTGGTAGAGCTCCAAAACTGTGAATCAGATTGAGTTCTTCATTCATGAAGACCTCATTGATCAAATTATCATCAGCTGTTGAATAATTAGAGCTTCCCTTCAGAGTAGACGTTCTTGAACTCAGTTCCACCAGGTGAGATGAATTTTCACTACCTGACATTGGGTTTGAATCAGTTAAGTTCCCTGGCAGTGTATCCCCCTGAATCTTGGTAACGATTCCCCGCGACCTCAACATTAGGGGTGGAGCCTTATTGATGAAATATCTTCTTAGTGCCAGCCCATAGCCCTGTAGATCTGAGTTACAGTGGTAGATAAGCGAAGTTACTTCCTCTGTGGCAAAAGTTACTATTGCCCGTGCTGATTTATAGTTGTAAAAAACATAATCCACGTTCTGGATATCAGCAGGGTCCACTTGGAGTTGGATAGTGTCTGCTAACAATATGCATAGATGCTCTGCTCGTTCACGTTGCGATAACGGCCCAAAAGGTTTTGGTAATTTAATAGGACCAATATACGTTTCATTAGTTGTAACTGCCAGAAGTTCCCCCTACTATTGTAGAATCCGGGCTGTTTTAGCTCTTTAGTGCTGATTGTCCAAGGGGCCTCCTTGAATTCCGGTTGGCCCCATATGCTAGTACTCTCTAGCTCTTCATCAGCCTCCAGCGAGTGTTGTAAGCCTACTTGCTTTGCCTCGGAGGATCGAGATGCTGTTTTGATCCCTAAGGCGCTCTTGCTTTTGGTCCTTTGAGGACCCTTCTTTTTCCTGGTTCCATCCTTCTTAGCTGGTTCCTCCATTAACTTAAAAAGATTACCATAATTCATTTTGACAGATCTCTTTGACTTGGCTGGTGGTTTTTGATTTTTAGTTTTTTTCATACAAATATGTGAAGACTTCTTTATTTTAGATTTAATTTGACCTTCATTGATTGGAAAGTCATCTTTCTTATTCTTGGGGGTCGGGTGAAGCAGATGATCCGTGTGTGCTCTATTTCCCCCCCCCCTTCCATTTGAGTCGTATTCAAATTGCCATGGTTTACATCTGCAGGTGAGGGGCCATTTGTTGAAGCCTGACTGAAGTTGGTTTCCATTTTTGAGATCTCTATTGTCAGAAGAGTTAAAGTAGTAAGAAGGTCCTTACTTTCAGACAAAAACTTTCTGATGGAAATAAGTTCGTTTGCCAGGACTGAAAACAGTTTCTGAGTTTCTCCGTACGAACCCAATAAGGAATCTGTGGTTTTTAGTATAGGGTTTACAACCTCCTCTTGTTTTTGAGTTGAGCTAGAATTGAAGATGAAATTTTGACTGGCCCGTTCGAGGTAATTTTCCCCTGCCTCTACTGGGCTCACAGATGTAGTTATGATTGAATTACAATCACATAGAAGAGGCGACAGATCTAACCGGTCCTGCTCCCTTCCTGGTGAATTAGCCACAACTGCTATTTCATCAGCTAAACTACTGTGGCCTCCCTCTGTAAGCCCATAAACCTCTGCTTGCATTATGGAATGAGGTCCTAAAGACCAGTCCAGAGGCTGCTTTTCCACTACTGGTTCTACATGTCTCTTGGAGATTACATGTGTGAAATTGGTAATTTTTAATTGCTTATGGGTTTTCACATAAGTTTCAACATCTTCGACTATCAGAGTTTGTCCCAGCTCCTTGTAGCCTTCTCTTGTTAAGACCATCTTAGCATTTACATCGGCAAACAGCAGTTCCAGAAAGTGGCCGGTTGTTATCCTATCAGGTTTAATTTGTCAACGGTCTGTCTTTAATCGTCAATTGGGCACCATCTTCCAGATACTGTCATTGGGTCTAGCTAGAGAGACTATGTAATTCCTTGGATGCCTTTACACACAAATGGTTACAATTGCGTGCTAATTGCCAATCATCAGTTGATTGATAATCAACAGTCAGCTGTTTAAGAGTAACTGATTTAATTCTTGCCCTTTGTCTTTTATCTTTGTCTTTGTCTTATCTTTAACTTTATCTTTAGCCTTTAACAATACTGCGACTGCCAACTGCCTGTAGCAATTTAAATCCTCACTTTTAAGACAACCTTGGGCGAGCAGAATAGCAGAGACAAATCAACGGGGGGGGGGGAGCCATTCTTCACAGTGGGGAGGTGGGTTTTCTCTTGCTTTTGATCTTACCGTTCAGGTTTCCAGAGGAATGTCAAACAAAACCGCCACTGTAGTCAAACACTGCAAACCCTCCAGAACTTCTGTAAATATAAAGTTGACTCCTAGTTCAAAGCAGCGAGCTGAAGGCAGAGCTCTCCTCCCCCATGCTCAGTAGCCGGAAGTCATATGATGTCATAGAAACAGCCTTGGTCGCCCTGTATGATGACCTATGTCGGGAGAAGGATAGGGGGAGTGTGACTCTGTTGATTCTCCTTGATCTCTCAGCGGCTTTCGATACCATCGACCATGGTATCCTGGGATGACTGGCTGAGTTGGGAGTGGGAGGCACTGCATTCCAGTGGTTCCGCTCCTACTTGGCAGGTTGGTTCCAGAAGGTGGTGCTTGGGGAACATTTCTCGGTCCTGTGGATTCTCCAGTTTGGGGTTCTGCAGGGGTCAGTCTTGTCCCCCATGCTGTTCAGCATCTACATGAAACCATTGAGTGCAGTCATCCGGAGTTTTGGAGTGCGTTGTCATCAGTATGCTGATGACACGCAGCTCTATTTCTCCTTTTCATCTTCATCAGGTGAGGCTGTGGATGTGCTGAACCAGTGCCTGGCTGCGACAATGGACTGGATGAGGGCTAATAAACTGAAACTCAATCCAGACAAGACGCTGTTAGTGGTTGGTTCTGCTGACCGGATGGAGGGTCTTCAACCTGTTCTGGATGGGGTTGCACTCCCCTTGAAGGAGCGGGTTCGTAGCTTAGGGGTTCTCCTAGAACCATCTCTGTCACCTGAGGCTCAGGTGGCCTCAGTGGCACGGAGTGAATTCTACCAACTTCGGTTGGTGGCCCAGCTACGCCCCTATCTGGACAGGGATAACCTGGCTTCAGTTGTCCATGCTCTGGTAACCTCCAAGTTAGATTACTGCAATGCACTCTACATGGGGCTGCCTTTGAAGGTGGTTCGGAAGCTGCAGCTTGTGCAAAATGCAGTGGCTAGATTGATAACTGGAACCAGAAGGTTCGAGCATATAAGACCTACTCTGGCCCGCTTGCATTGGCTGCCTGTATGTTTCCGAGCCCGATTCAAGGTGCTGGTTTTAACCTATAAAGCCTTACACGGCTTGGGACCACAATACCTGTTGGAACGCCTTTCCCGACATGAACCTACCCGAACACTATGTTCAACATCTAAGGCCCTCCTCCGAGTGCCTACTCCGAGGGAAGCTCAGAGGTCAGCAACAAGGGAGAGGGCCTTCTCTGTGGTGGCCCCCCAGTTGTGGAACGATCTCCCTGACGAGGCCCGCCTGGTGCCAACATTGTTATCTTTTTGGCGCCTGGTCAAGACTTTCCTCTTCTCTCAGGCATTTGGCAATATCTGAGGAGCCTAGGTTTGTTTTTGTTTTTGTAGCTTTTTGGGGCTGTTGTAGCAGTTTTAAATGTATGAGTGTATTGTGTGTATGTTGTATGTTTTTGCTGTTTTAATTTTTGTATATTGTTTTTAATTGTTTTAATCCTCTGTAAACCACCCAGAGAGCTTCGGCTATGGGGTGGTATACAAATGTAATAAATAAATAAATAAATAAATAAATTTTCAGCCATCAGCACTGGCCAAATTTCTCAGATGTTATTCCCAGCACGGAGAGGACCATGTTGCACATTTTGGTACATTCTTCTCAAAAAACGAGCTGAAACTAAATTCTCTTCCACCCTATACCACATGTCTGCATGGTAGATGGATTGAAAAACACTGTGCCTTTGGCTGTAGGGATTTGTGTGTGTGTGTGTGTGTGTGTGTTTGCTCTCATGTCTGTTGGTTTTATGCAGAGTTTTAATGTTTTTATTGTACATTGCCCAAGAAGTCTGGTAGGCAGACCGTGCAGCATATACACCAAAGAAATAAAATGAATAAGTAAGAGCTGACCCCCAAGGTCATTCTTTCGCAACATAAAAGCTGGATAGCAAGGTTGATGGGAGAAAAACCCATTTGTAACCTCTAGCAATGGTTGCTAGTTGGTACCTTCATTGTCTCAAGGCCTATTGCTGCACCAGGACTGTACATGTGACCAGTGCCAGCTTCAGTTTTTGGATGGCCCTTGGGCAAGGCACTCTCAGTAGCCCCCTCCCTCACTGAGCTCTAACTCCTCATCCTCTTCTCCCACTTGCTTGCTTGACTGGCCAAGAGCCGATCTACACACTAGGTTTTTAACGTTTCATAAGGGTTATGAAAACTCTTTGGGCCACATGACGCACTCCCTTGAACGTTGTATACCTGAGGTTTTTTAAAACTCACTTCAGCTATATACAACGGTTTCACTTTTAATAAATTGTTTTAAGTAAAATAATGTGTCCCTCCTTACCGTTTGTGATTCATGGGGGCAGTGCTTCATTTACTAGTGCCCAAATGCTTAGCAGTTGATTGGTGGGGAAGAAAGCGGGGCTAAGGAGGAAGTAGGCGAGTGAACTACAACACCCACAATGCTTAGCCCTATACTCATTGAAAGCTAGGGAATGACAGAGGAATTAAAGAGGAAGTGGGTGACTGAACTACAACTACAACTACAACGCCCACAATGCCTTGCCCTAAACTCATTGTAAAAACGAAACAGAAAGAGACGGGGCAGAAGAGTATGTGACTGCACACATTGCCTTAAAGACTGAAGAATTTTTCTCCCGTAACCTGAATACTCAGTAATGTGGCCTAAGACATTTTAAAATACTTTTTAAAACATTCCAAGCGACTGTGTAGATAGGCTCCGAGAGCCAGGGAGCAAGTAGGGAGTGGCATCTCCTGCTCCTCCTTCCTTCCCACCACCACTGTTGTCTGGGCCAGAGCAACGGGCACATGAACAAGCAGGTTGCAATGGGGAAGAGAAGGAGGATTTCCAGCAGGTTCTTGTCAGTGGGCCCTTGCTGGGGTGACCAACCAGGCTGTGTCTGCGATCACAATTTTGCAACAAAGGGCCAAGTGAAGAAACAAATATCAAAGGGCACAATCAACATGGTTCTGTGTAGGTTTCAACATATGGGGCTCTAGATTTTTATTGTCATTTGAGTTATCTGAAAGAGAGAAAAGGTCTAGTAGATCACACAAATGCTTCCCTTATGGAAATATCTGTGAAGCATTACCAGGCCATGGTCAACTCTGTGTTGGACACAGACAACCATCATTATTTCTGAACACCTGTGCTTTTCTGGTAGGGTGGCCACTTACACATTGTCCTAGAAAGAGGGAGAGGAATTGCATCACCCCAAAAAGAGGACAAAAGAGGACACCCATTCACAACATCTCACCATGTTGGAGAAGACTAACTAGGGCAGGATCTACACTAGGGTGACCAGATTTTGGAAACCAAAATCCAGGTCCAAAATGGCCACCCCAAGGGGGCGTGCCCACCAACATGTCCGGCCCCAGGGGGCGGGTCCAGCCCCAAGGGGCGTGCCCACCTGAACATAGCCTTGGTCACATGTCTGATTTACAGCACACAATGAAGACAAACCTGTTCTACATAACAACTTAATATTAAAATCACTGAATTAAAGAACAAGTGAGACATTCAATACATCTGAAAATAACTTCACTCACTCCTACTTTTGTAGCTTTTGCTGTATTTTGAAGCTTTTGCTATATTATGTGTGGTACAGTCTCCCCCTCCTTCAAATAACTTTTCTTACTGTAAATCCTTCACCTTTCCTAACATTTAACACTCTTTCCCCATCACCTTTCTCGTATCCATACTCACAGATTCAGCATACTGCTACCACTGAACAAATGTAGCACTTGACAAGTGCAGAAAAATCTAGTACAACAAACTAGCAACCTAACATTCAGAAAAGTATAAAATATATTATCCTGCAAACATTAGCCATGTATCAAAATGGACCAAAGGCTTGCAGCAGACATTTATCACTAGCACCTCCTAGCTTGTTTCAACTTCTGGTTTATCAATGGGAAACTAATTTTAAAAAATTGTAATTATACCTCTGGTTCATTAGCCATGTAAACAAGACCGTAGCAATACAAAGAAAGGCCAGAACAGATGCCCATTATCACAATGCTAGACATGGATCTTTCCCTCCTTTTATCCAAATATCTCCTGAATTTGCACTGCCTCAGTGTGCAGAGAACAGAAATCCCGATCATGGACCCAAAAAAACCTGCCAAAAGAAACCTCAGAAATAAGTCCCGTTGATTTCAATAAAGCTTATTCCCAGATAAATGAATATAGGATAGCAGCCTCTTCACATCTGTTCACCTTACTCTGTCAACTGTAAGCCCCACCTGTCAAGGACAACTATGCAATCACAGAATCTGGCCTCGTGGACCATGCAACCACCAGGTGCTCTCCAGAAAGACGCTTTCAGAGCCTAGGAGATTCAGACACACTCAAGCCAAGCCATGCTACACACTCATTTATTACCTTGCTTGGACAGAACATTTCTGGGACAAGTCAATACTTTGCAATCAACCAGACATGACAGTCAAAAACAAAAAAGAAAAAACACACCTACCTGACATAGCAATACCTAATGACAAAAATGTTGCAGAAAAGGGAGAGGAAAAGAAAGAAAAATATACACCACTGGCTATGGAAGTTAAAGAACTATGGTAACAGGAAAAAGTTACAATTATTAAATTAGTTAGAGTGATTATATGGAAAGGAGAACAGGGCTCCTGTATCTTTAAGAGCTGTATTGAAAAAGGAATTTCAGCAAGTGTCATTTGTATGCATGCAGCACCCTAACCCTAACCAGTACCTCACACGATTTGAAAGCTATACTTTTATTAATACAGCCCCAAATAGTGTTTGCTTATTTTGCAGCCACATTACACTGTTGGCTCATATTCAGCTTGTGATCTCCAACAATTCCATGATCCTTCTCGCTTGTCATATTGATCAGCCAAGTATCCCCCATCTTGTAACTGTGCATTTGGTTTCTTTTACCTAGGTGTGGAACTTGGCATTTATCCCTATTAAATTCCATTCTGCTGTTTTGAGCCCCAGTGCTCCAGTTTATCAAGATCATTTTGAAGTTTGTTTCTGTCTTCCAGGGTATTAGTGATCCCACCCAATTTTGTGTCATCATCATCACCATCATCCACACACACCTCATACTCAGGCAATAAAAATTAAAATCTACACACCCCTGCACACTCACTCAAAGTGTGTGTGTGTGGGGGGAACCCCACACCTTCCCTAAGGCAATTTTTTTAAAAAACACACACAACCTCCTCACATTCACTTAACAGGGGAGGGGGAAGAAAAATCCACCCCCACACTCACCAAAGGCATCATCATCATCAGCCACCCACACAAGGCAAAATAACAGTAATCGACATAATAAATCTACACACAAACATGCAAATACCCAAGGCAATAAAATAACATTAAAAATACAACACTCATCCACATACTCACCAAAGGAAAAATAATAAAAATCCACACATGCACCAAGGCAAAAACCAACCAACCAACTACACAGACTTAACCAAGTCTAAAAATAAAATAAACACCCACATACCCCAACATATTCACCCATGGCAAATCTAATAATAGTTTTAAAACACCCCCCCCAATTAATTAATAAAAATCAGTACTCAAGGAATTTATGGAAAATAAGTGAAAACTAATTTCATCAATGCTGCCAGATATGAAATCCAATCTACCCCCCCCCCCACTGAATTTAAATTGCAGCTAAAGACAGTTCATTTGGCCTTCTATTAATTTAATAAAACCCCAAACGCATACATACAAGGAAAGCAAATTGCTTAAAGAAAAGTTTATAAAGAGTAGCAGCAGCACTCCACAATAACAGAAGAAACAACAAGAAAAATAACATAACATCCAGCCCCAGCTCTGCGCACCAGGCCAGGCTAATAAAGTAGTTCACACTGGACTTGCATACCTTTTATGTATGTACGAATTAATACAGTAATCCATTCATAGACAGGCTGCAATCCTAAACTGAAATCTAAAGCATCATACAAAGGAGGATGTTCCACAGAAATGGGTGTGACTTGCTTCTAAGTAAACCTGCTTCAGATTGTGTTAATAGTCTTAAAAGCTACCAAATGGCATAGGCCAGTGGGGGATGGGAGAGAAAGGAAGAAACATTTGCTTTAGATGAAACCATTCATGTCATAGGCAACATCCAACAGATGTTCGTAATATGTACAATATTAATGGAAAGGGAAAGACTTGCATTTTCCCAAGCAGACAAAGTAGGTCATAGATTGGTGTGAAAAAAAATCTCAAATCCCAAAGAAAGAAAGAAAACTAGACAGGGGTGTGGTAGGGAGGAGAGAAGAAAAACTTTGAGGAAACAGCTGGGTATGTCTAAATCTAGATCCAATCCATTATAATTTGGGCCTACAAACAGTGGTCCTCCCCGCCACCCAAACCAACCCCCCCAAAACAACTCCCCAAGCCACCCCACCCACCCCCAAAAAACATCAGCCCGGACCTACGGGTTCTCCGCCCCCCCCAGGTCCCCCGCTGCCGCTGGGTCTTCCTCCGCCGCTGCCAGGCTCATGAGGCCAGAGGCCGCGCGGAAGAGGCGGGGGAGGGCCGGATCCAATCGGCCCTCCCCTGCCTCTTCCGCGTGGCCACTGGCCTTATGAGCCCAGCGGCGCTGGTAGACCAGGCGGCGGTGGCGGCGAAGGAGCCCGGGAAGCGGCCACTGGCCTTACGAGCCCAGCGGCACCGGTAGACCAGGCGGCGGTGGCGGCGAAGGAGCCCTGGAAGCGTCCGCTGGCCTTACGAGCCCAGCGGTGCCGGTAGACCAGGCGGCGGCGGCGAAGGAGCCCGGGAAGCGGCCGCCCCCCCCGCCCCGCGGCGTGCTCCTTACCTGGGTGTGCGCTTCCCTCCGATGCGCGATTCTACTGAGAAACAGGCTGCGCGGCTTGTCTCTCAGTCTCAGTATCGCGCCGGGTGTCCCGGCGCGATACTGAGACTGAGAGACAGGCCGCGCAGCCTGTTTCTCAGTAGAATCAAGCACCGGAGGGAAGCGCACGCCCAGGTAAGGAGCGCGGTGCGGGCGGTGTGGGGGGGGGGGGGCGGCCGCTTCCCGGGCTCCTTCGCCACCACCACCGCCGCCTGGTCTACTGGCGCCGCTGGGCTCATAAGGCCAGCAGCCGCTTCCAGGGCTCCTTCGCCGCCACCGCCGCCTGGTCTACCGGCGCCGCTGGGCTCGTAAGGCCAGCGGCCGCTTCCAGGGCTCCTTCGCCGTCACCGCCACCTGGTCTACCGGCGCCGCTCCTAGCTTGCTGCCACCGCTGCGTGACCCCCGCCACCCCGGTTTGCCCCCCCGCCCCCCGGTTGGGCCGGTTCGCCCCCCGGGCCATCTGGTCACCCTAATCTACACTAATGCTTTAAAATGGTTTATAATGGTTTTGATAACTGTTGAGGCCCAGGACACGCTCCATATGCAGTTTTCAAACCGTTTTCAAAGTATTATATCCTGCTTGGTATAGATCTGGCCTAGATGACTTTGTGTGCTTGTTCACTCTGCTGTCCAAGTGTTGCTGAATGGAATGAAGAGACACTGAGCAGATCCACATTGCCCTTAAAATGGCTTATATTCTATTTAAAAACATGTTTTTTAAAGTCATTTCATTACGTGCTAGGACATACTGAGCAGTACTTATGTTTCATAGTGACTGCTTCCTCCATCCTCAAATTGTTCAATGGTGTATTACGGGGTTAATTCCTTGACTCTTCTTCTTTAGTTTTTGTTTTGCAGGCTGCTTGACTCGCATTTTTAAACAGAATATACATCGTTTTAAGGGCAATGTGGATAGGCTCAAAGTCTCTGGATGTGGAAAAAATGTAGTTTTATGCCAAAGTGTCACTCTAATCCCTGATAACAGTGATTATTGACTCTGTATTTCTAAAAGTGCCTGCAGAGATCTCCAAGATGAATCCTATGACTGGTGATATGTTGGATATGCAGTGGCTTATATACATATATACTGGAATATTTCAGCTGTATCACCATAGTTACTGATTAGGCTTAAGGTCTCTTACTTTGGACATGCAGCACAGACAACACTGCAGTGTGCTGATCAGTATTATTATGTTTTTAAAATCAGTGTTTTATTCTAAAACTAGTTGATAAACCCGGCGTTCCTCAGGCTCCCTAAGATATATGTATGCAAGGTAATCATTTTAAAGTAGTAGGCTGGTGCTAGGCCTGTGAGTTAACTTTTAAAGAAATTAAATTGCCCAAGGCATGCTGGAAGTTGTAGGTATAAGCTGAGGCTAGAATGGAATGATGGGTGGGGTTAGTGTCAGTTGGAGAAAGTCAGGTAGAAGGAGAACAAAGACAGTTAGTGAGAGGTCAGGAAAGTGGGAGCTGAGTTAGGATTGAGAGATCGTGACGTAGTTTGCACACAGTGACCTGGTTTGCTAACCCATACTTTATTTAATAAAGCCACTCTACATGCCAGTTCTACACTTCCCAGTCTGTCTTTGGTGGCCTGCAGGTGTCTGCATCCTCTGAGAGGCACTTCACTCCTCTCATTGTCAATGATGCTCCTCGATAGAGCATTGAAGAGTAGCATCACAGAGGAAGGGAGGTAAGTGGCTGTCAGGGGACATCCCAGCTCTGGCTAAATCCTGCTGGAACTGCCTCAGCCTGTGCTTCTTGCCCACCATCAGTAGCCTGTACTGAAGGGCCAAGGCCAGCCGTGTACTTCTCCCCTTCATCAGGCCTGTTTCTGGGCATGCACAGAGTACCTCCCTTTCCTCCCTCTTTCCTCCTAAGAGCTAAGGCCATGCATGCACTTCCCCCAGATTCTGAGAAAACAGGATAGGGTGCCTTTGGGCATGTTTGGCCCCTCATTGTCATGCTGTTGTTACAATTTTAAAATCATGCAGAGGGCGGAAGGAGGCACCACAAATGGTTTTTTCTAGGCTGACCATATGAAAAAGAGGACAGGGCTCATGTAACTTTAACAGTTGTAGAAAAAAGGGAATTTCAGCCAGTGTCATTTGTATGAAATTAGTTCCTGGTGAAATTCCCTCTTCATCACAGCAATTAAAGTTGCATGCACTATACTGCAACTTTAACTGTTGTAGAGAAAAGGCAATTTCAGCCAGTGTCATTTGTATGCAATCAGTTCCTGGTGATGTTCCCTCTTCATCACAACTGTTAAAGTTGCAGGGGCCCTGCCTTCTTTTGTATATGGTCACTCTAGTATAGTGCCTGCAACTTTAACTGTTGTGATGAAGAGGGAATATCACCAGGAACTAATTGCATACAAATGACACTGGCTGAAATTGCCTTTTCTCTACAACAGTTAAAGTTACATGAGCCCCATCCTCCTTTTCATATGGTCAGCCTAGGTTTTTCCATTTTTGTGGAATTGGGCTGACTGCTCGAGACTAACCTTAGGAGTCAGGGTTGTGAAAGACATGCATGTTGTGAAAACCATGTACTCACAATGGCTGCCCAAGGCATGCTGGGAGTTGTAGGCATAAGCCTTGGTTTTTTTTATTAAATTCTTTAAAAATACTTAAAACCCAAAATTCTGTGTTTTTAGATTTTTCTGGTACGTTGTACAGCCGGACCTATCAGCATGCCAAATTTCAAGTTCCCAACTCATCAAGAAAAGGGTAAATATTTCCAGACATACATCACACACACATATATTCCTCTTTATAGGTAGAGAAGATGTCTATTGTGTGTCATCCTTTTCTTCCTTCTTTAATCAAGCCCCAGATGAAGGACTGTTTATATTAGTTAGGGCTGAAACACATAAGCATCTCAGAATAAAACTGCATTGTTTTCAACATCCAGAATCTCGTTATTTGTCATGAGGCAGTCTGAAGAATCTTCCTCTGAGGAGGAAGAAGGGGCAGAGACTGCAGCTTCACCCATTCCCCAGGACTTACCGGAGGAGGAGGAACGGCAGGGAGGTTCCTCAGAAGAGTCCCAGGAAAGCCACCCTCTCCCACCCCCTGTTTCTAATGAGGAAGATTCTGGGCCTGAAGAGGTTTGTCCGGTAACTCCTCAGCAAAGGCGGCGGCTCAAGCGTGCGGAGCAAGCTCGTCCCACAAGACGCAGCATGAGATTACAAAAACAGAGCACAGCTGATGCAAGCCTTAAATAAGATAACGAAGGAATAGCACACAGCTGTGGACAGGCTCAAGCGAGGATAAAAAGGGTGCAGGCGTAAGCAAAGATTCGTTGAGAACCGACGTATTTGGCTCTTGACACCCTGCGTACTTCTGGATCGGAATCTGTGGACTGAACACCCGGCTTGACTGTTTGCTCTGGACCCTGGACTGCCCTAATACCTGGTTTGACCTTTGGCTTCGACATTTGGACTGACTGAACTTCTGGCGTGACCCTGGCTTTGGTAAATGGACTTTTGAATACAAATAAAAACCCTTCAAACAAATAAGTGCTGGCGTCTTTCTCAGACATTCTTAGATAAGGGGGTTGGCTGGCTTCCCAGACCAAGAACTATTGAAATACGACATTATTCCATTGGGCATTTTGAACACTCTCCAATTTTGTTTTATCCTGCTAGCTCCTGCTAGCTCCTGGTGGCAACTTCAAGGACCCACCTGATCTCACTTCTTTAACTTAAACCAGCATTGGATTGGAGCACCCATCAAATACAGGGCACTTTCAAGTAAAAGGCTATCTTCTGCCAGCTCTCCAAAATTGAGGAATGTCTTCTATAAAGTAGGAAACGTCATTACACTATAAAGCAGTAGTGTACATATAGCCTCTATCTTCATGATGAACACAGGCCTTGCAGGTGGAAATACAGTAGCCTCTATTAGGGATGGGCAAACAAGCAATATTTGAGGTCGTCAAAGTTCTGCAAACATCAAATCACTGCTCATCTCTCCTCAATTTGCACTCACGTCTGCAATCCCTGTTCATTTTGTGCAGGCAAGAAAATTGTGCAAAATGAATAGCTCCTGAATGTGGAAGTTGTGCAAAAAATCCCCAGATTTGAACGTATTTCTTCCATAGACGAAAGCGCGGTGATTTAAATGTGTGCCTATTGAAAAATTCCTGCATTTTGAGAAAGTTGCACATTTTTTTCAAGGACACATTTTGCAAGCACGCAGTTCAAGTATGCACAAGCTCAGGAATTTGTGAACATGGAAAATGCTCTTTCATTAGCATTCAGGATTGCAAATGGGGCACTTTTGAGTGATCTGCAAACTGAGACAGAATGAGACATCCTTAGCTTCCTTTTACCCAATTCCAGGCACAATCAAAGCTTCTGAGGTTGTGTCCACAAACCACAAACTCCATTTTGCATAGAAAGCATCTCTTCCTTTGCACATGAGCCAAAGAACTCGAAACACCTCCTCTGGCTGAGTTACTCATCATTTGCCCATTTTTGAATCATCAACATCAGCCATGGTGTAAGACATGGGACAGACTTTCAGGTTTTGGGTTTTCGCTAGAAAGCTGAGATCCATCAAGTGGAACCTGTTGCAAAAAATATGCGCTTTGAATGAATTAATTCAGAGCACAAGTATTTGCTTTGAGGATCAGAACTGAACAGATGTCACAGTTCCTCCACACAAAAATCTGTTCCGTGTTTTCCCCTCCATCCACCAGCTTTCTCAATTTCATCAGTAGAACTGCAGTGTGTGTGTGTGTGTGTCACTTTGCTGCTGCCATTATGAAACAATCTGGAGCCAGACGTACTTGTCAAGGTCCTCCAAACCACTCAAAGATCTACAACTAGATTCTAATCTACCTTTTGCCCATCTCTGATTTAAACCACATTTACTGCATGAGTGGGGAACATCAAGGGGAGAAGGAATGAATTACAGAACCCACTGGGGATGGCATCCCACCCTACCTGAAATTGAGGTGGTGGTGGAAGCAAATCCACTGGTGAGAGCAGGGGCCCTGCTAAAACAGCCATGGGAATTGCAATGAGGGTTGTGGATCTCCTAGAGGAGACTCAAGCTGTTCTCCCATACCTTATGGGAGGGAAATTCTTCAGTACTGCCTCATAGCTACATATGAACAAGAGACTCTTGTGATTTCTCAAGAAGCTAGGCAGTGCTCCATAGAACGGCTCTCCTTGACAGCTCTTTGCAGACTTAGACTCCTTGTAAGTTTATATCCCATCTTTCATAGAATGAGTTAAAGAAGCTCTGCCATTTTGTCTTGCAACAACCTTGAGAGGTAGGTTAGTCCAAGAGATAAAGGCTGGCTTAAGTGAGATTCATGAGCAATTGGCGATTTAAACCAATGGTTCCTGAATAATTCTTAGTGTTTCCCTCTTTACAAAATGCAAGACAACTCTACAAACAGTTTTCTGGGAATACACCAGATGGCGCCTTATGTCTTTCCTTCAGCTACTATGATATCCACATGTCCAGCAGGCATCTCCTAGATGGAAGTGGACAGCATCAATTTCAATCAATTTCTCATTTTTTTCCAGGCTTAAATTCATTTTGTCCCATTTCTGCATCAGTTTGTGATTTTTTAAAACACACACACACACACACACACCATATGCACCAAACATGGTACACATTTTCATGCTTATTTTCCTTGCTATGTGGATTTTTGTATGCCTGTTTGTCTAAGATATGAATATTTTTCCAAGCAATTTCCCATAATATCATGTTTTTTCTTGTGTTATTTTCATGGACAGACTCATTTGTGTAACCGTCTTTTTAAAAATGGAGAACTCTCTTGAAAAATTCAGAAAAACTGTGAAAGTACAACTGCATTTCCGTCTGAGTGAAGTGCTGCCCCCTTTTGAAGTTTGCATGAAAAGTCATCATTTTATGCGTATTTCTCCTTACACACATATATACACATACACATATGTATCAGGTCTCTCTCTCTTTGGCCTAATATGTACAATCTGTGCAAGATATTTTCCTAATATAATGCATATTTGAAGTTTATTTCCTCCAATATACATTTTTGCATGCATTTATTTTTTTAAAAATGGAGAACATTGCAAAATTTTGAAAAGCATACATTTTGAATTTTGGTTCATGTAGTGTTCTAAAGTGTGCAATTAGGTAAGTTCACATTAAAATGAGAAATGAACAAATCTCTTCCCCATTCCTGCCAGAAACTTCCATCATTGCTTGAACCCACCCCCAAATCAATCAAACCAGGGGGAAATTGATGCATGTGTACTTCATTTTATTGGCATCTTGCATGGAATACAGTTGGAGCCCAGAGGAGAGAAGAAGATTGCCAGGAAAAATTAGTTGTATTATTAGGGCTGCAGATACATCTTAAGCATATGTTGGGAACATTAGATTGCAAAGAGTAGTTATCATGGAGAATGCTTCAATGGTGTATTTGGCAACCAGCAAGGCTTTTAAAGGCAAGGTGCCAACATTCACTTGCCTTTGACGGTGGTAAAATGTTAAGGTTGCACAGATGCAGCAAAGAGTCCACTGAGGTCAATGGAACGACATGGGATGAGGTCCCGTGAGCCCCCTGATGCTTCAAGCTTCCAGATTTTATTTTCTTTGCATGTGTTAAAGAAAGCAGAAAGGACAAGATGTTGTTATAATTGAGCCTGAAGCAAGACAGGTCATCCAAGTTGCACTTCCGGGTCAACGCCTTCTTCCCAGAACGCCTTCTTCAAGGCTTTCATCTGGGTGGTTCTTTCCATGACCTCTTAACAACGTTTGGGATCTTGGCTCTGTTGCAGTGGGCACTTCTTAGGAAGGCAGGGCTCCTGTGGAGGGCAGTACTGCTGAGGGGGAGGGCGGCATGGTGGAGGGGCACACTTCTGTGGAGGGGGGCTGCATTTCTGTGGAGGAGGGCAAGGTTGCTTGCACTGCTGGTTTTGGTAGGACATTTTTTGAAGATTGGGAGACTCCTAGAGGAGAGAGAAGAGGACACACATTATATATCTATATCTATATCTATATCTATATAAAGAAAAAGGACTGTATCGTTCTTGGAGATGCTTGGCCATAGTCAAATATGTACACAAAACAGGACCAGAGCTAATTCCAATATTTATATTGACAGCATAAAAAGTAGTAACTTGTACATTCAGTAATTACAAAAGCAGTAACAAACAATTTCTCTGTATTTGCTCATTTAGAGCTTAAAACAATAGCAGTAACTGGTAGTTGGCCTGATAAAAGCTTTTAATAATAAACAATTACTGATTTGATTCAATCACTGACAGCTGTAATAGCAGTTGCTGGTTGATAAAGTCAATGGAAGCTTAAATAGATTAAATAGCAGTCAGTTGTAATTCTTGAGATGGGTGCTCCAGACATATGCACTCCATTTCAGAACTTCATCGGTCATAAAATAAATTCACAAGGGTGTTCTAATATGTGAGGGCCCTTCTTCTTTTGTTTTGTGGTTGGCCATAGTCAAAGGAAGCTAAGATGGGAACAGGCATGAATTTGTGCATATTCAGAAACTAAAAAAACCCGATTCTGTCGATGAGCAGATGATGGAATGAAAGGCATCTGACAATTTATGAAACACAGATGGAACAGATTTTACACAATCTGTTCATCCCTAAACAATTGTAATGATTTGTATTCTACAGTGCCCTGGAATCCATTTTGGATGAAGGATGGTTTAGGCATTCAATCAAACAATTTATCAATCCATATTAGCCTCCCCAAACCTTTCTGCTTGTGCCCAATAATCACTTAAACATTATTCCAAAATAAGTGGCAGAAGTCTCTGATGCAGTTGATCACTGTAGACTCAATGTTATGCCAAAACACTGGCTGAATTCGGACAACATGATAGTCAATGGTGGGGTAATGATCAACTTTACAGTTGTTTATCTAGGGGGTACTCCCCACAAAAGATGGTAATAAATAATCAACTGTGGTGTGGATCAGTGCTGAGTTGACTATGGCAGCATTCGGACGACACAATAGTCAATACAACTGACGATTGTTTCCCACCCCCCAGTTGCTTATTGTGTTGTCTGAATTCAGCCACTGTGTTTGGCACTGGTATCTTAGAAAAGATAAAAAGATCCAGCAGATCACTGTACAAATATTTCATTCATGGAATTGGCTTCAAAGCTCTACCAGGCCATCATCTGCTCTGTCCTGGTCATTGAAGCTAAATTTCATGTCTGGTTGCCTGTGATTTTTCCGACACCATGATCTTAAATGCTATCCAAATATTACTCCAGGAATGGTAGAGCCCTGGATTTGCATCTAGAAGGTCTCAGGTTCAATCTCCTGCTTTTCCAGGTAAGTCTCAGATATCTTCTCTGAAATCCTGGGCAGCAGTTGCCAGTTAGTGACAAGAATAATGAGCTAGAGATGCTGCCAGTCAGTGTCAACAAAACTGAGCTAGATGGACCAACGGTAAAATGCAGCTTCTCATCTTCCTCCATCAACAGCCTTAATGAAAAACAAATGTTATCAAATGCATTTAAAATTCTGCCCATGCCAAGGGAAATGCAGTAGCTTCTTCTTACCTTACTCGAAGCAGAATCAAGACTCAAGAGGATGGCTAGCGAAGTGGACTGTGGAGTCCAAGGAGGAGATGGATTATTTATATGCTCACTATGAGTTCATGTTTGCATAGCAATGTATTCACATGTTCCCCCAAAACAATTAATTAAACATGGGAACACCCTCTCATGTTGTGGAACAGACGCTTTTGCAATCCAAACCTGTTTTGTGCAGCTTCATCGGGATAGTCATGATGCAAGAAGGCATTATCATTTCGGAAGGAGAATATATGTCTGGGCCAGGATGTTATCCCAACAGAAACTCCACATAAATATTCATTCCAAGATAATTGCTTGGGCATTTCCGATCAGAACTTCCTCTTTTTCTTCCTCTGGACAAATGAAATGAATTTACTTGATTTATTGTTGATAATGTCAAGATAATAACTGGATAACTCAAGGTGGTGTGGTGATGATGCAGAGATACTTAGTTCAGATCAAGCCAGGATCAGAATTGGTTACCCGCAAAGGGAACAAAATTATCTATTGGTAGTTCAGATCAAACTATCCTTGAGGAACTCCAGTTATGGATGTACTAGGCATTCATGCCCATTTCACATGCTTTTAATCATAAGTCCATTCTGTCCTGTATCTGGATCATCTTTAGTTTTCCTCTTTTGGAAAGCCACAAAAATCTACAGAGATTTTTATATGCATCTTTCCCTATTATAAACATGTTTGTACATATTATTACTCTTTATATGCATTTTAACCACATATTTATTTAGTTATTTATTATTACATTTTTATCTTGCTTTCTTCCTCTTGCAAAGAATCCAAAGCAGCCTAACACCCTTCCTTCATCTCCACTTTATCCTCACAACAGCCCTATGAGGTCAGTTAGGCTGAGAGGCAGTGACTGGCTGAGAGGATGTTTTATGGTCGAGTGCGGACTGGAACCCAGATTTCCCACGCCTCAGTCCAACACTTGAACCACCAGACCACACTGGATTTTTGAGCTGAAAACTGCACCACCAAATTCAGAGAAGCACAGAATCTGAAGAATAGCTGTGTTCTGATCCACAAATGAGTCGGGGAGGTGCAAAGTAAGTCAGTTGGCTTAAAAACGTCGACCAAATGAAATCCTCCAGCATCCCAATCACCATGGGCTCAATGGGCAGGCCACATGCTAAGCCATGGTTAGGCCGCTAACTCTTTTGCAGCAAATGGTTAGTGAGCATCTGGTCACTGTATTGGGGGAGCGAGTAAGAATTTTTGGCTTATAGTCCGATTAGCAGTGGCTATGTGTCTTTTTGCCTACTTCACATTGTAAGTGGTGAGAGAGTGTCTTTAAGAAAATTGATTACCTTAATTTGGTCACATTTGCTTGCAGGGCACGGTTAGAAGAAACAGGGATGGTGATTATGCTGTGGCACTGTCTTGGTGACAGGTGCTGCCTGAGGCCTTTCTGCTGAACATTTTGTGGCCCCAATTGGGGGGGGGATGAGGGTACCCGTGAGGCCAACTCACCTCACCTCACCTTGTATTGTGCAGCCCAGGGGGGAGACATGGGAAGATCTCCCTTCCCCAAAGTGCTAGTCGTGGGGGTGGGGATCTAACAGACATCACTCAGAAGGCAGAGAATGTTTTGCCCGGTATAAAATGCCTAGCTAGTTGTTGGAGTAGATTAGGCCTGCCCAGTTTTCCCTTTGCAGATCTTCAATAAATGTGGCCCAAATTTTATACCATTCATACATGTCTCATCTCTTTATTCCCCCTTCTTTTGCCCGCGATTTCCATCATTGTTTTTCTGGATAAGCATTATGTTTTCAGAGATGGTGGTGGCAGTGGAGATATGTCTTCTTATTTTAATTTAGTCCATGTTTGCATTTCCTGCCCTGGAGCAAATGCAGCTTAGAAAATAGAATTTAAAGAGGTTCATGGTGCCCTTGTTCAAGATCTCATACTGTCATTATTATTTATTATTATTGTTATTAACTGATTTATTTTTGAAGAGCCTAAAGTTCCTGTCAGCTAGAGTGTACAGGAAATGGAAATAGGAACACTGATGTTTCATCAGCTTTGGCGGTATAATCTTCCAAGTCGATCATACACCTTTCCCTGATCCACACCTTTGTTGATAATCACCTTCCAGACAAGTGGGTGAAGCATCTGGAATTGCACACTCATTGACACAGTGATTGTTACATCATGTCTCAAATTCCTCAGCACCTTTTCAGTTGGGCTGGTTGGGGAAAGAAAGAAATATGGCGATTGACTTAATCTTGGTTCACAAAAAGAGCCAGAAAATAAATAAGTGTGTGGGGTACTGAGCAATAAAGTGGATTGAAATGAATGAATGCTGGAGCAAATCTATGAGGAAAGATTACAACAGCTGGGATTGTTTAGCTTGAGGGGGAAAAAGGAACAGGAGACATGAACGAGGTATACAAAATTTTGGATGGTGTAGAGAAAGTGGATAGGGAGACATTTTTCTCCCTCTGTCATAACACTAGAACCCGATTGGTGGGAGATTTGGGACAGATGAAAGGAAGGCCTACTTCACACAGTACATACTTAAACTATGGCATTCTAGTGATGGCCATCAATTTGGATGGCTTTAAAAGGGGGTTGGATAAATTACTGGTGGAGAAGGCTACCAATGGCTACTAGTCCTGATGGTTATGTGCTACCTTCAGTTTAAAAGGCAGTATTCCTATGTAGACCAATTCCTAGAGAACATGGGTGGGAGGGTGCTGTTGCACTCATGTCCTGCTTGTGGGTTTCCGGTGGGCAGTTGGTTGGCCATTGCGTGAACACAACGTTGGATTAGTTGGACCCTTGGTCTGATCCAGTAGGGCTCTTCTTACATTCTCAATGCAATTTTATTTCATTTAAACACAAATCAAAAACTTCAGTCACTCTAATAGCAAACCCAACTGGTGAGTTTCAATAGACTGTGATCAAAATAAAGCCACTGAGAAACAAGAGGAAAAACAACCAAAGTAGGCCTGAGCACAGTTAGTTGCTACAGAATGTCTGTTGTGGAGGAGGAAATGGAATAGAGGCAGGGGGAGGAGATGGAATGGTGTATTCTGGAAACAGCTGGCTGGAACTGTGAAGAGAGACACTCTGAATGGCAACATTTTGTTCCTACTTGATAGTTTTCATCTTTTGTACCAAAGCCCCATGTAGTTATAACCACTGCAAAAGAAATGCGCCCTAATGTGTGAAATACACACCCGCTCCTGGATATATGTATCTCCAAAGTTCACCTTCCAAACTAGACCCAAAGTGAAAGGTGGGGATAATTTGAGAATCATTGGATCCTTCGCATTTCACAATTTGGACGTTTGTAACATGCTGACAGTAATCTCATCTTGAAAACAGAATTGCCATTAATAGCTAACAAAATAAATTATGGCATAATACATTTGTTAGTCCTTAAGGTGCTACAAGACTCTTTAAAACAAAACAAACCCCCAAAACAAAACAAAACATAGCTTTTGAGAATGGAATTGTTTCCGTAGGCACAATGGCTTTGCACCAAAGTTACTTTCCCTCCTAATTTATTTATTTATTTATTTATTACATTTATATCCTGCCTTTTTCCCTCCAAGGAACCCAAAGCGGCATACATAATCTTCCTCCTTCCTCCTCCTCCTCCTCCTCCTCCTCCTCTTCCTCTTCCTCCTCCTCCTCTCCATTTTGTCCTCACAACAACAACCCTGTGAGGTAGGTTGGGCTGAGGGTCTGTGACTGGCCCAAAGTCACTCAGTGAGCTTCCAAGTCTGAATGGGGACTAGAACCCAGATCTCCAGACTCCCAGTCTAACACTTTAGCCACTACACCACACTGTTATTACACATGTTCAAGGGCAGAAAGAATGGTTGGCATTGGGATTGACCATCCCTGGGCACTTAAAAGATTTGGGGCACAGGCCCACAGGGTACCACTTTGCATATATTGATTTAGCTCTCTACATGCAAATGTATAGGATGTATTCTAAAGCCAGCCAATTAATTTCTCATCCAAATCAATTCAAAGTAAACCAGTTATTCAATTGATTTGCACCTGGACTTAGATCATCTCAAACCAATGCGGGGGGGGGATTGTTTTTTCACCCCTAAGCTTAATTGCCATCTGAGTGTGGGAAGGGAGAAGTTAATGTTTACCTCCCCAGCGGAAATCCTCATGAAAATTGTCCCCCTGCATGGCAATTAAGCTGAGAAAAAAACTTGCCAATGGACACTCAGGGAAGTAGGAAACAGATCCAGGTTTTTGGGAAATAGATTTGGAGCCAGGGCAATGTCCTTGAAGTCAATGTTGTTGGCACCAGCTCCACAGCCTTCCTAAGAATACCTCAATCTGCACTCATGGCAGATTTTGCCTGGGGTCATCCAGTGATCATTTTGGCATTTCAATCAAATGAGGAAGCAATTTCTTCTTGTTGAGCAAGCGACAACACAAAGAGGAAGAGACCATAAATGAATGATGGCGAAACGATGGCTTCCCAATGAAAATCTAGGTGGGGCGTTCCTTGAGACAGTATCCTGGTCCAAAAATGAACTGTCCTTCCCAAAAGATAATAGAACCTTGTGCCATGACTATCATCATGATGTTGCACAAACCAGTTTGCATTGCAAATAGAATATATATCAGTTACTCAGACAGACGATTTCCCACCTTTTGTTAAGTTTATGAGGATGAGTT
The DNA here is from genome assembly GCA_029215795.1 of Anniella stebbinsi. NCBI lineage: Eukaryota > Metazoa > Chordata > Lepidosauria > Squamata > Anniellidae > Anniella > Anniella stebbinsi. The sequence continues at coordinate 71,751,346 of JARDYH010000008.1, read as the reverse complement.
CCTTTAATGCAAATCAGCATGTGGAGTTAGCATATAAATAGTCCGTGACCTCCTGGGGTCCCTCATTCCACTTTGCTTCTCATTCTCTTTTGAGTCTTGGTTCTGCCTCGAGTTGGGTAAGTAAAAGCAATTCATTTTTCTTGGCTTGGTGAGGGGTGATGATGGAAAAGTATCTCTCATGAAGATAAAAGGAAGGACTTCTTCACACAATACATAGTTAAACTATGGAATTTGCCGCTACAAGGTGTAGTGAGGGCCACCACTTTGGATGGCTTTAAAAGAGGGTTGGACAAATTCATGGAGGAGAAAGCTATCAATAGCTACTAGTCCTGATGACTATATACTACCTCCAGTATCAGAGGTAGTGTACACCAGTTGCTGGGGAATATGGGCAGAAGGGTGCTGTTGCACCCATGTCCTCCTTGTGGGTTCCAGGTAGACAGCTGGTTGGCCACTGTGTGAAAATAATGCTGGACTAGATGGACCTTTGGTTTGATCCAGCATGGCTCTTCTCATATTCTTAAGATTGATTTCAGAATCAAGTTGTGGAAAAGGCAGAGGTTTGGAAAGTTAGATGCAAAAATCACGAATGGATGTTCCTTCATTCCTTCATTCCTTCATTCCTTATATTTCTATCCTGCCCCATAGCCGAAGCTCTTGGCGGGTCACCAAAAGGCATTCAGAAGACATTCAATGGGACATAGTATGAAAGAAATGTACATAGGCTAGCAGGCTTAAATATTTTAATACCACTGGCTATTGCTATAATTATTATTTATCTCCATCAAGTGTTCCAAAGAAGCTAGCCATTGGAACTAGCTGTAGCTTTTCATTCTTTAAAGTAGGGAAACAGAATCTCTGGACCACCAAGCATTTTTCTGATGGTCTTCTGCATGTAGCATCACTGGAAAAAATGCAATGGCATTGCTCTTGCTAGCTCTAGCAAGGGAATCCCATCCTCATCCCTGATGTCTGCTGAGTAATTGTAAAGAAGGAAGGGTCTTCCTTGCAGTGTGATTACAACAGCTAGCAAGAGAACCCCTTATCTCCCATATAAGAAATTCTTATCTCCCATCTCCACTGAGATCAGTGATAAGGATCTTGTGCTAGCACTAGGCAGAGTAACCCGTGTGTGTGTGTGTGTGTGTGTGTGTGAGAGAGAGAGAGAGAGAGAGAGAGAGAAAGAGAGAAAGTGTTGGAGTATGTGTATGTTTATTAGGGGTGTGCACGGACCCCCCGGATCGGATCGGGACCCGGATCGGGACCTCCAATTTTGTCCCGGACCGGTTCGGACAAAATCGGAGGCCCCCCGGACCGGATCGAGTCCGATCCCGATCCAAAAATCGGAAATTTTTGGATCGGCCGCCATTTTTTTCCCCATAGACTTGCATTGCAATGCAAGTCTATGAGGAAAAAATGGCGGCGGGTGGGTAAGGGGGGGCCTAACTCCCTCCCCCCCCCCGGGGCCGTCCGCTGTGGACGGCCCCGGCAGGTAAACCCCCTCCCCCGCGCTCCCTACCCCCCCTGGGGCCGCCTGCTTCCATCCGCTGGCGCCCGCGGGCGCCAGCGGATAGAAGCGGACGGCTCCGGGGGGGGTAAGCCCCCTTCCCCGCCACTTACCTTCTCGGCACGTCCGGCGCCGGCGGCTACTACCAGCGGGCTCCGCGGCCTACTCTCGAGTAGCGCGCCGGGTGATGACATCACCCGGCGCGCCACCCTGGAGCAGGCCGCGGAGCCTGCTGGTAGTAGTAGGCGCCGGCGCCGGACGGGAGCCGCCGGGCCGGAAAGGTAAGGGCCCCCCTCCCCCCTCCCCCCTCCGCGCGCCCCCTCCTCCCCCCTCCCCCCTCCGCGCGCCCCCTCCTCCCCTCCACGCACCCCCTCCTTACCTTTCCGGCCCGGCGGCTCCCGTCCGGCGCCGGCGCCTACTACTTCCAGCAGGCTCCGCGGCCTGCTCTAGAGTAGCGCGCCGGGTGATGACATCACCCGGCGCGCCATCCTAGAGCAGGCCGCGGAGCCTGCTGGGAATAGTAGGCGCCGGCGCCGGACGGGAGCCGCCGGGCCGGAAAGGTAAGGGCCCCCCTCCCCCCTCCGCGCGCCCCCTCCTCCCCTCCACGCACCCCCTCCTTACCTTTCCGGCCCGGCGGCTCCCGTCCGGCGCCGGCGCCTACTACTTCCAGCAGGCTCCGCGGCCTGCTCTAGAGTAGCGCGCCGGGTGATGACATCACCCGGCGCGCCACCCTAGAGCAGGCCGCGGAGCCTGCTGGGAATAGTAGGCGCCGGCGCCGGACGGGAGCCGCCGGGCCGGAAAGGTAAGGGCCCCCCTCCCCCCTCCCCCCTCCGCGCGCCCCCTCCTCCCCTCCACGCACCCCCTCCTTACCTTCCCGGCCCGGTGGCTCCCGTCCGGCGCCGGCGCCTACTACTACCAGCAGGCTCCGCGGCCTGCTCTAGAGTAGCGCGCCGGGTGATGACATCACCCGGCGCGCCATCCTAGAGCAGGCCGCGGAGCCTGCTGGGAATAGTAGGCGCCGGCGCCGGACGGGAGCCGCCGGGCCGGAAAGGTAAGGGCCCCCCTCCCCCCTCCGCGCGCCCCCTCCTCCCCTCCACGCACCCCCTCCTTACCTTTCCGGCCCGGCGGCTCCCGTCCGGCGCCGGCGCCTACTACTTCCAGCAGGCTCCGCGGCCTGCTCTAGAGTAGCGCGCCGGGTGATGACATCACCCGGCGCGCCACCCTAGAGCAGGCCGCGGAGCCTGCTGGGAATAGTAGGCGCCGGCGCCGGACGGGAGCCGCCGGGCCGGAAAGGTAAGGGCCCCCCTCCCCCCTCCCCCCTCCGCGCGCCCCCTCCTCCCCTCCACGCACCCCCTCCTTACCTTCCCGGCCCGGTGGCTCCCGTCCGGCGCCGGCGCCTACTACTACCAGCAGGCTCCGCGGCCTGCTCTAGAGTAGCGCGCCGGGTGATGACATCACCCGGCGCGCCACCCTAGAGCAGGCCGCGGAGCCTGCTAGTAGTAGTAGGCGCCGGCGCCGGACGGGAGCCACCGGGCCGAGAAGGTAAGTGCCCCCCTCCTCCCCCCCCCCGCTGTCCACTTTCATCGGCGGGCGCCCGCTGGCGCCCGCCAATGGAAGCGGCGGTGGGTGCCAGTGGGCGCCCGCCGATCCGCCGATCCGCCGAACCGGTTCGGAGCTTTTTCGGACCGGTTCGGATTGGATCGGCCGATCCAGCTGCGGGATCGGAAATCGGATAATTTATCCGATTTCCCACTGGACCGGACTCGGATCGTGGATCGGGTCCGATCCAGTGCACATCCCTAATGTTTATGCACACACATGCACTTCTGCTTCAAAGTCTACACCTCACAAGACATCCCCGTTGATGGGTATCTCTTTCCTTTTCACCAAAAGTCTGATGTGTCAATGAAATTGATCATTAGAACATAAGGACAGAAGAAGAGCCATGCTGGATCAGACCATGGGTCCATCTAGTCCAGCATTCTGCTCACACAAGCAGGACATGGGTGCAACAGCATCCTCCCACCCATGTTCCCCAGCAACTGGTATACTTCCTCTGATACTGGGGGTAGCATATAGCCATCAGGACAAGTAGCCATGGACAGCCTTCTTCTCCAGGAATGTGGTGGTCATCACTACAACTTCTGGCAGCGAATTCCAGAGTTTAACTCTGCGCTGTGTGAAGAAGGCCTTCCTTTTATCTGCCCTGAATCTCCCACCAATCAGCTTCATGGGGTGACTGCCGGGTTCTAGTATTATGAGAAAGGGAGAAAAATGTCTCCCCATCCACTTCTTCCACACCATTAAAAGCAATGCTCTTTTGTCTCTCTTTCCAGGTTCTACAACCTACCAAAATGTCATTCCAGCAACAGCAGTGCAAGCAACCTATTCTTCCTCCTCAGCAGCCCTGCCCCCCTCCTCAGCAGCCCTGCCCCCCTCCTCAGCAGCCCTGCCTCCCTCCTCAACAGCCCTGCCCCCCTCCGCAGCAGCCCTGCCCCCCTCCTCAACAACCCTGCCCCTCTCCTCAGCAGAAATGCCCCCCTCAACAGAAGTTCTGTTGAGAAAGCCCTGAAAGAAAGAACCAAAGCAAAAAGGGCAAGAGAGAAGAAAGACTGGAGATGGAAGCACGAAGCCTTGGATGTGCTGCAGCTTCATTTAGTTCTACGATCTCTGTGTAGACTCAGTTATGACAATATCATGTTATTTCAGCTTTAAATCTCTGTTTAAAAATGATGCTGGGTAGTTTCTCATACAATCTTGGTATACCTAGTTCTGTTGATGTCAGTGGACGTTTTGCTCATCAGTTTCAACCCATCACCGTAAGACCGAACTCTTGATGTATGCCAACCATTTCTGACAGCATTGGTGGTAGCGCAATGTCATTTTCCATTCTACGTTTCAAGATGCGTCCAGTATTCCACCCTTGAGTTGCAGCCGTTGTTTCTCCAGTATCATTACTCTCTCTCCTAATGAAATGCTCTGGTATTGCTCCGTGCCTTGGAGATTTCATTAAAATGTACACATCACAATGAATCTGTTGTCTTTGGGTTTTGGTTCTTTACATGGTCATTCACTGTGAAATATTGAGGGCAGCTAGTGACTTGATCTGACTAATTTAGGAAGGTGGGCTGGGGCAATGGAGGTGGCCCATAGCAGTAAATCAGGGGATGTCGAAGGTCTAAATTCATTTTTTGAGAAGTGCTTGGAGTTTGGTGAGGATGAAGGCAAAAAGGAGCAGATCCCAAAATGCCAGAAATACTAAAACATAAATAAATACTAGCGTATTTTAGTTTAAAGATTACACAGCCAGTAACTAAGCTTCAAAAGAGGCGTGGCTCCTAAAAAAACCCAAACCAAACAAAAAACTGATAGATAAATAAATAGATAAATAAATAAATAAATTAATTGCCCCACTCATTTGTGAAGCTCACTGAGTGACCTTGGGCCTTTGCTAGCTCTCAGACGAAACTCCCTCACAGAGTTGTTGTGAGGAGAAAATGGGGGGGGGGAAGGGGGTTGAAGACCCATGTCTACTACCTTGCTTTCCTTTAGAGAAAAGGCTGGGCTATAAGTGAAATGACATGATGTCTTTTGCTGCCAATTGTCTTTCGGGGATGAGCTCATCAGGAAAGAGAGTTTGGCAGCCTTTCCTGGGAAACCTCAGACATGTAGAAGGAATTTTCTTGGGAGAAAATCACTACTTGCTTAATGCCAGTTGCACTAGCATGCAGATCTCACTGGCATCATAGTCATAACACTATGATCTGGGACATTAGGGAATATTAAGCTCAATACGCATAAATTACGCCCATATTTGCCTAACATTTGGTTGCCACTCTGTCTCCTGGGTTAGAGAGAGCCCTCCAGGATTTTTACCCACCTGATACCTCCAGTATCAGAGGCAGTAAGCCTACATACACCAGTTGCTGTTGCATGGTGTCCTGCTTGTGGATCCCTGGTCGACAACTGGTTGGCTACTGTGTGAACAGAGTGCTGGACTAGATGGACCCTTGGTCTGATCCAGCATGGCACTTCTTATGTTGTTATGTTCTAATCATTTGCTCTCAAACATGGGGGGTATCAGTGGTTTCCAATGGCCTAGCTGTGAAATGTCAGGCCTGTGGCCATATCTCACTCACTTGTGGTCCCAATCTCTCTTGAGGTCATAGAATCATAGAATAGCAGCGTTGGAAGGGTCCTATAAGGCTCAATGCAGGAATCCACCTTAAAGCATACTTGACAGATGATTGTCCAGTTGCATCTTGAAGGCCTCTAGTGTGGGAGAGCCTATGACCTTCCTCGGTCATGGGTTCCATTGTCGTACTGCTCTAACAGTCAGGAAGGTTTTCCTGATGTCCAGCCGGAATCTGGCTTCCTGTAACTTGAGCCCATTATTTCGTGTCCTGTATTCTGGGATGATCGAGACGAGATCCTGGCCCTCCTCTGTGTGGCAAACTTTCAAAGACTTGAAGAGTGCTATGATGTGTTTCCCCTCAGTCTTTTCTTCTCCAGGCTAAACATGCCCAGTTCTTTCAGTTTTGTAGGGCTTTGTTTTCAGGTCCCAGAGGGCCATACCCGTTCTCTTGGCATCATCCTCTTTCTCCATGGCCACCAATTGTTTGCATTTTCCCAGTTTTTGTGGGGTCCCCCCAATTCTAAAAGATTGTAATTCCTCTCTTAAGACATCGTGACTGGCAGTAAAAGTTTATTTTAGCTCAAAGCCCTTAGTGCCAGTAACTCAGCCTTAGGAGAGGAATTTTGACCTTTTAGCATGGGGAAAACACTGCATACAAACGTTGGCACACCACAAAACAATCTGTGGTTGAGGGAAAGATGGTGGAGACTTCTGGGAGATTCCAGAAGGATGGATTGGGACCCACAGAGGGCTGAATGGGCCAACCCCCCAGCCCTGAGTTTCTGCACTCCTGACTTTGAATCCGAATTGCCACAGAGTTTCAATGTTAGTTATGCAGATGAATGAGCACAGGAGAGTAATTTCCCACCATCATTGATATGCTAATGGAATCCTCATTGACAGAACAATGACTCAGTGGCCTGTAAGATGTCATTGCACCTGACACTTAGCAGGCAGGTAATTATTTTGATTATTGTTTTTAAAATGCCTCTTTCATGTCTGCGCCTTTCCGAGAAACATTGCATGATCCCATTATGTGCAGGTGGCAAAGGAGGAGATAATCCTGGCTTGGAGCTTGTACTAGGACCTCTCATAAAAACATCAAAAAAGCCATGCTAGATCAGACTAAGGGTCCATCTAGTCCAGCATTCTGTTCACACAGTGAACAACTAGTTGTTGACAGGAAATGTACAAGCAGAACATGAGTACAACAGCACTCTCCTGCCCATCTTCCCCAGCAACTGGTGTACCTAGGCCTTCTGCTTCAGATACTGGAGGTTGCTTATGGGCCATCAGGACTAGTAGCCATTGAGAGCCTTCTCATCCAGGAATTGTCTAACCCCAATCCAAGTGAAAATTGCTTAGGAGGAAAAAAAACATGATATGGTTGGTCTAATTCTTAGAAATTGTCCTCCATTGAGGCCATTTGGACTAAAAGTTCTGACTCTGTTAATCCAGGTGTTTTCCTTTTTGTCAAACATGTCATTGCATGATTAGTTTGTTCTCTCAGAAGAAACTCAGAGAGATTATATATAATGTCAGGATACATATCCTACCATGGCTTTCAAAACAGCATCAGTATCCTTCCCACAGAGCATTTGGCTGAAGATGGACTTGGGGCATGAGAGTCCATCTGGAGCAGGAACAGCTGTCATCCTAATCTACCTCACACTCTCCCTTTGAATCCTCCCCACAGGGCAGTTGAGGGTAGATGGATCTGGGAATGTGGGGAGAGGAAAGTCCAGATGGATCTGCTGCCAGCAACAGGGGCTCTGCAATCCTACTTCTGGTACATCCCTTTCTCCCCTTTTTGCCACTGTTTGCGTCCTGTCCACCAGCTTCACAGCTACAAACAAGGCAGAGACGTTGAGGTGGAGGTCTCTCAGCTCAACACTAGGACAGAACCAAGTCCATGTGGGGAACCTGCCTCCCAAGCCCAGTTAATTCAATTCTTGCCAAGTCAGAATTAGGTCTGGAAAACCACAGGACCCACTGAAGACCAGACTGAAAGTTGGCCTGTGGTTGGCCAGTCACCACCCATCCTGAAAGCTACTTCCTGTTTGGGGGGCAGGGCTGATGTACCCATGAATTTCCTCTCAATGGGTAAAAGTCACAGGAAATAATAATCACTTCAGTCTAGGTAACCTGGTAGGGTGTAAGGCTCTATTGGCTGAAGAACATAAGAACATCAGAAGAGCCCTGCTGGATCAGACCAAGGGTCCATCTAGTCCAGTACTCTGTTCACAAAGTGGCCAAACAGCTGTTAACCAGGGACCAACAAAACAGGACAAGGTGCAACATCACCCTCCCACCCATGTTCCCTAGCAACCAGTGCACACAGGCTTAGTGCTCCACCCCAGATAGGTGTATTAGATAAGCACAATGTCATCTCAAAGCAATTATACTTTACAAATTATGGTTCCTCTTCCATCTAAAGCCGCTTGAGAAATAGTTGTCTGTCCTCCTAAGATCCAAATGTCCCCAGGTTGTGGCCCAAATGATTACCAGCTATGATGGACCTCCTTGGCCAAAATCCTGGCTCCCCCCCCCCAATAAACTGGGGTTGGGGCATGAATATGTGTGTGTATTATGGACATGATTCTTTGAAGATGCTCAGAGTCTCATTGAAAGCCAAAATCTATAGCATTAATACGTTTGTTTCTTAAACAAGGTGGCCTCTGAATCACAGTAGTAGCTGTTGGCCCCCAAAGCAACTATAGGAAGCTGTGTTTTGAGACTTTCCCTCATGCTTCAGGGACGGAAAGGGCTGCCATGGCTCACTCATCCTTATAGCAATGTACTGCTAGGTGAAGAAGACCTCAAGGCCTGCTCCAGAAGAACTCCTGTCCCCCACAAGAGAGCTATTGCAATAAACACATATATGCATGTTTTAGCCATACATTGCTCTGTCTCCTGTAGACATGCATGACTATTCTGGGTGGAGCAATAAATTATGGGTCCCAGAACAATTTAAGGGTGGACGCGAGCAAAATATTGTCAAGGGTAGACACAAGGACCAAACCTGTCTCTACATGTCATCAATGGCAAGGCTGCACATTAAAATCAGTTTCATTGGTGGAATAATTCATAAAGCCCCAATTACACAAATTGCCTCTTCATGAAATACCACATGCAAAGAAGTCTCCCAGCAGTTGTAGTTGTTAAAGCAATTACAGGCACTTGGGCATCAAGAAAACCCTTCCTGCCCACTCCTCTGCTGAAGACAGATTGGGTCCGGTCAGGGGCATCTTTTGAAAATGGATTTTTTATTTCGACACTTGATTGCTTTGGAATTGTTGGCATCTCTTGATCATCTTGGGTGGCTTCAGGTATCACACCTCATCAGCTGTCGACAGTTATATACCAAAACTGATCCCACTGCATGCCAACCATCTATGGCATGCAGTCAGTTACTAAATGCCATTGCATGATAGTCATGAATTATTTCCACTATCCACTGGAGAACATTCAACACCGAACAGAACAGATGAGACTGGAAGTTACGGCTTCGTAAGATATGCATCAAAGGCCCAGTGGCAATTACCAGCATCTTCAAAGTACACACACACACACACACACACTGAAATCTGAAATTATGCATTTCTACATGCCCCCAAGCCTAAGCCTGCAAGTGGACTTTCCTTTCTGTATTGGGACAATGGTGTCTTCTTCTTCTTCCTCTTCTTCTTCCTCTTCATGATGTTGATGTTGTTTTCTCTTCTTTAACATGCTTGAGATGTTTCCACAGATACTTGTTTTCCAGATAGGATCTTTATTTGCCTGTGAAGTGTTTCCCCTTCCTTCCCATATCAGTTTGGAGACACTCCTCTAGGCGGATGTCTTTTGTGTAATGGCGGGCTGGACCCAGTCTTGCCTTATGTGTAAAGGGTCCAACGAAAGGAACGTTTGGAGGCTGTGGTGTTGTTTCTTGCCATTCTTGATTGATAAACAGGGCATGGATCCATTTCCACAGTTGGCTCCTTTGCCTATCTTCGTTTCACAGATATGGGGAAAAAACTACCTTCTGAAACAAATGTGAACATAGGAAGCCATACTGAGGCAAAGCCACTGGCTCAGGTCATAGCCCAGTATTGCCTATTGCATCCTTCCCAGCCTGGTGTCCTCGAGATATTTTGGGGACTACAACTCCAAGAACTCCTGACCATCAACCATGCTTGATGGGGCTGATGAGAGTTGAAGTCTCAAACATCTGGAAAGTAGAAAATAACGGATTCATGGTCCCTGGACATCTGCCAAGGGTGTGTGGAACTGGCTGGATGATGGAGATCAGGGGTGGAGGATGTGTGGCCCTCTCTAAATGCTGGTGGAGTACAAGTCCCATCAGTCCTAATCAGCATGACTAGTGGTGAGAGATGAAGGGAGTTGTAGACCCACAGGATCTGGAGGGCCAGATGTTACTCATCTCTGACATGGATGGATTTGCCCATTTCAAACTAGACCCATTAGTTGTCTCCCCCCCCCCCTCCTCATCTAAGAAATCTACTATCTACCTTGGGAAGAAGGAATAGCAGGAGCCAGGGTAAAAATGCACATTTGTTCAAAATCCGGTGAGTCTTCAGTGCATAGATAGAAAGATTTGAGACCTGTTCAGTCCAACATGGAAGATTCACAGACGCTGAGAGAGAGGGACCATAGCTCAGTGGTAGAGCACCTGCTTTGCATGTAGAAGGTCCCAGGTTCAACCCCCGGCATCTCTAGGTAGGGCTAAGAAGGAGTCCATCTTGAAACCTGGAAAGCTGCTATCAGATGGTGTTAACAATCCTGGGCTAGATGGAACAAGGGTTTGAGTCAGTACCAGGGAAATCCCTATGTTCCTCTGAGAGTGAACAGAAGGTCCCAGGTGCAATCCCCAAACACCTCCAGTTCAAAGGAACAGGTAGAGGTAATATGAAAGGCCTGCACCTGATACCTGGGGCACCAGTGTCAGTCACAATAGACCAGTGGAGGCGGGTGGCTCCTATTTTGTTGGGGCTGTGAATCCTTCCTGGCTTTTGGTCAGAAACAGCCAGGACTCTAAAGGATCTATCCAAGGTGCTGAGCCCTATTCGCAAAATAGGTTCAGCTCATTGGATTGCTCCTTTAGAGTTCAGATTGGTTCTGACTGAAACCCAGAATGGTCACAGCCCTACTGAAACCAGAGCCACTAGCTTCCACTGGACTAGGCACTACTAGTTAAGGCAGGCCAATGGATTAACCCCAGTATAAAGCAGCCTCCTCCATTTCCTCTCTTCAACTCAGCCTTCCACAATCAGGTGCCCTTTAGATCTTTTGGAATACAGTTCCTTCCACCAATGACCATTGGCTCCACTTTCAAGGCTGATGGGACCTCTAAGGATCTCTTCTCGGTCAACCCAGAATGCAGGACGCGGAATACTGGGCTCAAGTTATAAGAAGCCAGATTCTGGCTGGACACCAGGAAAAACATCCTGACTGTTAGAGCAGTACGATAATAGAACCCATGACCTAGGGAAGTTGTGGGCTCTCCCACACTAGAGGTCTTCAAGAGGCAGCTGGACAACCATCTGTCAGGCATGCTTTAAGGTGGATTCCTGCATTGAGCAGGGGGTTGGACTCGATCGCCATATAGGCCCCTTCCAAATCTACTGTTCTATGATTCTATGATCTGGAGGGCACCAGGCTGGAGAAGGCTGCTCTAGCTCAAGATGAAAGATGAAGATCAAGCCTGGAGAAATCCACATATGTCAGAGTGATTTAAATATAAAACCTAATTGGAAGACACTGAAAAAATAGACCTGCAGATGTCTATATCTATATTGTCTCCACGCCCATGCTGGGAAAACACCCACTTATGCATCTGGCCTCTGGCATTCAATGTTTTTCAGGATACTACATGCATTTTGATTGTTGTGAACAGCCCAGAGAGTTTTGGTTCTAGGGCGGTATAAAAATGAACAAATAAATAAAGATTTGCCTATGTATCATGCTGTGCTGTCATTAAGGTAGGAATCTAGGGCAGATATCTAGAGCTCCATGTAAAATAATGAGCAGGAGGTCCTCCGAACAGAGCAGAGGTTGCTTAACACTATTTGAACTAAGTGAAGTAGGACATATTATTAACACCTAAAGGCACCCTCCCCACCAGAAGAACGAAGTCCAGAATCTAAACAATGCCCGATTGCAATCATATTTCTCAATGGATTCAGTACTCAATTTCAAATCATGTGATATTTATGTCTTTGCTCAAAAGCATCAGATTTCATCCTCTCTAATTAAGCCTAGATTATACAAATGTGAAGGGCAGCCATGTGGTACAAGCAGCTCCGCCCCAAATTAACACACCCAAAAAAGTGAACCCAGATTTGGGGCGTGATGTGTTGCCATAAATTTGACTGACTCAATGCTCCAAACACTTGGCATGCCTGCAGTGGTGCAAATGCAAGTCGAGATTGGTTTTATAGACCTGCTATGCTCAATCTATTCTCCTGCAGGCATTTTAGACTATGGTTCCCAGCATTCCTGACCATTGACCATACTGGTTGGGGCTGATGGGAGCCGAACTCCAAAACACCAAGAGGGCACCACAAAATCATGGGGGGTGGAGTGGTCTATCAGAGACTACTGGCCATGATAGTGAATTAGACACTCTAGCTGGCTTTTTTGTTTGTGGCTTGGAATTGGTTTGTTATATTTGTTTTTACTAGCCAATGGCTTTGCACAGGTTGGAGTAGCTCTTAGTCTGATACAGAGAAGCTCTGTGCTGTTTAGGGAAGTCTGCCACTTAGTGACTGGAGATTTTACTGCAGGCTTCAACCATACTGACACATTTAAGTTAATTCTACTTAATTCGTGTGTTTTTTGATAAAATAAACTTGAGGTGTACACCCCTAGGGTCCCCTTAGTATTCATGTTGAGTTTCAGGTGTCTCTATTTCATAGTCTTGGTGCTCTCTCTCTCTCTCTCTCACACACACACACACACACACACACTCACACACACTTTTATTATTATACATATTGTTGTTTTAAACTAAAAAAAACAGGGCCTTCTTCCAGCATTCTCCCCCCACAACCAAGGGTAGATTCCAGGTGAGTCTTTCTGCCAAGAGTACATTCCAAAGATGTGGTGCCACAACCAAGAAGGCCCTCTCCTATTGCAACCTGCATAACCTGCAATGGTGGGGGAAAGCTGGAAAGGGCCTCCAGAGATGATCTCAGCAGTTGGGCAAGTTCTTGTGGGAGAAGGTGCTCCCCGAGACACCTGGGTCTCTGGTCCTACAGGGCTATAAAGGTAAGCACCTGGCCTGTGAATTTTGCCCAGGGAAGGATTAGGTTCTTCCAGAATTAAATCATGGATGTTGGATGCTTTATTATGGTGTAATCTGGCAGCAACACCACTAAGCCCCACAGTGCATAAAGGCCGCAATGTTGTGTGTGCGTGTGTGGAGAGAGCAGAATAGAGGCAGGAGTCAAGTGTCCAACGCTCCTTCCATGGTTATTCTGGGCACCACTGCTATGTCTTCTCCTTCATGGCAGGCCATGGTTGTAGCTCAATGGCAGACCAACAACTCTGCATGCAGAAGGTACCAGGTTCAATCTTCAAATAAGGCTGAGAAAGACTCCTGGCTAAAATTGCGGAGAGCAGCTGCCAGTCAGTGCAGTTAATATTGAGCTAGATGGACCCAGGGACTGACTCACAATAAGGCAGCAGCCTATCAGGCTCCATCTGATGTAGGTTGAAGGGCGGAGCTATCAATAACTACTAGTCATGAAAACTATATATTACCTCCAGTATCGAACACAGCAAGTCTCTGTATACCACCTGCTAGAGAGCATGAGTAGGAGGGAGCAGTTGCAATCATATCCTCCTCCTGAGCATTCCAAAGGCATCTGCTTGTCTACTCTGAGATGCTGAACTAGATGGACTTTTGGTCTGATTCACTAGAGCTCATTTGACATTATGTCGTGATACAGAGATGACCACCTCCATATAAATTGCATTGTTTCAGGGGAAGGATTTTATCCATGCACATACAAGAGAATCAGTAAACAATAATAATAATAATAATAATAATAATAATAATAATAATAATAATTTTTTCTCGCTAGTGGCGGTTTTTCTAGATGGACATGATGGGCTTTGCCAACTCTTGCTGTGTTTTACAGATTTAGGAATTTCCTAATAAGTGAGCATGTTTTAATAATGACTGCTTTTTGGATGTTGGATGTATTTTGGTAGGCCCAGTTTCTGAAGGTTTTCTGTATAGTTTTTTGATGTGATGATGATGATGATTTACATTTCTATACTGTCACATAGATGAAGTTATCTGGGCTGTTTACAAAAGATTAAAACATTAAAAACAATATACAATATTTGGAAACCATGAAAACATACAACAGACAGTATACACAAAGACAACATACATCTAAAAACAACCTTGAGCTGTCTGCCAAACCTGAAAAACAGACCCGGGGTTGATTAAAACTGATCACATGCTGCTAAATGCCTGGGAAAAGAGAAAAGAATTAACCTGGCACTGAAAAGATAGCAAAGTTGGGGCCAGGCAAAGCTCATTGGGGAGATCATTGCATAATTGGGGGTGACCACTGAGAAGGCCCCCTTCCTTGTTGTTGTCTTCCGAGGGCAGATTATGGAAATGAGCGGAAGGAACCTAAAGCTATGGTAAATGTGCATGCTCCCATTCTGGAACCAATTCTACAAATTCTCCTAGTGCATGGAACCCAGGAGAGATGGGGGTGGAACTCCCAAGAGGGAGGGAGGGAGGGAGAGAGAGAGAGAGAACAGACAAGAGAGAATCCTCTCATACCTAACTGAACTGTGAAACTCCTGCAAATACATATATGCTCTGCAGCTGACAGAAGTTCTTCCATTGGCTCTCTAGTGACACCTTCTGCTCATGGTGAAAAACAGCAAGGTCCAAATTGTCAAGAAGGGAAGTCTATTGAAACTGAAACTCATAGTGTTGCAACCCCGTCTCCACTTGGCCTGAGATGGTGGTGGTGGTGCTGGGGGGGAGAAGTGGGAATTTTTTCAGGGTAACAAAGGCCTACAACATTTTAAGGTGGTGTTCATCTTTAGCAGATGCCTGCAACAGCAAAACTCCTGTTTAGACAACCTGGCTGCCATTTTGTTTCACCCTGGATGTAGAAAACAATATGGCAGCCCCTAGTGGCAGAGATTAAGAAAAGAGGAAAGAGGCCAGCTAATGGTTTCTCCCTCCCCTCAATAATCTGGGGAATTTATCCTTTCCAGAAAAATTAGGAAAAACTGGGAAAATAGGTAAACAGGAGAAAATTTCATTGCCCCCGCCTCTAATTTGAGAGAAAGTTCCTCTAAACAAGTCTTTATAGCTCAGTTCTAGCTGAAAGTGGCTGGGGTCATAAAGACTGTTCCTGCTGGTCGCATCTGGACCTTTTCCAATGCAACGGTTACTACCATTTCGAGTCGTATGGGTGCAGATTTCCCCATGACAGGCTAAATGGCGAGGAAACAGTGTATTTTAACAACATTTGCTGCTTTCTATAGCTTCAGCAGGGGCAAGCCAGCTTGAAAGAATCTGGGAGCTGAAAAACACGTATCACTCCAGCAACGACCAGACCAGTGGAGGGCTTCTGTGGTCAAGTTCTGCTGCAAACAATTAGTTCTGCTCTCAAGGAGTCCTTTATTCACAAGGAGCCCTTTACACATGTGTGGGCCATTTACTTTGGGCTTTCAGGTGTTTGCTCATTCATTGGGTAGCTGCCAGAGTTTGCTCTTTCTAGCATCTAAGCTCTCTGGGGCTGAGAGGCAGCCTGTGAACCCCTCTGATTCAGAAGAGTGGGGTTCCACCATAGGTGAACTGGGGACCAACCTTGAGGTTCCTTGCAGGGCATCATGTGGGGACAGGCCTGATGAGATCTCTCCTTGGATACAGGGATCTTCCTGGCAATCACTAGAGGTGAGGGACCCAGTCTGCTATCCTGGCTCTGGAACATCTGAGTACTCATCTAAGGAGGCGAAATCATGTAGGCTGACCAGATAAAATCCAGGTCAGGGCTCATGTAACTTTAACAGTTGTAGAGAAAAGGGAATTTCAGCCAGTGTCATTTGTATGCAATTAGTTCCTGGTGATATTCCCTCTTCGTCACAACTGTTAAAGTTGCAGGGGCCCTGCCTTCGTTTGTATATGGTCACTCTAGTATAGTGCCTGCAACTTTAACTGTTGTGATGAGGAGGGAATATCACCAGGAACTAATTGCATACAAATGACACTGGCTGAAATTCCCTTTTCTCTACAACTGTTAAAGTTACATGAGCCCTGACCTGGATTTTATCTGGTCACCCTAAATCATGGGTCTGGCAAGACACTTTCTCCAAAGCCCATTCTATGAGGAGGCTGGATTGGCCTACAGCAGGGCCTTTTCGGTCATGGCCCCAAGTCATGGAACAGTCTACCCATATACTCTCCTCCTGGCTATCTTTCCATAAACAAGCAACAGCCCTTTTGTTTTGTTTCAGTTCGGATGATCTTTGTAATTTCAATGCTGTCTTTTTCAGGGCCATTGAAGGATTTTGTTGTTATAGCATTTTACTTACTGTTCTTTTATTTGCTTACATTTTAGGTCATGAACTCTTTTTGAAATGAAAAATGAAAAAAAAAGCAGTGGGTAAACGCTTGAAAAATAAATATTTATTTATGGGCAGGTAGTAATATATTGATCTGTCATAATTATTTTTATTGTAATACTACTACCACTACTACAAATAATAACAATGAGGAGGAGTTGGAGAACATAAAGGAGGAGGAAAAGGTGACGGTAAAGAGGCCCTCATGTTTTAAATCAAAGGGGATTCATGAAGTAAAACCCCCCAGAGACTCTCTGATTTTCGAAACTGAGTTGACCCCCAATATAGATACAGTGCTCCAGAGACATAGTTTTAGCCCCTGGACATGTCCGCCACTGACAGGGACCAGAAGACTTTGTGGATCAGTGGGAAGACTCTTTCTGTAGACTACCATCTTGACCATTCTGGGAGATTCAGGATAGTCAAAAGGAAGTACTTCTTCAGTGCATGGATAAACCATGGAATTCATTGCCCCAAGATGTGCTGATGACAACCCATATATAGATGGCTTTAAGGAGGACAGCTCCATCAGTGGCTGCTAAGTCACAACTCAGAAGGGCTAGATGCAACCTCTAGATCCAGAGCTGGCATTCCTTTGAGTACCAGTTGACAAGGAGCTCCCAAGAGTCACCAGATTGGCTGCTTTTCTCTCTGGATGAAATGCCTGCAACCTGGACTAGGACGTTAACTGCTGAATCTCCAATATCTCCCGTAGCATCAGGGTTGTACAGTGTTATTCATTGCTTTGGGATCAAGCAGTACCAATACCAGACTGATAGGGGGCATGGCTCTTATGGAGAGGGCTTGCTTTGCATGGAACAACTATGTCTCCCCCTTGAAGCTGGGGTGGGGAAACATTTTATGAAACCATAGAGAAGGAGTGGGGTACATGCGTCTATGGCTGGGCAATTATTTAACAGTCAATCTCATCAAAGCTCTCACTTTTCCATGGCTAAGCTCATTCTGTCCTGGTGCATCACAATCTTTTTGTTTTTGTTTTCCTGCACAAAAATGTGTGTGCATTTGTGTGCACACGATCCCAATACATGCATTTTGAATGCATTTTGGAGCATACCCATTCATGTACGCCTGCAACCACTGACAAAAGTGTGTTTGGGGGGGAGGGGTTGGGTGCAGCTTTAGAAAGTGCCCATGCTGTGGAATGAATCATGAGCTCAGAAATGTATGGATTTGAGACCGCAAATTCAGTTCATTTCCATGTTCGAATCCTATGTGTGTCCGTCCGGATGTTGGTGGACTGCAATTCCAATCAGCCAATGACACATCCTTAACATCTGGAAGACATACGCACCCCGTCCCTGCCATATAGGATTAAAAGTGAAGAAGGCAAAAGGAAACAAAATGAGATTGTTCTCTGATGCACCAAAGTCTTTAATGAGAAAGCAAAAGAAGGATGGAGCCAGTACAACTGGCCCATTAGAGATGCCAATGAATGCAACACGAACCATTGAAAGAGCAACCGTTATGCATCTTCTCCCCTGAGTTAGACATTGCAACACAACAGCTGATACATCATTGTGAATGGATGTAAAGACAGCCTGTTCCATCACCAATATGCCCCATAGCCTTGAGAGGCTGGTATCCTTAAGTCAAGCGGAAATGTTGTATCTGTCATAAAGGAGGCTCAGGCATCACCATTGGCTGGAACACATGGTGACAGGTGTAGCTGGGAACTAAGAGGCTATGGTTAGACATGAGCATGGAGAGATGTAGAAGCAAAAGGAATCAAGCTAAAGCACAGTAAGAAAGATTAAAGGAAATGCTGAGCCTCCACAAATCCCATCAGTTTCACCCTGAGGTTTATGGAGTGCTCTGCATTTCTGAGCGCTGTGTCCATTCATTCAGGAAAGGGTCAAAATGTCCGTTCTTCTTGCTTGAATGGTCTGTCCAGGTTTCGCCTGAGCTCAACATGGCCAACATGGTCTACAGCTTTGTCGTCGGGCCCACCAGGGGTTCCAGCAACCTTGATACCCATAGCCTGTTCCCCAACCATAACCACCATAACCCTGATAGGGATAAAGGGGTCGATATCCCCAACTGCAGGGATTGTAACACTGGTAAGGATAACGGCGTCTCCAATGGTAAGGATAACAGCAGAAAGAGTCAATGCTTGAGAGGTCACTGAGGTCATTGTCATGAAGCAGCGACATCTTGGAGCAGAGAGAGTAGATCTGAAATGAGACATTTTGATAGAACCATTATAATACACAAATACTGGTACAAAACAAAGAGAGTCCAACTCTTGGTCAAACCTTTATGGGAGCAAGTGTCATCAGTCTAGGCTAATACATTCAAAGCACCTTGATATTCTCTTTTAGTTCATGGAGTCTGGCAGGAGATCCCCGGTCACAGCTGAGTCCCCTCCAAGTCAATCCAAACATAATTAAGCTTTGATGTTAGGCACTGGGCCAGTCTTTCCCAGCCTAGTGCCCTCCAGATGTTTTGGATTCCAACTCTTAGTAATTTGTAACATTGTCTAAGCTGGCTGGAGTGGAGGGGTTTTGAAGTCCCAAACATCTGGAGGACATCGGGTTGGGGAAGGCTGAATTAGGCCAAGTGAAGACAGAAGTGTTAACCCAAAGTACAGAGGCAAGAGGTGTTTCCAGAAAGCAGCTAAGAAACTGTCAGAGGCACAATGAAGGCCTCATCTTGAGTATTGCGTCTAGTTCTGGTCACCACTTTTCAAGAAGAATGCAGACAAGCTGGAGCATGTTCAGAGGAGGGCAACAACGATGATCAGGGGTTTGGAATAAAAGCCCTATGAGGAGAGACTGAAAGAACTGGACATGTTTAGCCTGGGGAAGACTGAGGGGAGATATGATAGCACTCTTCAAGTCCTTGAAAGGTTGTCACACAGAGGAGGGCCAGGATTTCTTCTCGATCATCCCAGAGTGCAGGACATGGAATAATGGGCTCAAGTTCCAGGAAGCCAGATTCTGGCTGGACATCAGGGAAAACTTCCTGACTGTTAGAGCAGTACAACAATGGAACCCATGACCTAGGGAGGTGGTGGGCTCTCCTACACTGGAGGCATTCAAGAGGCATCTGGACAACCATCTATCAGGAATGCTTTGAGGTGGATTCCTGCATGGAGCAGAGGGTTGGACTCAATGACCTTATAGTCCCCTTCCAACTCTACTATTCTATGATTCTATGAAGGATTGATCACAAGTGCTAATGAAAAAATTGGCTGACTCACAATTCCCTCGAAACCAGTAAAATGTAGGCAGTGCTGGGTCCAGTTTTTTGAGGGTCCTTGGGCAAGACACCTTCCATGGTCCCCCTCCCTCAGTAAGTCTACCATCCCACTGCTATTGACACCAGCTGGTCTTGCTCCTCATCCGCTTCCTCATCATTGCTGCTACGAGCTTACTTGGCAGGCAGGGAGCCATTGAGCCAGCAGACAATGGCATCTCCTGCGCCATCTTTCCACCACCACCATTACCTGGGTGAACATGAGGGACAGATAAACAAGCAGGTTGCAATGGTGAAGAACAGGACCAAGTCCATGGGCACTTCATCAGTGTGCTTCTTCTGGGGTGTTGGTTTTCCCATGTTGGGTCAAATGGAGCTGCAGGCTCCACTCCTGGTGGTGCCCATCCATCAATGCCTTTAAGTTTCAGCTCTGCAGCTATGCTCCCACTGGAAATCAAAACACTGTGGTCTCCTGGAAGCTGCTTGGTGGGTCAGTGGAATAATGCCACTTCAGCACTGGTTGGCATCATTTATGGTCAGAACTATGGCAGTATCTGATCATCTTCAAATTGGACACTGACTGCTCGGGACTTGCATAACTAGTTAGCATGCCAGAGTCTCCACCAACTAAGAATGGACATGTACCACCACCCATAGAACTGAGAAAGAGCTATCCATCTGTCAATCCTTCCTACTTTGGGGCTTGATGAGGTTTCCTGGTCCAGGACAGCTGCCAAACCATGCCCTTGATGCTAGCCCTGAAAGAGATACCCTTCTCTTCTTAGAAGTCGCTGGATCATTTCAAGCTAAAGCCTTGGATTCCTCAGAACAAGGAATAGTCAACTGGGCCAGGTTCATTTTCCTGCAATCAATTTTTAAAAATCTCATAGTTTTTTTCTATCCTAAATATGAAGAACTTTGTGAATTCTGGTCAATTTTTATCTAACCCAAACTGGAAATAAATTCTCACTCATCTGCACGGGCCACATTCAATAGGTGCTACTCTTCCCAACATGGAGGAGACCATATTGCACCTATCAACAATAGAGCTTTTATGGGAGCTCTCATGAGTGCAAAAGCAAATATTGGGTGACTTACACTAAATTTGCTACCAACACCACCACAAAAACGCAAGCTTCTTTCTCTTCTTAAACAACAAAGAATATTGTGACACATCTTTGTTGCTGTTGCAAGTGACTAACATGGTTAACCCTAAATGACTAACATGGTTACTCTTTGGAGATTGTTAGAATGGAAGATTCTGGATCCTTCTGTGACAGCATCATATTCTGTGCTGTGTGTGTATATATATATTTAACTTCTTTAACAACTCTGGGATGGATACTATTTGGACCCAGTGATTGTTAGCTTTCAATTTGTCAATAACCCCTAGAACTTCATCTCTTTCTCTGTCCAGCTTCTGTTTGAAAACCTCCATTAAGACAGGACCCATCCACCCCTCTAGGTAATAGATTCCCTTGTTGAACTGTTCTTACTCTTAGAATGTTCTGCACATCCCTAAAATTAAAGTGTTTGAAAAATTGGGCCTGTCTTCTCAAAGCCTGTCCTTGTAGTGCATCTCTGCAGGAGGACCTTCCAAATTTGCCCGGACAGATCTCTCTAACATTATTTGGATTTCAGTTTTGCCTACTGCATGGGCTAGTGTGTCAAGAGAACATTCACAGAATCATAAATTTGGAGGGAGTCTTTTAGGTTGTTTAGTCCATGTCTCTGCCTTTTCAGGACATCCAGAGCTATATTATCCTCAAAAGATGAACTGTCCAGCCTGTACTTGAAGACCTCCAGCAATAGAGAGCCCACCCACCTGTCTAGATAATTGGTTGCATTGTTGAACTCTTTTTACCATCAAGAGGTTTCTCCTAATGTTCAACTGAAATCTACGCCCCTCCAAGTCAAGCCCATTCAATCTCAACCTTCCCACAGCACCAATAAGGGGTTCCTGTCACCACAACACAGCTTGAATGATATGCAGGTCTGCTTTTTGTGTAGCTGAGATAGGAATGTATGAATGGAATGACCCTGAGAAAAGTAATCAATCTCATTAAAACTCATTTTGATATTCCATTTTGCCAGTATTTTGCCAAGGAGGAATGCTCAATATTTTCCTTGAAATTTCGTTCAGGTAAAAATTTTGAAGAAAAAAAAGCCAAGTTAGTGTTCTATAAGAACACACAGAGAAAAGAGACATTTCAGCCATCCCAAAGCCCATGCATGGAATTATACTTACCAGCTTTCCTACAGAGATGAGAGGATGCTTTTAGAGTATGGGATGCTTGTGGTATGCCCATTGATGGCAGATAACCCTTTTTATATGGTTCACTTGAGCATCTGGAGGAAGTGATTCTTGCTCAGTCCCAGGAAGTCAACGTTAATTATCAGGCCACTTTTGCCATACTTGCAAAACTGTAATTGGAACTCTTTAATTGTTTGGCTTCCTACTCTTAGATAGTTATGTTTATTTTCACCCAGCCTTTGCTTCCAGTTGGATATAAATTAATACCCCGTAAACATGGGAGGATAAGTTATGAAGTTCAGTTTAGAATATATTGGAGGAAAAATGTTTTTCTTCATTGACCATGATCATCTTGTGATCTGGCTCTGTTCATCTCCCAAGTTCCTTTAGCTTTTTTTTTTTAAAAAATAACAAAACAAAACGCAAGGGTATTATATATTTTAAAAAGATAAAGACTTGTGATATTCATCAGATTAATTACAGCATTTACCTGTGTTTGTTCCATCTGATTAGACAGAATCATAGGTCTTGCCACTCAAGATTACATAGTGATCAAAATAAAATCTTTGGCTTGGATCCAGACTGTGTCATACTTTCACATCAAAGGAGTGTATACTTGTCATGACTAAATTAGGTCTCCTTGATTTCAGTGGGTCCATTTTAAACACAACTAAAGGTGCTATGCTAAGCATGTTTTGACCAAAAAAGGTCTACAACTCCTAGTGTGTTCTTGCAAGCCTTCTCCTATTCACCAATATCCAAGATCATTGAGATTCTCTGAATTCCAATTCATATCCATATGGATGATGATCTTTGTTTCCCCCCCTAATATTGCATGAAAAATCATGCTCAACATTGAAAAAAGTGAATTTCTCATACTTTCTTAGTGGATTCCCAATGTAGGAGCAGTGGGCAAATTCTTTGTTGATTAAGGTCCTTGTGTCATTCAATGGTAGGATGGAAGGACCTTCCAGCTCTTACCACTTGTGTGCCATTATGATCTTAGCCATCATAAGTCACTTTAGCCCCCCATCACACCTAATTTCCCCCCTGGTTTGCCTCCGTGTTTTTATTTATTTATTATTTATTTACCTCTGAGGCAGAAGTATGTCAAGCTTATGATCCCTTTCACCTGAAGAGCTGCTCTTTCGCTCTTTCACTCCTTGGCTCCTTAGCTCTTCAGTTTTGCTCCACTCCACTCCACTCCACCCCACCCCACCCCACCCCACCCCACCCCACCCCTTCTCTTTCTCCCTCCAGTCAGGTCCTGTCAGATGAGCACTTCAACCAGACTGCCTTTCTGCTGGGCAAAAATGGAACAACCCTTTAGTTTGGCTCTTTGGGGGCATCGAGGGAGTACAATCCTGTCTCTGCAGAGATTCAGGAGTTGTATGATTAAAAAAACCAACACTTTGAAGCCTGGGATGCAAGGTTTGGGTTTTCTATTGAGGCTTGGACCTGGCTGCTGGGAGAAATGGCTTTTCCCTTCCAGGATGTGATGCAATCCATTCAAGCCCCCAGTTCCTTTAAAACTACATGGAGGCTTAGGGTGCATTCAATGCACTTAGGGAAAATAATCTAGACTTTTAGCATTCTAAGAAAGGCTAGGGAAGAGGCAGGGTGTCAGCAGGACAGGCATGGTGTCGTGTGAGTACTAGGGATGTGCACGGACCCCCCGGATCGGATCGGGACCCGGATCGGGACCTCCAATTTTGTCATGGATCGGTTCGGACAAAATCGGAGTCCCCCCGGACTGGATCGAGTCCGATCCCGATCCAAAAATTGTAAATTTTTGGATCGGCCGCCATTTCCCCCCCCCCATAGACTTGCATTGCAATGCAAGTCTATGAGGAAAAAATGGCGGCGGGTGGGTGAGGGGGGCCTAACTCCCTCCCCCCCCGGGGCCGTCAGCTGTGGATGGCCCCGGCAGGTAAGCCCCCTCCCCCACGCTCCCTACCCCCCCTGGGGCCGTCCGCTGGCGCCCGAGGGCGCCTGTGGATAGAAGCGGACGGCTCCGGGGGGGGGGGTAAGCCCCCTTCCCCGCCACTGCTTACCTGTTAGGGCCGTTCGCTCCTGTCCGGCGCCTGCGGCTACCGCCAGCCGGCTTTGCGGCTTGCTCTAGAGTAGCGTGCCGGGTAATCACCCGGCGCGCCACCCTGGAGCAGGCCGCGGAGCCCGCTGGTAGTAGCCGCCGGCGCCGGACGGGAGCGGACGGGCCAGAAAGGTAAGAGCCCCCCTCCTCCCCTCCGTGCGCCCCCTCCTCCCCTCCGCGCGCCCCCTGCTTACCTTCCCAGCCCGTCCGCTCCCATTCGGCGCCGGCGGCTACTACCAGCGGGCTCCGTGGCCTGCTCTAGAGTAGCGCGCCGGGTGATGACATCACCCGGCGCGCCACCTTGGAGCAGGCCGCGGAGCCCGCTGGTAGTAGCTGCTGGCGCCAGACGGGAGCGGACGGGCCGGAAAGGTAAGCGTCCCCCTCCTCCCCCCCCACTGTCCACTTTCATCGGCGGCGCCCGCCAATGGAAGCGGCGGTGGGCGCCAGTGGGCGCCCGCTGATCCGCCGATCCATTGAACCGGTTCGGAGCCTTTTCGGACCGGTTCGGATTGGATCGGCCGATCCAGCTGTCGGATCGGAAATCGGATAATTTATCCGATTTCCCACTGGACCGGACTTGGATCGTGGATCGGGTCCAATCCAGTGCACATCCCTAGTGAGTACTGTGCTGCAAATCCGCACACCAGGCATGGCGAGAGTGCACTAAATCGCTGGTGTGATGGAGCTCTGAAAAACTGTTCATACCGGGACTGGTGCTTCATCATGTATTGCAGTCCCAAGCCACAGAAAGTATCATTGGCCCAAACCAACACCTTGGATTTGGCTTCAAAAGGTACAGGCCATTAGTGCAAGTAGCCCCAGAATTGAATTCAGACCTATCAAGCTGGCTGCCCCATTTTCATAGAATCATAGAATAGTAGAGTTGGAAGGGGCCTATAAGTCCATCAACCTCTTGCGCAATGCAGGAAAGCAGCAAAACATGTACAATGTACTAATATATATATATATATATATATGATTGTCATTTTGGATTATATAATTATGAACAGTCCCTCAAGATAAGCTAAGTCAACGCTAGCCTAAGACAAGAAAAATATATTTTGTTTTGGTACAAGCCACAGATATTTCAATGTCAAACTTTTCACACTTTCTACTTCCAAAGTATGAGCAAAAAATGTCCTTGTCCAGGTTAAACTGCCATATTACATCTTCCCAGCTTTCTTGTTCACATGTGCTTGAACCTGAAGAATGTTAGGGGTTTCCTCCATGACTCTGACAAGTAAATTATCTATGTAGTCTTCCAGCTTCCACACCTGGGGTTCTCGCTTTGCCATTGCATCTTTCTGTTTCAAGACCAGCTGGATTAGCTCATCATGTGTTAACTGAGCATAAGCGTTGGCAGGATCTGAAGGATCATATTACTTTAGATTGATTTCATTCTGGTTATCCAGGATCTTCATAGTTAAGCTCAAAGGTTTTGCAGGTAGTTTGCTTGTTGTAGCATTCATTGGCTTCACAGGATGAAGTCTGGGTTGGATGGTTTCACAGAAGCAGCATTTTTTTTCTGGTTCTTTGACAATGTTTTCATGAAAAGGGTTCAGGGCTGCCTTTGCAATTGGCAACTTCGCAGCACTGCTCTTGTCTGGGCCATGACCTCTTTTGCTATCGACAGGGACTTCAAAAGAGTTTCTCTCTTTCCTTGCCAGTTCTTCTTCGTTACATTTGGCTTCTTTCACTTTCAGAGAGGCATCATCATTGTTCCCTACCTCCCCACTGATTTTAGCTTCTTTTCCCCCTGTTACAAGGGACAGCAATCCAGACTTCTTGTTCTCCTGTTATTTCCTCTCTTTGGTTTCTTTTGGAGTGTCTGAAATCACAGGAGTGCTGCCTTCTAGCAAATCCCCGCCATTAAGTGCCTGGTTCTAACCTATAAAGCCTTACACAGCTTGGGACCACAATGCCTGATGGGACGCCCCTCCCGATATGAACCTACCCGTACACTACGATCAACATCTAAGGCCCTCCTCCGGGTGCCTACTCCGAGGGAAGCTCGGAGGATGGCAACAAGGGAAAGGGCCTTTTCAGTGGTGGCCCCCCAATTATGGAATGATCTCCCCAATAAGGCTGTCCTGGCGCCAACATTGTTAGCTTTTTGGTGCCAGGTCAAGAATTTTCTCTTCTCTCAGGCATTTAACAGTTGAGGGTTTTGTTGTTGTTGTTGTTGTTGTTTGACCCAGAATAGTTGTTTTAAATGAATATTGTATTTATAATCTGTTTTTATGCTTTTTATGCTTTTTAAATTCTGTATATCATTTTTTTAATGTTGAATGTGTTTAATTTTTGTAAACCCCCCAGAGAGCTTCGGCTATGGGGCAGTATATAAATGCAATAAAGATAAAAGGCCTCCTGCGAATCACCGAAGAATTGACGACAGACATGAAAATGGAATTTGGGATAGGAAAATGCAAAATGCTACACATAGAAAGAGTAAAATGGAAAAAAAAGCAACATCAAAAACACTAAATAACGAAATATTAGATAACATGGAAGAAAATGAAACATACAAATACCTAGGATTCCAACAAAACACAAAAATCAATCACTCCACAGTAAAAACTCAACTAAGAATGCAATATAAAACTTGCCTATCACAAATCCTAAAATCTAAACTCAATTCGAAAAACATTTTCAAAGCCATCAATGCCTATGCAATACCCTTCCTCACATACTCATTCGGAATCATACACTGGTCACACTGAACTTGAAGAAATAAACAGACTCAGTTGCATTGAACTCACAAAACACTGCATGCTCCATCCCAACTCATGCATTGAAAGAATAATAATCAGCAGGAAAGAAGGAGGAAGAGGTCTGCTGGACTTTAACAGAATTCATGCTAAACAGATCAAATCACTCAGAGAATTCTTCCACACCAAAAAACACCCCCATTCATAAAGCCACAGTAAAAGCAGATAAAAACTACACCCCACTCAACCTAGCACTACAAAACTAAGATCAAACACAACCACTTACACTCGCAAAGAAAAAAGAAAAAATGGGCACAAAAAGCACTCAATGGGAAGCAATTGTATGAATGGCTCAGGAAGGGTGAGCTATTTCCAGAAACCGAAGGCTTCCTAATAGCTATTCAGGATCAAGTTATAGCAACCAAGAACTACCAAAAATACATAATAAAAGATAACAGTGTAACAAAAGACCTATGCAGGAAATGCCATCAGTTCCAAGAAACAATAGACCATCAGTGTAAAATGACCAATGCAGGAAATGCCATCAGTTCCAAGAAACAATAGACGATATAACAGGAGGATGTAAAATTCTGGCAGGAATGGACTATATGGACAGACACAATACAGTTGCAAAAATAATTCACCAACAACTGGCCATCAAATTCAACCGTATCAAACAACCTACACCATACTATACATATTCACTCGAAACAATCCTGGAAAATGCAGATCATAAAATATACTGGGACAGAACAATTCATATGGACAAGACAATACCTTGCAACTGACCAGACATAACGTTCATAGACAAAAAAGAAAAACACACATACCTCATTGACATAGCAATACCAAATGACAAAAAAGTTGTTGAAAAGGAAGAAAAGAGAGACAAATATACACCACTGGCCATGGAAGTCAAAGAACTATGGCAACAGGAAAACGTCACAATTATCCCATTAGTCACATCAGTCACCTGCATCACATAAAAAATAATAATACAGAAAACCTCCAGAAACTGGGCCTACCAGAATACATCCACACCAACATCTAGAAAGCAGTCATAATTAAAACACGCTCAATTGTGAGGAAATTTCTGAATCAATAAAAGACAGCATGACTTGGCAAACCCTGTCATGTTCGTCTAGAAAAACTGCCACAAGTGAGAAAGAGATGATGATGATGATGATGATAATAATAATAATAATAATAATAATAATAATAATAATATGACTGCAGAGACATGGCTTTAAAGGACTCCAGTGAGGAACTTTCCACTGATGTCAGGTTCCTTACAAGGTTCGAAAGACAAATTCTCCTGGGACAAAAAGAGCCTTTTTCGCTGGGATGTCTAAGGTCAAAGGGAAGATGGAATGCTGTCTCTTGGAATGGTATTACATTTTGATTCATATTCTTCCATGTAAACATGGCTGCAAGCTGAACCATCTTCAAGGGCAGGCCCACGTGGAGCTCCATGGGCTGTATCACCTTTGCTTTTGTCTATAATGGAAATTTGGGGAAATTTGCACAAATTTGGGGGAATTTCCGCAAATTTGGGGAAACGTGCACAAATCTCTCATTCAATGACTGCTTGATGTACCCAGGTTTCTTGTTCATGCAGGGTAAGCAGAGATTGTGCATGGGAATCGGAATCAGGCACAAGGCAAGCAGCAAGGCAATGTTCAGAAAATCCTGTTGATCTTGAACGTTATTCATTTGCCCATCCCTATCTGTGACACTGATGGAGGGTGGTAATTCAGGATTGTAATAAAGATTGTTTGTTGTGGTGCTGAATTAAGGTTTCTGCTAATGTTTTTGAGTTGGGCTCCTCCTCTTTAATAGCTTTATTGCAAGCAGATCCAACGCATCCTTTCCCACGTGGGGAACAGTCATACCTATTGAATTTGGCCAGTGCAGATGGGTGAGATTTTCTTTTCAGTTCAAATTTGATAAGGATTTACCAACATTTGCAAATTCCTTCATTGAAAAACCTGTCTGTGTCCAATTCATGAAGCACAGACACCTGGCACAGATCTCTGTTTAGGCTTCTGGCAAACTAATAAAATGCCATCATTAATTCCCCCAAGGGCTGGAGAGGGAATTGAAGTGTGGAGTTTTTTTGCAAGCATTCAGTCATAACATTCAATCGATGCAACATCCCCATCATTCTATGATTTTTAAAAATAATGCACCACAAAATTTATTTTTGTATGCAACTTTCTTTAACACACATTTTTGTATGCATCCCCTAATCTATACAGTTCCCCCCCCACATCTCTCCCTAATATAGATATCTCTGTATGCAATTTTCCTTAATATACACATCCTCATATGCATTTTTAAGCAGAGAATTGCATGTTCAATGACCTACATCAGGAAGTAAGATATTGATACCTGAGAACTAAGCATAGGTGGTTAGCTGTGGTTATGACTAGTGATGGGCATATGTACTCAAATAATAACTACTCCACCCAAGTGAGTATGAATGGGAGTTCCCCTTTAATGCATAAGAAGATAAGAGCCATGCCGGATTAGGACAAGTGTCCATCTAGTCCAGCATTCTGTTCACACAGTGTCCAACCAGCTGTCCATCACAGACCCACAAGCAGGGCATGGGTGTAACAGCACTCTCCTATCCATGTTCCTCAGCAACTGGTGTACATAGGTGTACTGCCACTGGAGGTAGCACACAGCCATCAGGACTAGTAGCTAGGGCTGTGCAGCCCCCCGATCCAGATCTGGATCTGGATCTGGGTGATCCAGATTGGGCTGATCTGATCCAAACTGGATCGGACCTCCCCCGATCCACTTTGGAACCGGATCCAGAAGCAGATCCGGGTTTTCAGATCGAGATCCGGAGACCCTCCTTTTCCCCATAGACTTGCAAGTCTATGGGGAAAAGGACTCACTGCCCTCTCCCCACTCTCTCTCCTCTCCCCACTCACCTGCCACCATTCGCACTGCCGTCCACTGCCTCGCGGCCTGGTTTCTCAGAACAGCGATGGCGTGCCGGGTGATGTCACCCGGTGCGATGTCACTCTACTGAGAAACCAGGCCATGAGGTCTGGTTCTCAGTACAGCAGATGGCAGCAGACAGCAGTGGACAGTGGTGGATGAGTGGGGAGAGGAGGAAGAGTGGGGGGCAGTGAGTCCAATGGACTCACCACCAGCCTTGCAGGTCCCTGGGTGCTGGCTGCACAGCTGGCACCCAGGGACCTGGAAAGCTGATGGGCCCGGATCTCTGGATCGATCTGAATCGATCCGGAATGGGCCCAATCCGCTCTGGAATGATCTAGACCTCCCCTGACCCAGTTTGGAACCAGATCTGGGAGGTTCAGATCGGGCCGATCCGCTCCGGATCTGGGATCCGGATCTGTTCACTGCCCTATTAGTAGCCATTGATAACCTTCTCCTACAGTAATTCGTCCAACCCCTTTAAAATCATTCAAATTATGGTAGCATGTTCCATAGCCTAACTATGTGCTGTATGAAGAAGTACCTCCTTTTATCTGCCCTGAATCTCCCACCAATCAGCTTCATCTGTCCGGAATCTCCCATCAAACAGTTTTGCAGGTTCTAGTATTATGGGATAGGGAGAAAAATGTCTCCCTATCCACATTCTCCACATTATGCATGGTTTTGTACACCTCTATAATGACTCCTTTTCCCAAGCCAAACACCCCCAGCTGTTTTAACTTTCCCTCATATGGTTTATGCTCTAGCCCCTTAATCAGTCTTTGTTGCTCTTTGATGCACTTTTTCCAGCTCTACAATATCTTTTCTTTTAGGTGTGGTGACCAGAACTGGACACAGTCTTCTAAGTGTGGTCGCACCATAGATTTGTACGAATGTAGTGTGATACCGGCATGAACTCTGGTTCCATGTGTACAGTTTTTTGTGCACGTGCAATTTGAAGTTCTGTCTTGGGAGCTGAAGTTTGGAACCACATAGCATGGCATCATATCATGTGTCACCATGTTACACTTCCCTTTTCTGATTGATTGTTTTTACATGGCCTGGCGGTGTGATGGTGTCGAAACGTCGTGCAATGGCTGGTATGGAGGTGGACTTCTCCTTGTGAAGACAACCTGTGGTGGTGATGATATCAGTGTGCAATTTAGAATTATGGTTCTATGTAAATGGGGGTGATACCTAAATCATGGTTAAATGCTGCAATTAAGATGAATATCACATTTTTAAAATATTTGAAATATAAACACTGATTAGCGAGTGTTTTTAAATTTAGCAAAATATGTTTTGTTGCGCTTGAAGGATTATCATGGTGACACTAAAAAATGTATTTCTCCGCAAGCATATTCTAAAGTCTACTTAATAAGGTTTACTTCTCTAGGGTATTAAAATGCATCCTGTTTGTAGTAAAGGTTAGATGAAAATAAAAATAAGCATTGTACAATAGGAAGGGAAACAATTAAGGTGTCCCCATTAAGGGTTTGCAAGTCTGGAAAAATGGCCCGATAATTAATGTTGAGTTTCTGGAATTCTGCAAGACATGTTTGCTCCAGATGTGCAAGCAGACTGTATAAAAAGGGCTGTCCACCGATGGGATATATCAGCAGCTTCCCATACTCCGAAAACCAAGCTTCCTAAGAAGTTAGTTAAGTATCATTCATTCCGTGCATGGGCTTTACGGTAGCTAAAATTTCTCTTTCTTTCTTTTTTGGGTGGGTGGGGGTATCTGAGATGTTGACTAGAAGACCAACCAGTTTTTTTTGAAGGGGGAATATTTTATCTGAAGTGAAATTTCAAGGAAAATTTGGCCATTTCTCCTGGGACAAAATACTGAAGGAACGGAACATCAAAAAGAGTTTCACTTAGATTGATGACTTTTCTCAGGGTGGTTCCATCCATTTATCCAAATTTGTCAGGCTGTGCTGTAGTGATGGACCCCTGTCACTTGTGTTGAGGGCAAGATGAGGTCTAATGGGCTTGAGTTACAGGAGGTTAGATTTCAGTTGAACATTCGTAGAAATGTCTTGATGGTAAGAAGAGTTTGACAATGGACTTAGTTACCTAGAGGGGTGGGGTTAGCTTACTGTTGTTGGAGGCCTTCAAGCAGAGCCAGGGCAGTTTGCTTCTTGAGGATACTCTAGCCCTAGGTTTCTTGCACAGATCAGAGATCTGGACCAGATGATCTAAAAGTCCCCCTCCAACTCTCTGCTCCTATGAAGGTCTTCTTTGGATTCTAGTCCTGTTTAGAGAAGTTTCCATGCAGCAACCAAAATTGAAAGCCCAATATTGCTTAGAGAGATCTGTCTAGGCAAATTTTGAAGGTCCTCCTGCAGAGATCCACTACGAGGACAGCCAAGACTTTAAGAAGATGAGCCCAATATTTCAAAGGCATTTTAGGAAAGTGGCACAATGCAATCTCAGCAAAACTGATTTGTTTTGGAAATTGGATGGGTCTGTCTATGTGAAATATCTGTGTATGAAAAAGCAGAAATAGTTTATTGTCTTGTCCCTATAGCCTTTTGGGTCGTGTTCAGTAAATTTAGGATCAGGGTATTTGGACTAATTATCTCCTTTAAATGCAGCCCTGTAACTTGAATTTGCCCAGCTCTTGGTAATGGCCCCATAGGTTTACTGTGGTCTCCAACATGGCACCATCATGTCCATGGACACCTGTCTTAGTGCTCACTGGCTACTGGTTTCTCCTGATTTCTATTTTATTTCTTAAGATTTATTTTAATCCTTTTTTTAAAGGATGGCTGTCATGCTGCAATGGAAGAGATTTGGGTTCTAAAGAGTTGGTTTTGTGATTTCGAGCTCAGGTTCGAGTGCCTTGCAATTAGGTTACTTTTTAATCCCATTGGTGTGCATTCTGGGGAGGGGGAAGAGTTTTGTGGATGGCAATGCTTTTACAGGCAAGCCCCCGTGGAAGACATTTTGTGAAGGTGCCCACAACACTCTTGCAAAAATCCAAATATGCCTGCAGAACCAAACACTTTGTGGACCTCTCCTGTAGATGTCTAATCAAATGTTGGGCTCCCTCTTTGTTTTGTATATTATAATCGTTCTACCAACGTTTCTTATTTCAGAACTACCCTCTTCGCTCCAAGATGTCGCTGGCCCATGACATTGACAGCAGTGATCTCTCAAGCTTAGACTCTTTATGCTGTTATCCTTGTCGTGTCCGTCCCTGTTATCCTTACCAGTGGTACAATCCTTGTGGTTGGGGCTATCGACCACTTTATTATTATCCTTGTGGTTGGGGTACAACCTATGGGTACCAAAGTTGCTGGAACCCCTGGTGGGCCCGAAGACAAAGTATCTACTGCTGGCCGTGTTGAGCTCAGAAGCAACCTGGACGGACCATCCCAGAAAGAAGAGGAACAGACATTCTGACCCTTTCCTGAATGAATGCACCCAGTGTTCAGAAATGCAAAGCACCCCATAAACCTCAATGTGAAACTGCTGGGATTTGTGGGGGCTCAGCACTTCTGTTAATCCTTCTTACTATGCTTTACCTTGATTCCTTTTGCTTCTACATCTCTCCATGCTCGTTTCTAACCATGGGATCCTGTTTCCTGGCCACCTCTGTCACTTTGAATTCCAACCTACAGTGATGCCTTCACCTCCTTTGCAAGATACCCGACCCACAAGGCCAATGGGTACAATACATTGGAGATGGAACAGGTTGTCTTTGCATCATTGCCCAATGAAGTATCAACTTTCTTGTTGCAATGTTTAACTTGGCAGATAAGATATATATTGGTTGCTTTTTCAATGGTCCATGTTACATTGTAATGTGCTAATTTGGACTGGCTTCATCCTTCCTTTTCTTTCTCATTAAAGACTTTGATACATCAAAGAACTATCTTGTTTGGTTTGCTTCATGACAAGGATTCACTAAACATGTGAATGTGAGGATGTGTCCACAGAAAATATTCACATATTGCTGAACACATGTTCGCATCCCTATCACTCTTATTCCAAGTTCGATTCTCAACAATTTCCTAGTTTGTTGAAACTCTCTCAGTCATCTGAATTGTTCACGCTTCAATCTATGGGGAAATTTGAGCAATTAGGAAGTTTGTGTAAATGTGTGAAGATTTGTGCAAAGGCAAGGAACTTTGCACATATCTCCTATTTGAGCGCTGCTCAATTTTTGCATATTTCCCATTTGTGGAAAGGGACCCATGATCATGAACGTGAATGATTGGTGAGAGAATGTTTAGAGAATTCTAGTGGTCATAAACTTCATTCATTCACCGATTGTAGGCAGGGACAGGAAAGGATAGCCATCCATATGTTGATGGACTTCAAGTCTCCCTATTGGCTATGGTGGTTGAATCTGATTGGAATTGCAGTCCATTAACATCTAGAGGAACGCACTTACGAATGGGTGATTTTCTTTCTTTCTTTCCTCTCCTCCTAGAATGAATACAGACATGAACTGAATTTGTGGTTGGAAATACATATATTGCTGGCTTGTGATGCATTCCACAAATAACAAATAGGCAACAGTGCATGTATACATGAATAAGTGCCTTAAAAATGTACACAAAATGTGTATATTTGGAAAATACACCGAAAATCTGTGCAAATTTTTGTGTGTGCAGGGCAACCCAAACATCCGGTGCAGAAGCATCATGAAAGAAACTTGGTGGTGGAACTCTTGATGAAACTGAGCTCCACAGAGTCATGAAGTGCCAGCCACATGATCCTCACACCTGCTCTCTACAATCATAAAATGCTTCCCCTCCCCAACCTCAAGGGGGAGACATAGCTGCTCTATGCAAAGCAAACCTCCTCCAATAGGGCTGTGACACAAGGGTGCCCCATCACTCTGGTATTGGTATTGCTACTGCTTCCCCCAAATGCAAAGTAAGCTATTAAAAGTCACAGGCTTACCCTGCAGAGAGAGGGGGAGGAAAGGAGTGGCTGATCTAATCAGGAGAAGAATGAGTAGGGATGTATGAGAATTTTGTTTCAGTTTGCAAATCACTCGAAAATGCCCCAAGTGCAATCCTGAATGCAAACATGAACAGGAACACATTTTCTCAGAAAACGTTTGGAAAACATTTGAAGTGGGATATATATTAATGCCCTAGAAACATGGGAGGACAAATCATGAAGTACACTTCAGAATATATTGGAGGATAAATACATTTCTTCATGTGACCATGTTCATCTCGTGACCTGACTCTGTCTACCTCCCAAGTTCCTTTCACTGAATATAAAACCTGTCAGGAGATTACATATTTTAAAATGATAAAAGCTTGCGATATTTATCAGGTTAATTACAACATTTATCATGTGTTTGTTTCATCTGATTACACAGAATCAAAGTTCTTGTCATTCAACATTGCACAATGATAAAAATAAAATCTTTGGCTTGGATTCAGGCATTGTCATACTTTGACATCAAAGGAAAGTATACTTGTCATGACTAAATTAGGTCTCCTTGATTTCAGTGATTTCCATTTTAAACACAACTAAGGGTGCAATGCTATGCATGTTTTGACAGAAAAAGGTCCTATAACTCCTAGCATGTTGTAGCTAGCTTTCTCCGAATCACCAATATCCAAGCTCATTGAGTTTCTCTGAATTCCAGTTCATATCCATATAGATCATGAGCTTTATTTCCCTACTGTTGAATGAAAAATCCTGCTCAGCATTGAAAAAAATGAATTTCTCATACATCCTTAGTGAATTCCCAATGTAGGAGCAGTGGGAAAACTCTTTGTTGACTTGATCTGAGCAACTTGTATCATTGGATGGTAAGAAGGTAGGACCTTCCAGGTCTTTATCATTTGTGTGCCATTATGATCTTAGCCATCATAAGTCACTTTAAATACTTTTCATACCTGGACAGGTGCTTCAGGTATTGCAGACCCAAACCATTATAAGGCTTCATTGGCCCAAACCAGCATATTGGGTTTGTCTTGGAAAGATACAGGTCATCAGTCGAAGCAGACCCAGAATTTTCTTTTAAATTTTTTATTGAATTTTATAATATACATAAAAAAACCACATCACTTACAAATCATATCAATACATTACATAAACACAATACATCATAATTCACCTAACAAGTATACCCCTCCCCCTGGGACCAGCTACTATATATTTATCTATTGTTGTACTTTTTTAAAGCATTCTTCCAAAACTGCATAGAGTCCTGTGTTGGTGTACACCCCTTCCCTTTTTCTAATACAAAATCTACAAATAGTCCCCATATATTCTACAAATAATTTCTTCTTAATATTCCTCTTTTAACTTTAATATTAGTTGTTAACTTATCATTAATAGCAATTTCCCACACTTCTTTATACCGTTCTTCTATTTGGTAGTTGCCTTGCATTTTCCATTGTCTAGATATCATTAAACTCGCTGCTGTCAATAAATTCGTAATTAAATCTTTAACATTTTGATCTCCTTTTACTTTATCATAAATCGATAGTAAAGCTACCCTAGAACATACCTCTACTTTTAAACCTGTTATCTTCTCTACTTCAAATACTCTCTGCCAGAATTTCTGTACATGTTTACAATTCCACCACATATGGAAATATGTTCCAATTTCTTGACAACCTCTCCAACATAGCTTTGAATATTTCTTATCAATTTGATTCAATCTTACTGGTGTTAAATACCACCTCCATTCTATCTTATAATAATTTTCCTTTATTCTTACTGACATAGTATTCAAAATGCGCAAATCCCATATTGTCCCCCAAATTTGATCACTTATTTGTTCCTTTAAATCTTCTTCCCATAATAATTTCAAATAATTTTGTTTCTCTTCCCCTTCTACCAATATTTTATAAATTTCACTTACCACCCCTTTGATATTTTTATTTAAATCTTCTTCTTCTCTCGCTATAATCATCTTCTCAAATTTTGTATACTGTCGAAGCTCTTTATTTTTTTCCCCATTTGGATATCCATTGTTCCAGTTGGGTAGCTTTAAACCATTCTAAATTCCTTCCTCTCATAATTTCTTCTATTTGTTTTTTAGTATCCATCTTTTCTGCCCAATCTTTTATTTTTATAATTCTCTGTTCTCTAAAAACTATTTCTAATTCCTTCTTTAAATTTACTGAGAAATTTTCCAGCAACACCACTGGAGTCAATGGGGAAGTATCTGGTAATAATTTACTTTTATATTTTACCCAATTTTGTATAATATTTCTTAACAAGGGATTTTCTATTTTTTCCATCATCTTCTTATTTACTTTAGTAAATTTTTTTTTCTAACTTCCACTCTAAATCTTGTCCATCCATTTCTAACCAAGTTTTTGTGTTGTTGTTGTGGTTTGACCCAGAAGGATATTGTAATTTTAACTTGTTTTTATGCTTTATGGTTTTATGGCCTGCCTCTTTCATAAATTTATATAAAATATAATTTTTAATAATTTCTGTATACCTTAACTTTTTTGGAAATAACTCGTTTAAATTTTGTATATCAGTGTTTTTAATGTTCAATGTTTTTAATTTTTGTAAACCGCCCAGAGTAGGGTGACCAGATAAAATCCAGGTCAGGGCTCCTGTAACTTTAACAGTTGTAGAGAAAAGGGAATTTCAGCCGGTGTCATTTGTATGCAATTAGTACCTGGTGATATTCTCTCTTCATCACAACAGTTAAAGTTGCAGGCACTATACTAGAGTGACCATATACAAAAGAAGGCAAGGCCCCTGCAACTTTAACTGTTGTGATGAAGAGGGAATTTCACCAGGAACTAATTGCATACAAATGACACTGGCTGAAATTCCCTTTTCTCTACAACTGTTAAAGTTACAGGAGCCCTGACCTGGATTTTATCTGGTCACCCTAGCCCAGAGATCTTCGGCTATGGGGCAGTATATAAACTGAATAAAATAAATAAATAAATAAATAAATAATTTCCCTTAAGCTTGCAACCCCATCTATTATGTATTTCAATTGATTAGCTATATAATAACACTTTAAATTTGTGAGACCCAATCCCCCTGTTTTCTGAGATTTATACCAACTAGGGATGTGCACTGGATCGGACCCGATCCACGATCCGAGTCCGGTCCAGTGGGAAATCGGATAAATTATCCGATTTCCGATCCCGCAGCTGGATTGGCCGATCCAATCCGAACCGGTCCGAAAAGGCTCCGAACCGGTTCGGCGGATCGGCGGATCGGCGGGCGCCCACTGCCGCCCACCGCCGCTTCCATTGGCTGGCGCCAGCGGGCGCCCGCCGATGAAAGTGGACAGCGGGGGGGGAGGAGGGGAGCGCTTACCTTCTCGGCCCGTCCGCTCCCGTCCGGCACTAGCAGCTACTACCAGCGGGCTCCGCGGCCTGCTCCAGGGTGGCGCGCCGGGTGATGTCATCACCCAGCACGCTACTCTAGAGCAGGCCACGGAGCTTGCTGGTGGTAGCCGCCGGCGCCGGACGGGAGCGGACGGGCTGAGAAGGTAAGCAGGGGGTGCGTGGAGGGGAGGAGGGGGCGTGCGGAGGGGGGGAGGGGGGCCTTACCTTCCCGGCCCGGCCGCTCCCGTCCTGCGCCGGCGACTACTACTACCAGCAGGCTCCGCGGCCTGCCCTAGGGTGGCGCGCCGGGTGATGTCATCACCCGGCGTGCTACTCTAGAGCAGGCCGCGGAGCCTGCTGGTAGTAGCCGCCGGCGCCGGACGGGAGCGGACGGGCCGAGAAGGTAAGCAGGGGGTGCGTGGAGGGGAGGAGGGGGCGCGCGGAGGGGGGGAGGGGGGCCCTTACCTTCCCGGCCCGGCCGCTCCCGTCCGGCGCCGGCGACTACTACTACCAGCAGGCTCCGCGGCCTGCTCTAGGGTGGCGCGCCGGGTGATGTCATCACCCGGCGCGCTACTCTAGAGCAGGCCGCGGAGCCCGCTGGTAGTAGCCGCCGGCGCCGGACGGGAGCGGACGGGCCGAGAAGGTAAGCAGGGGGTGCGTGGAGGGGAGGAGGGGGCGCGCGGAGGGGGGGGAGGGGGGCCCTTACCTTCCCGGCCCGGCCGCTCCCGTCCGGCGCCGGCGACTACTACTACCAGCAGGCTCCGCGGCCTGCCCTAGGGTGGCGCGCCGGGTGATGTCATCACCCGGCGTGCTACTCTAGAGCAGGCCGCGGAGCCCGCTGGTAGTAGCCGCCGGCGCCGGACGGGAGCGGACGGGCCGAGAAGGTAAGCAGGGGGTGCGTGGAGGGGAGGAGGGGGCGCGCGGAGGGGGGGGAGGGGGGCCCTTACCTTCCCGGCCCGGCCGCTCCCGTCCGGCGCCGGCGACTACTACTACCAGCAGGCTCCGCAGCCTGCTCTAGGGTGGCGCGCCGGGTGATGGCATCACGCGGCGTGCTACTCTAGAGCAGGCCGCGGAGCCCGCTGGTAGTAGCCGCCGGCCCCGGATGGGAGCGGACGGGCCGAGAAGGTAAGCAGGGGGTGCGTGGAGGGGAGGAGGGGGCGTGCGGAGGGGGGGAGGGGGCCCTTACCTTGCCGGCCCGGCCGCTCCCGTCCGGCGCCGGCGACTACTACCAGCAGGCTCCGCGGCCTACTCCAGGGTGGCGCGCCGGGTGATGTCATCACCCGGCGCGCTGCTCGAGAGTAGGCCGCGGAGCCCGCTGGTAGTAGCCGCCGGCGCCGGACGGGAGCAGGCGAGCCGAGAAGGTAAGCAGTGGCGGGGAAGGGGGCTTACCCCCCCCGGAGCCGTCCGCTTCTATCCGCTGGCGCCCGCGGGCGCCAGCGGCTGGAAGCGGACGGCCCCAGGGGGGGTAGGGAGCGCGGGGGAGGGGGCTTACCTGCCGGGGCCGTCCACAGCGGACGGCCCCAGGGGGGGAGCGAGTTAGGCCCCCCCTCACCCACCCGCCGCCGTTTTTTCCTCATAGACTTGCATTGCAATGCAAGTCTATGGGGAAAAAAATGGCGGCCGATCCAAAAATTTACGATTTTTGGGTCGGGATCGGACTCGATCCGGTCCGGGGGGCCTCCGATTTTGTCCGAACCGGTCCGTGACAAAATTGGAGGTCCCGATCCGGGTCCTGATCCGATCCGGGGGGTCCGTGCACACCCCTAATACCAACTCCCTTTGTTAATCCTTGCTTTCTTATCGCCATTACAGAAATTATTTATTATAACTTGCCAATTCTTTAACTGTATTTCTGATATCTGAATTGGTAACATTCTAAATAAAAAATTAAACTTAGGTAAAAATTTCATTTTAATAAGCGCTATTCTACCAAACCATGACAGTTTTATCTTCTTATATCCTAATTTTTTTCTTAATCTCTTTATTTAATCTATTAAAATTCTCTTCTAACCTATCAATGTTACTTGTAATATTTACACCTAAGTACTTAATCATATTGTTTACCTTAACACTATACTTTTTACTAAACTTCTGTTCTTCCTCTTTCTTATAATTAAACAATATAGTTTCTGATTTATCCCAATTTACTTGCAAACCTGATATCTCCCCAAACTCTTTCAAATGTAATTTTATTTCTTTCATTTTTTTTCTATTGGATTCTTAATTGCTACCAAAGTAACATCTGCAAACATACTTATTTTATTTTTTTCTTTATTACCTATCCCAATAAGACTATTATTTTCTCTGGTTACATCAGCTAAAAGTTCTATAACTATAGCAAACAAAATCGGGGAAAGGGGGCAACCTTGTCTAGTACCCCAGGCTAAGGAAATTTGTTATGTTATTCCATCATTTACCATTACTACCGCGTTGTTTCTCGAGTACAATTGATCTATCAAAGCTTTAAATCTTACTCCAAACCCTAACTTTTTTATTATCATTTTTAAGGCTGGCCATTCCACACAATCAAAGGCTTTAAAAATATCCAAAGCTATCAACCCTGCCTTCAAGTTATTTCTCTTAATTATATTTATCATATTCAATGCTCTTCCAATTAAGTTTGGCATTTGTCTCCCTGCTATAAACCCACATTGATCTTTTAAAATATATTTATACATAAAAGTGTTCATTCTCTTTGCCATTATCATTGTTAATATTTTAGCATCCTGGTTAATCAAAGAAATAGGTCTATATGAACCTGGGTCTGACAAATTCTTATCAACTTTTGGAATTAAAAAAATCAAAGATTATTCCCATGATGGTGGGATCTTATCTCCCTCTAGTATCTTATTATTAACAATTTCAATTTGGGTATTAATATTTTTAAAAATATCTTATAATATTCTGTTCCCAACCCATCTAATCCTGGGGATTTCCCCCATTTTAATTTATCAATAACTTCTTCTATTTCTTTTTCTGAGACCCAGCATTCCATTGAATTTATGTCTGTATCCTGTAACCTAATCTTTAAATGTTTCTCCACATACTCCCTAATCTTTTCTTGAGACTTTCCTCCTGCAGTATATAATTTCTGATAAAATTCTTGATATATGTCCAATTTATCCTTCATCATATTACAACTCTTCCCTGATTTATCTTTAATTACTCAAATTAAATTCATTGTCTTTTTTGATTGTGTGGATCTGGCCAGCATTTTAGAATTTTTATTACTATATTCAAATAATTCCCTTTTCAAATATATCAAATTCCTCTGAACCTCTTCCATCTCTTCCTTCTCTAATTCTTTTTTTGTTTTGCTTGTAATTGTGCAAAAATCTGCTTATCTCAATGTGTTATAAATTTCATCTCCAGGTCTTTAATTTCTTCTTCTAATTTTTTCCTGTATTTTTCCTGCTGTCTTCTCAAATTACAATTCTATCTAATACAAATCCCTCTTGTTACAGCTTTCATTGTATCCCAAATTATAGCCTGATTGCCAAATCCCTTTTCATTAATTTCCCATATACTTCACAGTTCTTTTTCCATTTTTCCAGTTATATGTTTATAATTAAAAATTCTTGTATCCAATCTCCACCTTTTTGCCTCCTTTTTTTTTAAAGTTTAATGTCTATATTCACCAATGCATGATCTGTTACTTTTATAAGTCCTATATCACTATTTGTTATTTTAGAAAACAATTTCTTTGATACAAAAATATAATCAATCCTTGAATAACTCTTATGTCTCGCTGAATAAAAAGTAAATCTCTTTTCATCTCCATTCATCACTCTCCACACATCCACTAACTCATTTTTATTCATAATCTTATTCAAATCTGTATATTAGCATGTCTTTCATCTGGCGTGGGGTTAGATTTGTCTTTTTGTTTATTTACCACCATATTAAAATCTCCCGCTATTACAATAAATCCCTTTTGAATTTTCTCCATTTCTTTATTTTTTAAAATAAAATTTCATTTGATTATCATTTGGTGCATATACATTAACTAGTGTGTACTTTTCTCTCCCCAATAGTCCTTTAGCATTATTATATATCTTCCCGCAAGATCATTTTTCATCTTCAATATTTTAAATCCACATTTCTTTGATATAATTATTGCCACCCCCTCACTTTTGGAGTTCCATAAGCCTTCTCGTATGTAGCCGACCATCTTAATTTGAGCTCATTCACTCCTTCTTTTGACTGATGTGTTTCTTGAATAAAAATTATATCTGCCCTATCTTTATTCAGTATTGCTTCCACTCTTCTCCTTTTAAGAGCCAATCCTAGCCCGTTAAACATTTAATGTTGTAACTCTTAATTTACTCTCCATTTTTTATTTCATTCCCCTTTGCCGATCCCTTACTGTGATACCTATATTCCCCCCTTCCCCTTCCCCCAACCCCAACACATAAAACAACAATAAGAATTGCTTCCCCCCACTTCCCCCTGGGACTAACTCCGTTCATGGCTTTTACAAACCCCATTGGGGAGGAGGGAGAGGCAACTTCACTGCTTCTGGTTGACAGTAGTCAGTAGGTCTCCTCCTTCCGATATCACATTGCTTCATCCCTTATCCTGTTGTTATTCATCTAGATCTACTATGCTCCCAACTCCATTACTGTGAGCCTCCTGCTGCTCCCAACTCGTCTCCTTGATCTTCTTTTCCTCGCTGTCGCGGGTCTGCACCTCCCTGTAATCCCAATTGATTCAGCAGCTCCATTCCTTACTCCATTGATGTTATTTTGTAGAATTTTTTCTCATATGTAAATTTCAAAAAAATCGGATAGCCCCAACTGTAATTGATACCATTCCTCTTTAAGACTTCTGTGCAGGCCTTAACTTCCTGTCTCCAATTTATTGTTTGAACACACAGGTCATTAGGTCATTGTAGACTTGTATTGGAGTGTCATGATATTTCAGTTGACCATTCCCTTGTCTTGTTGCCATCATCAGAAGCTCCTTTTTGTAATAGTTTGCAAATTTCACCACAACATCCCTTGGAGTCGAACCTCTTCTTCTGTAGGAAATCCTGTGCACATGCTCGATGTCTTCCTTTGTCCACTCTGTGCCTGGCACCAAATTCTTTAACTACTCCATAATTTTTCCTCTTAGAATCCTTGGGCTCTCTGCAGAATCTTCTGGAAAAAAATTAATCCTTATATTGGATCTTCATTCCTGATCTTGGATTGCAATCAATCCTAAATCCATTTGCTGAACTTTAATGCTCTGCTCTTGTAATTTCCCTTTATTTTCTTCAACTGCATCCTTCACTTGTCTGAACCTCGAATTTATAGCTTTTAATTAATCCTTAACAAATTTCAAATCATCTTTTACTTCTTGAGTTGATTTGCTAATTTTTGCAGTCACTTCTCCAACTATTTGGCTCTTTAAACCTTGAACCAAGGTTTTGTTATTCTGCAGAATCATGTTTTGAAAGCTTATCAACATTTCTTCAGAAGATAACTGCTTAGACTTGGCAGTAGTTCCCGTTTCCTTAGGAACAACAGCTGCTTTACGCTGAGTGCCATTTCCTGTCTGAAGTAATTCAACACTGCCTGCTCACTTCCCCCCTCCTTTCTGGGGGCTGTCTGGCATATTTCCTTCTTCAATTATGACCCTATTTAAGCGAGAAAAGGTTTTATCTGAAGGGAAGACCCTCCTGGTTCTGATCCATGAAGGTAATTGTTCTTTTTTATTACCTTTATGCATTTGACATCCAGCCAATTTTCTTCTGAGCACAGCGGCTCTTATCTCTTATTAATTATAACACCAACATGTGCACTGAAACTTCCCATAAATAACACAATTTTTATTCACAACACCGTTTACATTTCAAAGGGATTCCTTTTCTTTCAAGTTTCTCCATCGGGAGACTGACAAATCTGCTGCTATTCCATCAGCTGGAAATTCACGCCCCCGCAGACCCAGAATTGATGTTAAACGTTTAGACAGTTTTGTCCCTCTTAAGGGACTCTTGATAAAACTGAGCTCCATAGAGTCATGGAGTGCCAGCCACATGATCCTCACACCTGCTCTCTACAATCATAAAATGCATCCCCTCCCCAACCTCAAGGGGGAGACATAGCTGCTCCATGCAAAGCAAACCCCCTCCAATAGGGCCGCAACACAAGGGTGCCCCCATCACTCTGGTATTGGTATTGCTACTGCTTCCCCCAAATACAAAATAAGCTATTGAAAGTCACAGGCTTACCCTGCAGAGAGAGGGGGAGGAAAGGAGTGGCTGATCTAATCAGGAGAAGAATGAGTAGGGCTATATGAGAATTTTGTTTCAGTTTAAAAATCACTCGAAAATGCCCCAAGTGCAATCCTGAATGCAAACATGAACAGGAACACATTTTCTCAGAAAACGTTTGGAAAACATTTGAAGTGGGATATATATTAATGCCCTAGAAACATGGGAGGACAAATCATGAAGTTCACTTCAGAATATATTGGAGGATAAATATATTTTTTCATGTGACCATATTAATCTCGCGACCTGACTCTGTCTACCTCCCAAGTTTCTTTCACTGAATTTAAAACCTGTCAGGAGATTACATATTTTAAAATGATAAAAGCTTGCGATATTTATCAGGTTAATTACAACATTTATCATGTGTTTGTTTCATCTGATTAGACAGAATCAAAGTTCTTGTCATTCAACATTGCACAATGATAAAAATAAAACCTTTGGCTTGGATTCAGGCATTGTCATACTTTGACATCAAAGGAAAGTATACTTGTCATGACTAAATTAGGTCTTCTTGATTTCAGTGGATCCATTTTAAACACAACTAAGGGTGCAATGCTATGCATGTTTTGACAGAAAAAGGTCCTACAACTCCTAGCATGTTGCAGCTAGCTTTCTCCGAATCACCAATATCCAAGTTCATTGAGTTTTTCTGAATTCCAGTTCATATCCATATAGATCATGAGCTTTATTTCCCTACTGTTGAATGA
The DNA here is from genome assembly GCA_029215795.1 of Anniella stebbinsi. Lineage (NCBI taxonomy): Eukaryota > Metazoa > Chordata > Lepidosauria > Squamata > Anniellidae > Anniella > Anniella stebbinsi. The sequence continues at coordinate 71,706,623 of JARDYH010000008.1, read as the reverse complement.
AAAATCCTGCTCAGCATTGAAAAAAATGAATTTCTCATGCATCCTTAGTGAATTCCCAGTGTAGGAGCAGTGGGAAAACTCTTTGTTGACTAGATCTGAGCAACTTGTATCATTGGATGGTAAGAAGGTAGGACCTTCCAGGTCTTTATCATTTGTATGCCATTATGATCTTAGCCATCATAAGTCACTTTAAATACTGTTCATACCTGGACTGGTGCTTCAGGTATTGCAGACCCAAACCATTATAAGGCTTCATTGGCCAAAACCAGCACATTGGATTTGGCTTGGAAAGATACAGGTCATCAGTCGAAGCAGACCCAGAATTGATGTTAAACATTCAGACTGTTTTGTCCCTCTTATCAATCTGCTGCCACATTTTTTATAAGCCCAACTTCTGAACCATCTTCAAAGGCAGACCCATGCAAGAGTGCATGGCAGTAATCTTTCTCAAAACCCCTCCAGTGTTGCTCTAATGGATGGATCTCCATCTCCCCCACTCATTTTTTAAAATAAAAAAATGATAATTCTGGTGATGTATTGAAGTGATGTGCCCCTTTGTTCAATAGAGTCACTGTGCAATCGCAAGGGCAATCCTGGAGAGATGTTCATGAATGGCAGGGTGCATTGCAATGCTGCTACTAGTACTACTACAAATGTAAAAGATGATCCTAAGGTCTGCCCCAAGATGAAACCCCGAGAATCCTCTAATCTCTTAAGGAGAGCCTCAGCAGCGAAGGAACACCGAAACAATTTCGGCCAAAACAGCAGGGAGGATCTCTGCAGTGGTACGGCTTCTGATGTCCTAACCCAAAATAGTTTTGAAAGGCTTAGTTTGGTTTCAACTGCATTGTGTTTTGTGCAAAACGGTTCTACCTATCAAATTTGGACAGTGCAGATGGGTGAGAATTTTATCTCAGTTCGGATGCAATGAGAATTTTCCAAATTCCTTCATATTCAGGAAGGAGAAAGTGAAACTGCCAGGTTCACCTATTCATAATTTTGGAAGAATTGAATAGAATTGTGGATAACTAGCAAAATTTCACAGCAATTTAATGTGGCTCCATACATCTTTGCTGGACCCAGATTTTCAGCCATTTCGTCGTCACAATTTGAAGTCCCCAAATAGATGTTTTTCACAATCCTATATAAGCAATTCCTGTAAGAACTTCAGTTCTTCGTGTAATAATTATTCCAAATCACTTCTATTATTCTCATTAACATCCTTGTCAGTTTCTTAGATGTGTGTTTTTTCCTTGCTGTAAGAGATTTCCGAAGATGCATGTTCACCTCATGACTCCATTGCAAAACCTGTCTGTGTCCAGTTCATAAAGCACAAATACATGGTACAGAATTCTGTTTAGGCTTCTAGCAAGTGAATCAAATGCCATCATTACTTCCCTCAAAGGCTGGAGTTGCTTTTGCAAGCATTCAATCATAACATTCAGTCAATGCAATGTCTGCATTGTTCTATGATTTTTTCAAAAAAATTAATCACCACAATATGTATATTTATTTTGGTACACAACTTCCCTGAACATATTATTTTTGGTATGCATTTCCCCCTAATCTATGCAGGTTTCTTTTTATACCTCTTCCCAATATACTCAACTTTGTATGCAGCTTTCCCTAATATACACATTTCTGTATTCAGTTTTGAACAGAGAATTGCATGTTGCTGACATTCTTATTGCCTGTAGACGGCACTCATGGGTCACATATGGTTTGATGAAGATTTTAATGCTCACTGAACGACATATATCAGGGAGCAAGATATTGATACAAGGGGACTAAGGAAAGGTATGACCACACAGCTTGCAACTAGTGATGGGCAAATGCATTTAAAGAGTAACTAATCCATCCATGTGAGTATGGATGAGGGTTCTCCTTTAACACATAAGAACATAAGAAAAGCCATGCTGGATCAGACCCAGAATCCATCTAGTCCAGGCTTTTGTTCATAGAATGGCCAACCAGCTATCAACCAGGAACCCACAAGCAGGACACAATTACAACAGCACCCACTCACACATGTTCCCCAGCAACTGGTTTACATAGGCATATTGCCACTGGATATAGCACATAGCCATCAGGACCAGTAGCCATTGATAGCCTTCTCCTCTAGGAATTCATCCGACACCTTTCAAAACCATCCAAATTGTGCTAGCAAATTCCATAGCTTAACCTTGCACTGTATGAAGAAGTACTTCCTTTTATCGGTCCTGAATCTCCCACCAATCTGCTTCATGGGTTGTAACATTATGAGAGAGGGAGATAAATGCCTCAATAGCCACATACTCCACACCATACCTGAAGCATATCTACCCGTAGCCTCCTTTTTTCCCAAGCAAAACACACCCAGCCATTGTAACCTTACCTGCACTTTTTCCAGCTCTACAGTATCTTTTCTTTTAGTGGTGTTGACCAGTACTGGACACAATCTTCTAAGTGCGGTCACACCATAGATTTTTACGAATGCAGTATGATACTGGCACAAACTCTGGTTCCATGTACACAAGTTTTTGGGCATGTGCAATATGAAGTTCTGACTTGGGAGTTGGAGTTTGGAACCACAAAGCATGGCATCATATCATGTGTCACCATGTTACACCCCCCCTTTCTGATTGTTGTTTTCGCATGGCCTGGCAGTGTGATGGTGTCGTATGATGTTTACTGGAAATCACCAATGGCTGGTATGGAGGTGGAATCCTCTTCCTTGCAAAGACAACCTGTGGTGGTGATGATATCAATGTATAATTTAGAATGACTAGAATTATGATTCTATGCCATGGGGGTGATACCTAAATCATGGTTAAATGCTGCACTTAAAGCGGTAAATATCACATTTTTAAAATATTTGAAGTATAAACACTGGTGTTGTTTTCTTAATTTAGCAAAATATATTTTGTTGTGGGGGGCAGCTTAAAAGGTTGTCATGGTCACACAAAGAAATGTATTTCTCTGCTGACGTATTCTAAAGTGAACTTAATAAGGTGTCTCCCTCCTGGGTATTAATATACATCCTGTTTGAAGTGAAGACTAGGTGAAAATAAAACAACCCTTAAAGGGTAGGACGGAAAACAATTATGGTGTTCATATTAAAGGTTTGCAAGTCTGGCAAAAAAAATGGCCTGATAATTAATGTTGAGTTCCTGGAACTGAGCAAGACTCGTTTCTTCCAGATGCAAAGCAAATAAAAAGGTTTGTCGAACGCTGGGCGACTCCAGCAGCAACCCATATTCTGACAAGCATCCTACCTGCTCCATAGGAAATCAGGTAAGTATCATCCCATGCATGGGCTTTTGGGTAGTTAAAATGTATTTTCTCTCTCTTAGATGTTAAATAGAAGACTAATTTTTTTTTGGCCGGGGGGTGTTTTACCTGAAGTGAATTTCAAGGAAAACTTGGCCATTCTTCCTTGGTCAAAATACTCGAGAAATGGAGCATCAAAAATAGTTTCACTTAAGATTGATGATATTTCTCAGGGTGGTTCCATCTATTCATCCAAATTTGTCAAGCCATGCTGTAGTGACAGACACCCCTTACTGGTGTTGTGGGCATGATGAGGTCTAATGTGCTGAAGTTGCAGGAGGTTAGATTTCAGTTGAACTTTCATAGAAATGCCTTGATGGGAAGAAAATCTCAACAATGGTCTCAGTTACCTAGGCAGATCTACACCAAGCAGGATATAGCATTATGAAAGTGGCATATAAAAGGCAGGAGTCACACCAAGCAGGATATTGCACTATGGAAGTGGCATGAAAGCAGTAGATGGTATGTGTCTTTGGGCCCCAACTGTTGTCACTGCACTTCAGTACCACTATAAAGCAGTAGTGTGGCTCTGGCCTTTTATATGCTGCTTTCATACTGTAGGCTGACCAAATAAAATCCAGGTCAGGGCTCATGTAACTTTAACAGTTGTAGAGAAAAGGGGATTTCAGCCAGTGTCATTTGTATGCAATTAGTTCCTGGTGAAATTCCCTCTTCATCACAACTGTTAAAGTTGCAGGGGCCCTGCCTTCTTTTGTATATGGTCACTCTAGTATAGTGCATGCACCTTTAACTGTTGTGATGAAGAGGGAATTTCACTAGGAACTAATTGCATACAAATGACACTGGCTGAAATTCCCTTTTCTCTACAACTGTTAAAGTTACATGAGCCCTGACCTGGATTTTATCTGGTCAGCCTATCATACCGCATTCATAGTGCTATATCCTGCTTGGTGTGGATCTGGCCCTAGAGGGGTGGGTTGGCTCATTCTTGCTGGAGGTCTTCAAGCAGAGCCTGGGCAGTCCACCTCTTGAGGTAAATCCAGCTCTGGATTTCTTGCACTGATCAGGGACATGGACTAGATGATCTAAAAGTCCCCATTCCAACTCCATGTTTCTATGAATGTCCTCTTTGGATTCTAGTCCTGTTAAGGAAGGTTTCCATGCAGTGGGCAAAACTGAAAAAGCAATATTGCTAAGAGAGAACTGTCTAGGCAAAATTGGAAGGTCCTCCTGCAGAGATCGACTACAAGGACAGCCAAGACTTTGAGAAGATGAGCCCAATTTTTCAAAGGCAATCATTATAGGAATGTGAAGAACATCCTGACTTAGTTACCATGCAATTTCACACACACACACACACACACAATTTGGTGGGTCTGTTCAGATATCTTTGCATGAAGAAGCAGAAATAATTTATTGTCTTGTACCCATAACCCTCTAGCTCGTCTTCTGTATATTTAGCATCAGGGTACTTGGACTAATGATCTCCTTTAAATGCAGCCCTGAAACCTGCCATTATCATTATCATTATTATTTATTACATTTATATACTGCCTCATAGCCAAAGCTCTGGGCGGTTTACAAAGATTGAAAACACTGAACTTTTAAAAACCAAGATACAAAATTTTAAACCATAAAAATCATAAATACAAACCTGCTAGTCTAGAATTTTGTGATTTTGGGTGAGCATATTGCATAGGCTGACCATATGAAAAGGAGGACAGGGCTCATGTAACTTTAACAGTTGTAGAGAAAAGGGAATTTCAGCCAGTGTCATTTGTATGCAATTAGTTCCTGGTGAAATCCCCTCTTCATCACAACAATTAAAGTTGCAGGCACTATACTAGAGTGACCATATACAAAAGAAGGCAGGGCCCCTGCAACTTTAACTGTTGTGATGAAGAGGGAATTTCACCAGGAACTAATTGCATACAAATCACACTGGGTGAAATTCACTTTGCTCTACAACTGTTAAAGTTACAAGAGCCCTGTCCTCCTTTTCATATGGTCAGCCTAATAGTGCAGTTATTGAATTTGCACAGCTGTTGGTAATGGCCCCATAGGTTTATCCTCTGGTTTCCAACATGGTGCCATTATGTCCATGAACTTCTCCCTTGGTTCTCACTAGGCTCCTGGCCTCTCCTTATTTCTATTTTATTTCTTAAGGTATATTTTAAAGCTTTTTAAAAAAAGGATAGTTGTCATGCTGCAACACAAAGAGCTGTACACCAGCACCATTTCAATTTGGGTTCTGAAGAGTTGGTCTTGTGTTTGGGAGCTCATGTTCAAGTGCTTCTGCCTTGTGTTTAGGTTCTTGAGCAAGTTACTTTTTAGTCTCACTGGTGTGCATTCTAAGAAAAAAGTTTTTGTGGATGGCAATGCTTTTACTGGCGAGCCCCCACCATGGCAGGCATTTTGTGAGGGCACCCACAACACTTTCACAAAAATCAAACGATGTCTGCAGGCCCAAACACTTTGGGGACCCCTTCAATACAAGTCTAACCAAATGTTGGGCTCCCTCTTTGTTTTGAACTGGTAGTGGTGTTTTATAGTCATTCTACTAACATTTCTTATTTCAGAACTACCCACTTTGCTCCAAGATGTCACTGGTCCATGGCATTGACAGCAGTTATCTCTTAAGCTTAGATTCTTTCTGCTGTTACCCTTACCAGCAACGCCCCTGTTTTTCTTACCAGCGTTATGATCCCTGTGGTTGGGGTACAACCTATGGGTACCAAGGTGTGTGTGACCCCTGGTGTCCCCCAAGACAAAGAATTGGCTGTAGCACCTACTGCTGGCCGTGTTGAGCTCAGAAGCAACCTGGATGGACCATCCCAGAATGAAGAGGAATGGACATTAACCCTTTCCTGATTGGATGGACCAAGTGTTCAGAAATGCAAAGCACCCTATAAACATCAGTGTGAAACTGCTGGGATATCTGGGGGCTCAGCACTTCTGTTAATCCTTCCTACTATGCTTACCTTGATTCCTTTTGCTTCTACATCTCTCCATGCTTGTTTCTAACTATGGGCTCCTGTTTCCTGGCCACCTCTGTCACTTTAAATTCCAACCTACAGTGATGCCTTCACCTCCTTTGCAAGATACCTGACCCACAAGGCCAATGGGTACAGTACATTGGAGATGGAACAGGTTGTCTTTGCATCAATGCCCAACGACGTATCAGCTTTCTTGTTGCAATGTTTAACTTGGCAGATAAGATATATATTGGTTGCTTTTTCAATGGTCCATGTTACACTGTAATGTGCTAATTTGAACTGGCTTCATCCTTCCTTTTCTTTCTCATTAAAGACTTTGATACATCAAAGAACTTCCTTGTTTGGTTTGCTTCTTTGTGACAGGGAAGAGGATGTATGAGATTTTCATTTTCTTCCCAAAATCTGCAAGTGTGATTATGAAAATACTCACAAATCATTGAACATGCACTCTCATTCCTCTCATTCCCGATTACCAGTTTGATTCAGGCAAATTTCCTAATCTGTGCAAAATTTCTCAATCATCTGAATTGGCCACATTTTAACCTATGGAGTAAATCTGTTGAAATTAGGAAGTTTGTGTAAATGTGCAGAGATTTGCACAAAGGAAGGGAAATTTGCAGAATTTTTCCATCTGAGCACTGCTCAGTTTCTACACATTTCCCATTTGTGGAAAAGGAGCCAAGATCGCAAACTTGAATGGGTAGCAAAATGATGTTTGGAGAATTCTACCAGTTTCAGATATCATTCATTTGCTGATTGTAGAAAGGATGGGGAAACGATAGCCATCCAGATGTTGATGGACTTTAAATCTCACTATTGCAGTCCATCAACATCTGGAGGAACACACATAGGGATGGGTGATCCCCCCCAACACCTCCCAGAATGAATACAGACATGTACTAAATATGTGGTTGGAAAAATGTACATTTCCAGGCTTGTGATGCCTTCCACAAATAATAAATAGGCAAAGGGTGCACACATACATGAATATGCACCTTCAAAAACTGCACACAAAATGTGCATATTTGGAAAATACATAGAGAAACTGTGCCAATATTTTGTGCAGGGCAACCAAAAACTTTGGTGTAGAATCAGGATAAGAAATTTCGATGAGATTGAGTTTCACAGTCACTGAGTGCTAGCCACATGACCCTCACACTTGCTCTCCGATTTCATAAAATGTTTCCCCATCCCAATCTCACCCCAGCCCAAAGGGGGAGACATGGCTCCTCCATACAAAACAAACCCCCTCCAGTCATGACACAAGGATGCTCCCATAAGTCTTCTATTGGCATTGCTATTGCTTCCCCCGAATGCAAAATACAGCTATTAGATATTGCAGGCTTAGCTAGAGTGACCAAATACAAAAGAGGACAGGGCTCCTGCAGCTTTAACTGTTGTGATGAAGAGGGAATTTCACCAGGTGCTGCATGCATACAAATAACACCTGCTGAAATTCCCCTTTCTATACAACTGTTAAAGATACAGGAGGCCTGTCCTCCTTTCCATATGATCACCCTAGAAGACTCACCCTTCTCGTTGTAGGATGGGGTTTGAAGCATGGTGTCTTGACTGGCTGAGAGCTCCTCCTCCTCTTTGGGTGTGGACCAAGGAATTCCAGAGCCAGGAGACCCTGGGAAGCAAACTGAGTCCCTCACCTGTGACACTAGCCAGGAAGATTTCAATATTCAGGGAGATATTTCATCAGGCCTATCTCCACCTTGTGCCATGGAAGGACCATCATGGGAGAACTCTCCCTTCTGAGTTATAGGGGTAGCCAGAGGGCCTCTCAGCCCAGAGAGCAATCCCAGGCATCTTCCTAATGAACACCTGAAGGCCCTAAGTAACAGATCTAATTGTGAGTAAGGGGCTCCTTGAGTGAAATAACAGACCTATTTGTAAGTAAGTGGCTACTTGTGAGTAAAGGGTTCCTTGACAGTAGAACTTATTGCTTGCAGCTGAACTTGGGTGAGGTCCAGCAGATGAGACTATATAAGCCCTCAGTCAGTCTGGCTGCTCCTGGAGTGATGCATGTTTTACAGATCCATCTAGTTCAGCATCTCACAGCCAGATGGCTTTGGGAAGCCAAAATGGAGGACATGAGCACAACAACGTTTTCCCAGTTAACAGCCCTTTATTTCTAGGGTAATAGTTCATCATAACATAAGAAGGGCTGTGTTGAATCAGACCAAAAGGCTTACCTATTCTAGCATTCCGGGGCATTTCTAGGGGGTGGCAAAGTGGGCATCTAGGCAGCCAAGAGATCTGAGGTGGCATGTATCCCTAAGGCAGGCAACACTTGGCATGCAGAAAAGAAAAGCCCAGCATTCAGCAGTCCAGGCATACCATTTTAAATCACAGTAGTGTGAGAGGCAGTGAGCTAAACTCTGGGATATATATGAACATTTCAGTTCCGTTTGCGGATCACTCAGAAATGGCCTGTTTGGAATCCTGGCCATGAATGGAATGCATTTTCTCTGAAAATGTTTGCCAAATCCCAAACCTGCCTTCATGTTTACAAAATGTGTCCTTGAAAAAATGCCCAGCTTTCTAGGAATGGGCATCCATTTAGAGTATGTATGAATTTTTTATTTATTACATTTATATCCTGCCTTTTTTCCTCCAAGGAACCCAACGTGGCGTACATAATCCTCCTCCTCTCCATTTTTGTCCTCACAACAATAGACCTGTGAGGTAGGGTGGGCTGAGAGGTTGTGACTGGCCCAAAGTCACCCAGTGAGCAAATGGGGACTAGAGCTCAGATCTCCTGATTCCCAGTCAAACACTCTAATCACTACACCACACTGGCACAATTGATTAGATGCAAGGAGAGATTAAAACCACTGCAGTCTTTGGAGAATTATGGAAAGACTAGTTAGGATAATAGGATATGAAGAAAGTAGGAGGAATGAATAGAGTTTGGTGAGGTAGTCTCTATATTGAAATGTACACTGATTATGTTTGCACATCACTAGCTTTGATTTCTGACTGCAAATTCAGTTCACAATTTTCTTTTTCTTTTTAACTTCATCCCTTTCTATGTGTATCTCTCCAGTTATTGGTGGACTGGAACTACAGTCATCCCTAGGCAGCATAACCAATAGTGAAGGATGACTTGTGTTGTGGTCCACCAATAATTGGAGGGTATACATTCCCTGCCCCTGTCATAGACGATAAAAAGGAGGGAGGAAGCAAATCAAACAAGATTGTTTTTCGATACACCAAAGTCTTTAATGAGAAAGAAAAGGAAGGATGGAGCCAGTGCAAACTGGACCATTACAGATGCCAAAGAATGCAACCAGTATACATCTTTTCTGCTGAGTTAGATATTGCAACAAGAAAGCTTCTACATCATTATGGACCAATACAAAGGCAATCTGTTCCATCTCCGATATACCCGTTGGCCTTGTGAGCCAGGTATCCAAAAGTCAAGCACAATTTTGTGTCTCTCCTAAAGGAGGCTAAGGCATTACAATCAGTTGGAATACAAGGTGATCGGTGGAGCCAGAAGTGTAAGTGCAAAGGAATCAAGAGAAAGCATAACAGGAAGGGTTCACAGAAATGGTGAGCATCCACAAATCCCTCCAATTTCACAATGAGGTCTATGAGTTGCTCTGCATTTCTGAATGCTGCGTCCATTCATTCAGGAAAGGGCTGGGATGTCCGTTTATCTTTCTTGGATGGTCTGTCAAGGATTCTTCTGAGCTTAACATGGCCAGCAGTAGTTTCTACAGGAAACTCTACGTCTTCGGGGCCACCAGGGGTCTCACACACACCTTGGTACCCATAGCCTGAACCCCATCCCAAACCGTAACCAACGCCATATCCCCAACCACAAGGATTGTAACACTGGTAGGGATAACGGGGTCTGCAACGGTAAGGATAACAGCAGAAAGAGTCAACGTTTGAGAGATCACTGCTGTCAATGTCATGGGCCAGCGACATCTCGGATCAGAGAAGGTAGTTCTGAAATGAGATGTTTTAGTAGAATGATTCCACTTGCACAACTATTTGTTTAGGACAGAGAGAGCATACCAAACCCTTGATTAGGTTTGTATTTGACTAATCTGCAGAAAAGAGAAAAGTCATCAATCTCACTGAAACTCATTTGGAGACTTGCTTCCTCTAATATTTTGTTTATGGAGGAATGTGTGAATTCCCCTTCAAATTTTGCTACAGCTAGAACATATTTACAAAGAAAAATCAAACCTGGTTAGTCTATTTATCAACTACAGAGAGAAATGGGACATTTCAGCCACCATAAAGCCCTTGCATGGAATGACACTTACCTGATTTCCAATGGAGCTGAAAGGATGTGTTTTGGAATATGGGATGCTTCTGGAATGTCCCATTGGCAACCTTTTTTATATGGTTTGATTGCTCGTCTTGAAGAAGTGATTCTTGCTCAGTTTCAGGAACTCCATGTTAATTATCTGACCACTTCTGCCAGACTTGCAAATGCTTAGTTGGAATTCCTTAATTGTTTTTCTTCATACTCTTAGATGGTTATGTTTATTGTCACCCGGCTTCATGTCCAATGGGATGTATATTAACACCCTACAATGGGTGTTGATTTTGTTGATTTTAGAATAGATTGAAGGAAAAGAAACAGTTCATTGTGTGACCGTGCCCATTTTGTTGAACTCAAACACTGTAACCAGATTTAATATAGTGATATTTATCAAGTTAATAGCTGCATTAACCATTGTTTAAGTATCATCCCATGACACAGAATCATAAGCCTTGTCATTCAACATTGCAGAATGGCAAAAATAACATTCTTGGCTTGAATCCAGATGTAGCCAATGCTTGGAACAGACCCATTGAAACTAATTTTGTGTGAAATTACCCTGAATAATTGGATAATAATGAAATCACCAGGTAAACTCAGATGAGAGTTCTTCCTTAAAATGAACTCTTCTTCCACATAAAATGAGCTTTTGCACATGCGTAATATCAAAGTGCATCTTCAGAGCAAAATGCGTAGTGCATGCTCAGGTCCTCTGGGGAGAACTTACTTCAGTCAGCCCAAACTAGGCAAAGAACTGTTACCCAGAAGACCTTTTCTTCTGTCATCCCCAGACTCTGGAATGGCTTGCTGGAGGAGATTCATCAATTTAACACTCTCTCTGAGTTTAAGGCAGCTATAAGACTAGCCTCTTCCAGCATGCCTACCCAGATGAACTTTAAACCAAGAAGTTTAAAATGTGTTGATTGTTTTATATGATTTTTCAATTAATTTTATGTATTTGATCTAAATTGTGTTGTACTAATGTTGTTACCTGCCTCGATCCAAAGGGAGAGGTGGGTAAGAATTATTATTATTATTATCATCATCATCATCATCATCATGACCTCACACATCACCACATTACCTTCCTCCTTCCTGATTTTTGTTTTTGCATTGCTTCTCGCAGAAATACTTCTCACCAGCAGCAGTAAGTAAAGTATATGTTTTTTTTAATTGAAAAAATAAATAAAATAAAGTATTGCACAGACACTGATGGACCAAATCCGATGTGATGAGAGTAAGAGAGGGATGTGACATCATCACAGTTAACTATAAGCAAGAAAGCATTAATCCAACCAGCTCAGCACATGCATGGAAATCACATTGTTATGATACATACTGTGCATATCTAGATGGTTGTGATCCATTCCAAACTTAATAGTGAATTTGTAAAACAATGGTCCAGGCTCATTAAAAACATGAGTGCTATGAACCAGCAAAACTCGACCAGCAAGTCGACTGATTACAAAATTTGGCAGCACCACAAATTGAAATCAATGGGACTTCAGTTTGTCATGACAAAGATAAGTCTCATTGATTTCAATGTGTCCACTTTAAATATGACTAAATCTGGATCCGGCCCATGATGCATAAGACTCCACTATTTTCATAACGAAAACTGGTATCCCTTCAATTTCTCTCTAACATATTCTTCCTCTATCCTACTATATTGATGACAGAGGCAAGATTCAAACCAGGGGCTTCTTGCTTTGCAAAGCAACCCGAATGGAAAAGGAAGCCGGAGAGCAGCTCCTATTAAGCTTGCTCCTCCTTTTAATATTTTAACATTTTAACATTTTAACATTTTAACATTTTAAACTTGAAATGTTTTGTGGCAGCTAAGTGCTGTTAGTCTATTTTAGTCTGTTTTAGCGTTTCTATTTTTTAATAAGTTTTAAAGCAGTATAACTGCCGACGCTGGATTTATAGCTGCTGCTATCTGAGCTGGAGCTGGAGGACACTGTTGACAAAGACCCAGAATATTTTTGAGCAACGAGGTGCAGTGGAAGGAGTGGAAAGAAAGAAGGAGAGAGCAGACAGAAGTAGAAAACGGGTGGAAAACAAAAACAAAAACAAAAAAACAAAAAACAAATAGGAAATAAAGCAGCAGTGGAAAATAACAGCTAAGCCAAATCAGCATCTGATTATGCTCAGAACATGGCTGTGGAGTTAATCAGATAATTAAGAAGGGGCAGTTGCAATTCATTGCAACTAGCTGAACTCGAGAGAGGAAAGGAGAAAGACTCTACAGAAAACTTTTCTGAGAGGAGAGAAGAATTCCTGATATTCCTGGGAGATAAAGCAGAAAGTCGAAGACGAAAAGAGCTTAGTTCTGGAGAAGCTGAACAAGGCACTGAAAGTACAGATCCATTTCATCTTTGCTCCCCTGCTAAATGTTTTTGTAAGACCTTCAATCTAGAAAGCATTTAATTGGTTTTTTTTTTAAAAAAAGAACAAAAAAACCCCAATCTAAAATGGTGCTTACGCGAGGGGGCTATAGAGAAAGGGGACTTGTTCCTATAACTACAGATGTTAAAGAGTTCATTAACTCATACAAACAGTCTAAAATTACTGACTTCTTGCTTCCCACTGCCGGCTCCCACTTCAGTAGGAAAGTTTTCTCTACCTCAGTTAAAGACTTACCGATAGAAGAAGCACTAGACCGGCCTTTTTGCTTAATGAGAGCTGCAGGTAACGAACTATTTGTGGAACATAAAGATAGCTTGGCAGCTGAAATTCTAGCAGCAGACAATTCATCGGTTAAAGGAAATAATACAACCAGAATTACTGATTTAAAAAGACAAAACAATTATATTTCTCCAATAAAAATCACACAACTGCAGACTGAGATGGAAAACTTTGAAAAGATAACTATAATTCCTGGTTTTTGTGTTGACACTAAGGAAATTATAGACCACACCGAGCAACTATTTAATGCTCAGTTTGAGAAAATTAAGAGGCTTTTGTCAGATCGGGCGGTGGACATCTGGTCTATTAAGAAATATCTTACTGAAAGTTTGGACCTGCTGACAACCCTCACTGGTATTGCCCTCAGATTAGTTAATAGTGGAGGTCAAAAGGAGACAAGTCGAAAAGAGCTTAACGATTCAAACTTAAACCTCAATATCTCCGAGTCTCACCAGACTCAGAAAGTGATTAAGCCTAAATCATCTGCTCTGGGGGAGGACACAGGAATCCGAGTAATTAACAAGGAAATAAAGGATGTTGCTACTACTAAATCTGATAGAACTAACAAATCTGACAGAACTAACAAATCCTATAAAGTAAACACACATAAGAGTCTACAGGATATGGGGAAAAAAACAAAAAATGTAAAAGGTTCCTCAATCCCAAGGACATCAACTAAAATGAACTTTGACAAGCTTTTCAATTTGATGGAAAAACCTGCTGAGGCCCAAAAGACCTCTAAATCAAAGAATAAGAAAGGATCAACTAAAAGTCTGGCATCAATAGGAACTCAACACTGACTTTATCAAATTGTCGTTGTCTCTGCGCTCAGGATAATGCCTTAATCAGAGGTACCTTTTCAGCCATAGAGGAATTCACTCAACCCCAAAAGGAAAATCCTCCTTTGTCTTTAAAACAAGTAGATCCTGCTAGCTGGAAGATTCTTAATTTAAAAGAGAAATCATGGCAACTGCAATTATTAAGCTCCAATTTGGTCTTCTCAAACTATCCTAAACCTCAAGGGCTGTTAACTCACAGAGATCGTACTGATCATTTAATCACAGTTATTGCAGATCTAACTACAATAGTTGTTGCCCTAAGGATGTATTTAAAATAGACTATATTTTTTATAATTACCGGTCTGCTCGGGCCATTGTAACATTCAGAACTCCAGATATTGCTTCATACATTTATAGTGCCAGAACTTCATTTTGGAGAAATGGGATGATGGTCAATAGACACTTTAATAATATGGCTCCCCCATTGAAAATGAATCCAAGAAGATACTCAAAAAGCTGCTGCGCAGACCTCTCAACTGGAAACCTAATAAATTTAGACTCTACAGCGGAATCTACAGTTGGGAAGGATACTACAACAAGCAAAAGTGGAAACCCTTTTAACTTAGAATGGAGATATGAACAAGATTCAGATAAAGTGGACTTAAGCTGTGAACATCTTATGATAGAAGAACTGCAACTGATAGAAAGCTTTGAGGCATTACCTGCCTCCGAACAGAAGGAGATATTAAACAACTTATCGATACTAAAAAAAGTACTGATAAACAAAACCAAAACTAAAGAAGAAAACACCAAAATATCAACTTCTGAAAAGGATACGAGGGCTAAGGGTTTGAGAAGGGATGAATCCTTCATACACAGTACATCGGGATGGGAGGAAATTATTAACAACACTATGAATACTAAAAACTGCAGACTTAAATCCATTACTGGTCAAAATACAAACCTAGAAAAAGTTGCCAACCCAGACCTGGAGGCCAATAACATGGATCCTCCATTAAGTAAAAGTTTGGGGGGGGAGGAAACAGTGGCAACTCAATACAGATATGCCGGCCACCAAATGGTTGTGTTTTCGATAATAGGGAGGGACTGGCAGATCTAATTGAGGAAATGGACTGACTGTCCAAAAAGGGGTCTCACCCTGCTCTAAATATTCTATCTTGGAACATTGCAGGATGGGGCTCTAAGAAGAATGGGAGTCCGAGTTTTCTGGAATATTTGGAACGCTTTGACGTTCTCTTTATGCAGGAAACTTGGAGTAGCGATATAATAAATGTAAATGGCTTCTCCTCATTTTGTCTCCCTGCTCTCCCCAACAAGGCGAAAGGAAGACTCAGACAGGGTCTCACTATTCTAATATCTTCTGCACTAAATGTCAGAGTAATTAAGGAAATGAGTTATAATGCTAACGCCCAAGCTCTGTTATTGGAAATGGATACCTCTAAACTGACCCTATTACTAATTAATGTGTATCTGCTGCCATTGTTTTGTAAAGAATCTATACATAGGCAATGGATAGAACTAGATTGTTTTTTTACAGACTTAACAACTAGGTTCCTATTTGCTTTACCAATTCTGGCAGGAGATCTGAATGCTAGAATGGGCAGATATACTGTTAACTCACTGTCTGGGAAGACGAGAAGAGGTAGAGGAATGTCCATAGAATCCTTAGAGAATAAGGTTAGACATTCAAAAGACAGCTGCACTAACTCAGCAGGCCACTGTCTGTTTAATTTTGCGGCTAGACACAAGCTTACCATATTAAATGGTCGAACTGAGGGTGACTGTTGGGGTGAGTTCACCTACATATCATCTAGTGGATTGAGTACTATTGATTACATATTGGTACATAAAAAACTGGAGTCTATTAGCTGTAATATGAGAGTGGCTGAATGGCAGGATAGTGACCATCTCCCATTAGAGGTTAGTCTGGTTATTCCTGGCCCCAAGGCAGAGACACATCTCTGTCCCCTTCTTTCAAACAATCACCTGTCATTCATAGGAAGGAAAATCAAATGGTCAGTGGCTACTGCCCTAACCTTTGAACAACTGTTAGGGACTAAAGAATACTTAAACTGCAAACATAGCCCCCGAGAGATGTGTGTTAGCCTATGAGGACTTAATAAAGAATCTAAGTTCTGCGTTACAAGGTAACCTTTCTAATTCTATCCCACAAAGAAAACAATATAATGGCTGGTTTGATAGGGAATGTACTATAGCCAGAAAATAACTTCAGTTGTCTTACAGTAAATATCGTAAGAACAACGAACGTAAATTACCATCATCCTATTTTGAGCTGAAAAAAAACTATAAGAAGTTAATAAGAAAGAAAAAACAAAGGGCAGATATGGAAAAGTGGCAACTTCTGGCTGGTGCCACTAAGTCAAATAATACCAGAACTTTCTGGAAAGTGGTGTCAGGATTGACCATTAGAAGTACAAGGGAACCCGAATGTTTTGTATCAGCCACAAGATGGTTTCAGCATTTTACTGAAATACCTTCCAAATTTAACGAACCTAAAAGAATTCTTACCATAGACCCAGAAGTGCCGGAGTGGCCTGATGTCAACCCAAAAGAAATTGAGGAGTTAATAACAAATTTAAAAGAGGGCAAAGTGCCAGGTCCCGATGGTATTCCAGTAGAATTGTTAAAAAGCAAAATTGGGTGGTGGGCTCCACTTCTCGCATCCTTATTTTCAGTAATAAATAAATCAGGAATTATCCCAGAGACTTGGAGGAAGTCCTTAATAATCCCTATTCATAAAAAGGGCACAAAAAACGACCCCAAAAATTATCGCCCTATCAGTCGCCTGTCAATAATTGGAAAGATTTATGCTGGCTTCCTGAATGGTAAGCTAAACGCTTGGATTATCCAAAATAAGATTTTAGGTAGTGAGCAGATAGGGTTTACTGCTGGGAGATCCACAAATGATCATTGCTTGACCCTGATGCATCTGGCTTTTAAATATACAGCCCACAGAGGAGGGAAGCTATTTTGTGCATTTATAGACTTAAAAGCTGCATTCGACTCCATTTCGTGCAAACTATTATGGGAAAAACTGGATAAACTATCAATTGAACAAAGATTGCTATTTTTAATACGCTCTTTATACTCAAATACAACAGCCTAGGTTAGGTGCAGCCAAGCGGGGCAGGTCACAAACAAAATTGTTTTAACTCTTGGTGTTAGACAGGGCTGTGTTTTAGCGCCATCCTTGTTTAATCTGTATCTAGCTGATCTCCCAGCGGCATTGAGCATATTACAATCACATCCGCCTAAAATAGGGCAGACGAAAGTAAATTTATTATTGTATGCGGATGACGCTGTACTTATGTTTCAGACCCGTTTGGGTTTGAAACGTTTTTTGAAGGGTTTCGATGCCTATTGCCAAAAAAATTGCCTGTCTGTGAACACCCAGAAATCTAAAGTTTTCGTGTTTGCTAAAAAGAAGGCAAAATATGTATGGTCCATGGGGGGAAATCAAATAACCCAAGTGGACTCTTATAAATATCTCGGAATTCACTTCCAAACTAACCTCAAATGGACCATGCACAGCAATTATATAAAACAAAAGGCAGAACAAACTATGGGAGCGCTTAGCCAATTTTACTGTCAAAAAGGAGGTAAATCCTTACCCGCAGCAATTTGTGTTTATAAAGCAAAACTTGTTCCCCAAATTCTTTTTGGGGCTCCAATCTGGTTACCCCTGCTTAGAGGTTCACTGGAAGGTCTTCAGTCTTATTTTTTATGGCAGATTTTCGGTCTCCCAAAGTGCGTAGCAGGACCGGCACTTAATTTGGAAGCCGGTCTAAACTCCTTAAACTGTGTTGGTTGGATACATTCCCTGAATTTTTGGTTCCGACTTTACCATAGTATTACTCCAGATGCCCTGGTCTCTCAGGTTTTATTGGATTCGTACGAATCCCCTTGGACCAAGGCATTATCACACAAAATAAATTCCTTGGGACTATCAACTCCCAGTCTACTCTATATGGAACTAGAAGGTGCTAAATATATTCTGAAACAGAGACTAACGGATATAGACTGCCAGATGATGAACGCTTCTGCCCGTGGCCCATGCTCTCCTTTATCCTTAGGGCTACCGGATCATATGATTGCAGATGGTATGGCATACCTGTCTTGGATCTCTGTTCCTAAATATAGGAGAGTGCTAACTCTGGGAAGATTTAATGTCCTTCCCTCCAAACTTTTGGAGGGGAGATACAAGAAAGTTCCAGTTGAGGAAACATATTGCCCGTGCAATAATATGGAGGTAGAAACAGTTGCACATGTTTTGTTTAATTGCGGATTCTATAATGATGTTAGAAGATTGCTTATATGGCCAATTACTCAGAAATTTCCTGGCAGAACGCAGGACAAACTGGTAATTGTCCTTCTTCAAGGGAACAATAAGCAAATTTCTATTCAGGTTGCAAAGTTTCTTAATCTTGCTATCAGTTGTAGAGCCCAAATGAATGTATAATTCACTAGAAAGCAAACAAAACATAAAATACATCATTAACAGAATAAATGGGCCCCTTACCTCCACTGGACTGGCACATGAATTACAGTTCAAATCCCAAACTTTTAGATCACTGTAACTGATGTTTCTGTAGCATTGTAATATATGCTGTATATGGATAATGGTCTATGGACTTAAATAAAGATTGTTGTTGTTTATCCTACTATATTGTACATAATATATAGAGAGCAATCCTATGGCCTGTAGATATCATCTGGGAGGTCATAGGATACTTTGGATTTCTGGATTTGAGGTCGAAGTCAGCACTGAAATTGGGGGCACAAGTATCCGAGCTCCTCACTTTCTCTCCCTGGCATCCAAAGCGATCTTGGTGGAAAGGCCAAGGAGGCGGGGAGGGAAAGGGATTGAGGAGGCTAGTTTATGAAGAATCCTTCATGTCTCCCCAGCCTCCTTCCAGCCCCTTTTACAATGTTTCACCTAGATGGGCAAATCCCCGTCCCCCGGTCTTGTTTAAATGCAGAGAGGGAGGAGCGCGGAGGCGAAAGTTTACATGGGATGCATTTTGGATTGTTACGGCCATCCCCATAGGATTACCCCCTTATTGTATCATGAGTATACGGATGCCCCTTCGGCAATTTTGAAGAGAGCAGGACCCTCTTGAGATTTCGATGAGTGAGCAACCAATGGTTCCAATGGGGATGTTAATAATTGACAAACAAATGAACAATGGCATTGGCTGTGCCTCAAAGTCCATATATTGCAGGATAAGGCATTGGTGTCTTTGAAATGACTTTTGTTTAATTCCACCCTGCCAAATCTGTATACTCAGCAAACTTTGGGAAAATAGAGACCCCCCCCCCCCATTTTACAGTGGGTGGGTGACAGAAAGGGGTTTTAATACTGGAGGGGTTTTTTTTTTAAAAAAAAATCCCCTCCCTATGTAGCACATTACTACAGAAATCCAACCCATTAGGGTCTCTGCAGCTTTACTGTATCTTCTTAAGCAACATGCCAATTATGTTGTTAACTAGTTGATGAGAAATGCAAACAAATTCTAGGGATGTACGAATCAGCAAAATTTTGGCTTGTCAAGGTTGTTTGAAGCAACCTTGAAGTTCATTCTGTGTCATGTCCATATCAGATTGAGAGCTTTGGGTGTTTTCTTGTCGAAAATTAGTGCATATTTACATGCATCCCTGCAAATGTACCTATCAATTGTGAGCATTTTTTAAATATATGCAAACTTCTATCAATGAAAGAATGCTTGTGCGCATTTTTAAAAAGTACATATTCTTTTCTTATTTATTTTTCAAATGTGTATATTTCTTAAACACTTTTTTGCTGTTCCGTGAATCACATTAGAAATTCAGAAACGTACAGACTTTGACTGCAGCTTTTGCTCTAGTCTGGAGGTGTGAACAGAGCCAATCATGGCCAAAAATAAACAAATGAATGTATCTGTCAGGATCAAGCCTGGTGTTCCTGGTGTGTAGTTTGAATTGGATTTGGAGCCTGAAAAAGAAGTAGACCAGCCAAGACTGGAAGAGGAGGATGAAGTTCTCCAAGGCTCCCCAGGAATCAAGGAGGAATCTTACAAGGAGCTTGTCGAACAGGAGGCACAAGCTCAGAGGTTGTCTCTCCCCCTGCATCAGAATTGTCAGATCTTAGAGACCACTGCAGGGACATGTGGGCAGAGTTGAGAGGAGACAGGAAGCAGTCCACTAGGCTAACTTCTTACTAGAGCTTACAGCTTGAAGGAGGAGCACAGCAGGATACTGTCCATTTCATTGATAGCCAACTGAGGATAGCTTAGAGGATAGCTACTAGCCTTCACACTCCTTTCAGGTGTGAAGTGATGTTTGTTTACTGAATAAAGCTTTGTGGATTGCACGGCATACCTCGTTATTGTCTCACATCTTGGCGGGAGGGCTTGGAATGACAACATTATCACATATTCTTAGTGAACTCCCAATGGCAGGGGCAGTGGGCAACCCCATTTCGATTTTGACCCGCGCTCCACATCATTAGTCCTTTGGCAGGTAGGAGCTTCTAGTTCTTTGCCACTTGCCTGCCATCATGATCTTAGACATCATAGATAGCTTTGAAACCAACATTCTTTGTTCGAGTCTTATTAAAACTGGGATGGAGAAATCCCATGGTAAGGAGAGGAAAAAACCACGGTGGACCACTACCGCTTATACAGCCCTGATTGGTGGCAGTTGCATATATGTGGGGAGTGGCTGGAGGGGAAATGGGCTTTCCAGGTCCAGGGTTAGTTTAAATTTCATCCTACTCTGTGGGAATATCTGGGGAGTGGGAGAGTTTCACACCTGACAGAGTCCCATGGACCCCATAGGCACAGGGGAGGATTCACTTTATTCTGTGCCCCCTGAGCCAACCTTCTAGGGAACATAGGATTCCACTAGGTATGAGAAGATCTGTGGATCCTTTTAAGATTCCCATGTTTGCTCTGGAAAGCCCCTTCTGTCCATTTGCTCAAATCATCTCTAGCAGTTTCATGTGCCACCATACATCCCTGCTGGTTCCAGACTTGGAAAGTCCTCAACACAATTTCTAAGTCATGAGTAAAGGTCCCCGGATAGATATGCTTCATAGGCAATCGTCAGTATCACTTGATCTGAGAAATTTATCTGGGAGCCTCAGAAGTACACAATTACTTCTAACAGCTGCAATTATGCTAATGAAGCATCTGAGTCTGTCTCTTGAAGTGGTTCATTTCTTCCTGTAAGAGATGTGTGAAGAGACATCCTCACCCTTTGGCTCTATTACAGAACCTGTCCGTTGGGGATTAGCAAACATGTGATATTCAACCACATTGAGGTTCATGCATATTGACTTCCTAATTGAAAATTGGTTTGCTTTGTTTGTCATCTTTTTAAATTGGATTGGGAAAAATGTGCTGTAAAAAAAGTGTGCATTTCCCTGTTTTTTTTACAATGCACTTTTTAAAAATAGATGTGCATTTTTCCTTGTCAAAAATGTGCATTTCTCTCCATATGGTAAGGTGTAAAAATGCAGATTTGGGGTGTGGAAAATGCTTTTTTGGGAGTGCAAAACCTTTGAACATGAACATAAAATTTGGAAAATTGTGAACATTTCCCAAGGATTGCATTCCTGTACATGCTGGTGCTCTAGGTTGACATGTTTGCATGATTTGAGAACAGGAATAACATTCTCTTACATCTCTACCATCTGTGTCTGAACTGTAAAGCATAGACACCCATCTCAAATCTCTATGTAGATTTCTGGCAAGCTAATAAAATGGCATCATTAATTCCTTCAAAGTGTGGGCAGAGTACTGAAGCATGGAGTTGCTTTCAGAAGTATTCTGTCATAAATGTGTCCCTTCCAAGTTCTGCATGGTTCTGTGATTTTTTAAAAGAAATCCACATTTCTGGGTTTGTTTTGTTTTGCTTTGTTTTTGTAGTTTTTGAAGTGTTGATGTGTTTTTTAAATGTATAGATTGTGTGTATGTTGTATGTTTTTGCTGTTTTAATTTTTGTATATTGTTTTTAATTGTTTTTAATCCTATGTAAACCGCCCAGAGAGCTTCGGCTATGGGGCGGTATACAAATTTAATAAATAAATAAATAAATAAATAAATTCTAATATCGCTTCCATTTTTTCCATGTAGTTTCTGCTGAAGTATGTAACTCATAGACATCTTTCTTTAACGTGTGCAGTTTTGTACACCTGGACATCAGGAAAAACTTCCTGACTGTTAGAGCAATGCAACAATGGAACCAATGACCTAGGGAGGTGGTGGGCTCTCCCACATTAGAGGCATTTAAGAGGCAGCTGGACAACCATCTGTCAGGGATGCTTTAAGGTGGATTCCTGCCATTGAGCAGGGGGTTGGACTGGATGGTTTTAGAGGCCCCTTCCAACTCTACTATTCTATGATTCTATGATTCTTCCCAACGTACACATTTTGTACGCCATGTTCCCTAATGCATGCATCTGTGTATGCATTTTGAGCTAAGAATTGCATCACAAGAAGATGGTTCTGTCCCCATCACTGCTTTTGTCTATGCCTTCAATGTGCATAGACATTTACTAGTGCAATGTTTACTTCTCTCTACCATCGATCAGCCCCTCCGACTTCCCCTCATGATGTGTTGAGAGAGGAAGCAAGCAAAGAAGGAAATGAGTGGCTACAATAGCTATGTGGTTGAGCCCACAAAACAGCTGCCTTGTTATTTCTCCGCCACCCCTATGAGCCTCAGACCCACGCCTGGCAACACCCGGGTGGGGGAAGGCTAATTGTGGATGGGGGGGAGACGGCGCGGTGTAGAGGTAGGCCATTGGCCACCTCATTTTGGTGCCACTGGGGCAGGGAGGAGTGCAGCTACTTAAGGGCAGTGCTCCTGCCCAGAGCCCTTTTCGTCCGTTTTGGTTGGCACAAGAAGGAGCTGCTGCAGGACTGCTGTAGGGACGGGCGGCTGCCTGACAACGACGAGGAGTAAGGCCTGCTGTTCTTCAGGCCTGTAGGCCCCAGATTTGGCGGGTGGACCAGCCGGTTCTCCCACTTCTCCCCTCAGTTGGGCACTTACCTCTAGCCCGGTCCGCGGCTGGGGAGGGTGGAGGCTGAACTGTTTTCTCCTTACAAGGCTCTAGAATCAGTAGGGGTGTCCCGGGGTGAGCAGCGGATGAGGTGTGGCAGCGCGCGGCCATTGAGGCACAGCGACACGCAGCTCTTGGGGGCTGAGGCCTGGAGACGCCAAGGAAGGCAGCTTTTTGTGGAGCGCAGCTGCTGAGGCACGCGCGCGGTCGTTGAGACGCACAACTATCGGGGGATGAGGCCCGGAGACACAGAGAAGGGCAGCCTTTAGGCGCTGCGGAGAGCAGCCTTTGAGGCACGGAGGCACGCGGTTGTTGCCGGTGCAGTTCGCTGCTGCCTCCAGGGCCCGCGTGGGTTTTCGTGTCTCCGCAGGGTGAGCTGGTTCCTTCTTTTCCTTCCCATCTCACGGATAGGTGAACTGGGGGTGGGGTTGAGTAGGATAGGGGAGCCTGTCTCTGGCAGTGCGTGTGGGGGTGTCTCGGTTGGGAGAGTTGCGAGTAGGTGGCATCCAGCTCACACCCCCTTCTTTTGTGTTGGTCAAGGTCTGCACACTTTTAAGCTGCATTACTACAAATTGATATTTAGTAATCTAAATTTATAAATAGTATAATTGCTGATTTAATTGATATTTTATTCATCATAGTTTCAAACAAACAAAAAAGGCAGTTTAAATTTATAGATATATTATAAATAAGTAGATATATAAATTTGAGCCATAAATAAACTTAAAAAACATAACTGTGTTTAGTTAGCAAGACCAATTGCTTGCAGCAACCGACCAGTTACGTATTGTTTATAATCCCTATTGGATGACATTATGCCACCAAAGAAAGGGATAGGGGGAAAGAAGGGCAAAGGAAAAGCCCCTCGCCCTCCTAAATGGAACATGTCTATGAATGAGTCCTCGTCTGATGAAGAAATGAATCCCCAATTGGCTGCATTACTTATGCGGGTGGAGGCAATGGAAAAGGATAAGGGAATTCCTACACCGCCTCAACCCCCAGCTAGGCATGGCAGGTCGAGCACTAAGCGCCATCACACTAGAAAGCAAAGACACGATGATTTACTGTTATCTCTTTCGAGTAGACTAGATGCCATGGAGAGCAGCACACGGGACAGTACCACGCAGCAAGTGACTGAACAACAGAGGGTAGCAGTTGCACCATCCATGTTGCCGCCAGAGCAGAGCGAGGACAGTACCCCAGCTCCAACTCAAGGTGCAATCCTACACGGGGCATCCCAACATCCAGTGGGACAAGGTGAGTTAACCACAAGCATGACACCATCTCCTTCACAGCCAGCGGGAGCCTTTCCTCATCCGTGGGGATGGTTCCCATGGTTTGATGGAATGGGTTGGACACCCTCACACTCAGGAGGTGTCACATTTCATGGAACACAACACACAATGCAAGTGACTTCCCAGCGGGAGGTTCCTTTTATGGGTGTTGCATCTCAAGCAGTGGTTAGTGAGACAGTTGTGGCAGCTCCAGCTACTTCTGCAGGGTCTCTTAATGCGCACACTGACAGGGCAGGAGTGGTGCATGTAAGTGCTACCACAGCTGGTCAGAGTAGTACAGATATTCTTAGTAAATCAGGTGCTGAGGGCCAGCAGTCGGCTTTGGTTGAGACACTGGCTCAATTCGGACAACACGCTGAGCACCGGTTGTTGAATTACCTACTGACGGTTGTTGAAAAAGGTGGCGATCTACAGACAACATGCTGCAGCAGGGGCTGCAAGGAATCAGCTACCACTCCAGTTGCAAATTGCCAACTCGGCTCTGACTGACAGCTCAGCCACCATTTTCCCCGCTTACTAAACTCTGTTAGTCCTCCAGCAGATTTCCCAGAACACACTGCGGCCGAAAACCATGGGCGCAGCCATTGAAGCCAATGCAGGACACGCCTCCCAAACCCCATTGGCCGCCTCAGTCAGTGGGCGGAACTCAGCAGCCTCGGGCAAAGAGGCAGCCAGGAGGAATGGCAGCACCAATACAACAGTCGCACCCTGTGCCCAGCACTGCAAATCACACGTTGGCACCCACGCCCCAGCCCCCAACCCCCCACCTCCCCTCTAAAGCATCTTCCGCACACACAGGAAAGAAGGCAAGAGTGGGGTGGCGTAGAAAACTTTATGCAGCAGGGAGCTCAGACATGTGCAATAAGGCACATGGGCATCACTATGCCAGGGCAGAACCTATGGAAAGGACAGTTGCCCCCGGGAAGGGAGGCGGCGGCTGGAAGGCACAGTGGTGAAGAGGGGACAGCCAAGTCCACACCCCCAGGAAGCCAAGCACGGAACGTGCCAAGGGGATGAGGTGGAGAGGGGCGGCATGCCAGGGAGAGATGCCAGAGCACAGATGAAACTCCACAGCCGACGCTCACAAGGGGTGGGGGTAGCGCACCCAGATCCAGGCACTGATGCTTTAACGCACCCGGGATGCCTCCGCACGGGCGCAACACTCCCCAACGGGATTCTCGGGGCCCGGCAAAGGCTCGCTGTCCAGCCTTGTTGGGCGGATGGGGGGGGCTCTCTGGTTGCCGCTTCCCCTGCCCTCGTCCTTCTGGGTGATGCGAGGGTGGAGGTGACGGTGCAGTGGGGGTCTACTTTGGATGGGGTGTTGTTCTCCCTCTTGGTGTGGGGGGGGGCTGGCCCGTGCTCCAGGGTGCCTGGGTTTGTTGCTTATTCCATTTCCCCCTCCCCCCTTGGCCATGGCTCCCTTCTGGTGCGCTTCCCTGTCCGTTTGGGTAGCTGACTGGGCACCCTGCGTCAGTGCTTGCAGGAGCTGGCCCCTTGTTGAGCTCCATGCCGGCTGCCTGGTGGGGGAGGCGGGCATCCTGGTTGCTATGGCGGTGATGCTGGAAATCTATTGTGAGAGTGCTTGAGCGGCCCCCACTTTCTGCCGCTCTTGCTGCTCCACTCTCTGATCTTCCGTGCTCAACAACTCACGCTCCAATTTGGACAACACATTTGTCAATTGACAATTCAACAACCAACTCGCAAAGTGAGTTGTTCCTCTCAGTTGTTACTTTGCCTACTGTGGGTTGTTGCTCCGTTGTGTGGCTGAATTTGGATGACACGTTTAACAACTCAACAGGTTGTTGCTTCAACACACAGTTGTTAAACGTGTTGTCCGAGTTGAGCCAGTATGTGCAGTTGTTTTGCAGGGGCCTGCGTGGTCTTCCAGGGCATGGCCTCTTTGGCCTGGACAGGAAATCATTGATAATTTTGCAGGAGCTGACAGGGATGCCATGCCTTCAGGGAGTACTTCCGCGCCCTTGGGTTAGCACCTACCTGTTACCAGGAAAAAGATTTGGAAGGGTGATTATGTAGATATATTCTCCCTATTGTTTTGTGAATTAGAAAACCCAGAGAAAGATAAAACTGGTGATAAAGATGCCAAAAAATTAAGGAGGAGGAAGGTCGTTAGAATCTGGGTGAATTGGTTGCCGGGTTTCCTCATATATATGGGTGTGTTGCAACAACGCTTCCCAGAAAAAGGAGCCATCCTAACAAAATATCTCGATATGATTTATCGAGCATATTCAGAGTATGAGGGGGGAGCATGGTTAGCATACGGCCAATCTTTTTGTCTTCGTGCTGCCTTTGACCACACCCTGCACTGGGATGCCAAGGATAATGACCTGTGGCTTCAATATATGACACCAGCAAGACCTGGTTTTGGCGAGAGATCCAACAGTGGCCACCTTTTGGCCAGATATCAGCCCGCACCCAATTTCAAGGGAAATGAGGGGCAGGTGGTTCATCACCGCCCGCATTGCTGGGAGTTTAGTGCCCAAGGACAATGTTCTCGTTCCCGGTGCCGCTATAGGCATGAATGTACCTTATGTTCTGGGCACCATCCCGCTTCTGGCTGCCCGAGGAATAGAAGCGGGCACAGCCCAAATGGAGAGGGACAAGGGCCGGGGAGACAGGGCAGTCAACAGCCTCCTCCTCAAGGGCACCAGCCCAATTAAAAGTGAGCCTTTCAGACAGTCTGCAGCATTTCAAGGGTGTCTCTTTCTGGCAGCGATTGGCTGCTGGAAGATGAGTTACAGGCTCATTCAGACACATCAGCCTCCTGGGGTTTAGGCGGGATTTGGCAGGACTGTTGGTGTGATGAACAGTGGCCTGCAGATTATTCATCTTTGGGCCTATGTAGAGACCTCAACATCTGATCATTTTCCCAATATGTGTTGCAGGACACATTTGGGCTCCCAAACGGTCAAATACAACAGTGCACTTCTGGGACGATATATGGCCACTGTCCAAATGATCAACTCCTGGTCCTCACACAACCCCAGAATATACTGCATTTTTTCACCCTACATTGCCTTAGACATAATATCTTGTTCAGAGCTTGCCATTGCACTATTGTGTCTCCTCTCGAAGGTCAAGTCTATTGGCCAGTAACATTGGAGATAAGATGGCAGCATTAGCAACTGGGTCAAAGCTGAAAGGGGTGGCAGACACCTCCTCTGACTTCAGGGTAAGGCACACAATGCAAGGCTGGAATAGAGAGTCCCCAGGCACGCCAGACCCCTGGTCTCCCTTTATCACTGGATAGCCTTATAGGCCTGTCGATATTTAACCAGCTCTGTGTACTTCTGTTTATGAGGCTGTCTTGGTTCATGCAGTGGCTTTAACTGCATTTGGCGCATTCTAGATTTTGGAGCTTGTGGCCTCGTCCAAGGATGACCGGTCTGACACAATTTAATTCAGTTATTCATATTTCATACAGAGTGAGGTCCACATTATGTTAAGGTGGTCAAAACCAACCAACTCAGGAAAGGCACCAAAGTGATTTTTGGTGTGGCTCCGCAACCGGAGCTGTCCCTGGTGCAAGCACTTTGGGATTTTTATGCTTTATGAGGCACTTCCCCATTGTACTATTTTGTCATCACGATGCTTCCCCACTGCTGTAATGCCATTTTTTGGCAGTGACAAAGAGATCTCTGCGAGCGATAGGTTTAAGATGCAGTGCGGTTTGGCACTCGTTCTTTCCGAATTGGAGCAGCTTCCACAGCAGAGTCAGCGGGTTCCCCCCCCCCCCCAGCACAAATACAAGCAGCGGGCAGATGGCTGTCTGCGGCCTTTAAGGCATACATAAGGAGGTTTCCCAGATGATGGTGTTTGGCCTGGGAATGTCTAACATACTCATGTTTCATTTTAGATCTCCAGAAGGGGTACGCCCCAGTGCGTGAGGCCATGTGAGCCATAGTATGAATCATGCTTATTCTTGATCTCCAGAAGGGGTACGCCCCAGTGCATGAGGCCATGTGTGGCCATAGTATGACTCATGTTAATTCAGATCTCTGGAAGGGGTATGCCCCAGTGTGTGTGGCCATTTGTGGCTATAGTATGGACTCTGGGTCAGCAGAAAGGCTGCCAGGTTCACTTATAGTTCGCACCTGCGGCTTCGCCAGCACGCATCCATCCAGTGGCTCAGCAGGTGAGGTATGAGGTGGTAGAATTTTGCACCACATTATTCCAGAAGTGGGTATTTCAGCCCCCCCTGCAGATTTTGTTAATCCATTGGAGAGGCAATGATCTCTGCCTTTTGAAAGCCAAAGCTCTGATACTACAAGTGACAGCGGATTTTCACAAGATGTGACTGCATTGGCCTGGAGTCAGAATCATTTAGTCCTGAGTGCTCCCCAGGAGGAAGTAGAGTAGGGCAGCTAGAAAGGTGAACACGGAGATCTACGAGGAGCTAATTAAACAGGATGATATTAGTTAAACACCCCTTGATCTTGTGAATCCGGAGGGAACTGTACAGGCAGGATGGTGTACATCTGTCGGATTAAAGAAACAACATTTTCTTAGTGGATCTGCAGAGGGGTTTGTAGGTAAGTGGGGGGGGGAGCGACTAAGCAGACGCTTGTCACCCCCTGTGGTGGTTAGGTGCGGGCATCTCGAGAGGGGAATAATGGTGAGCATTCTCTGGCACCATTGGTTGTGATGGGTAGTGCCTGAAGCCTATGGCTGGGAGTCTTGCGGCAGTGGGCAGAAGGTTTACCTTTGAGGCCAACCCTCCTCACCCCTCGGAGCCGTGTGGCACGTGGGCGGTGACAACGGAAGGCCTCCCTACCCCGACTGGGGAACCCATGAGGTGGTGAGCTGTAAGGCGCCACTACAGGGGTTAAGAATGGCTCGCCCGATCCTAGGGATGGCCTTATGGCCAAGTGTGAGATGCCCGCTTAGGAATTTGACCCCTTTGCAGAATCTTTAATAAATGTGGCCCATATTTAAATCCATATACTTGTGTCGCATTGTTATTTCTCACCCTCCACATCAGCAATGAAACCCCACTGTCCCTCTTCCTCCTCCTCTCTCTTCAGCCATATTGACAGCTGCTCATCTCCTCCACCATGGCCTGGTCCCGAGCCTGCTGCTCTGTTGCTTTTACACTGTACACATAGGACACACAGATCTGATGAAGAATTCTATGTGCACTGGTTAGTTTTGACTAGTAATCGGCAAATGTCGTCTGAATGAATTCATTATTGTTTATGCAGAAAGTAACAAAGAGTTGTCCACATGAGCTCGGATAAGAGTTCTCCTTCAATACAAACTCTCATTCCATGAATATGAGCTTTTGTGCCTGCACAATATCAAGGTGCATCTTGGGAACTGTAGTTTGGAATTGCATAGTCAGGGCTCGCCACATTATACCCCTCTTTCTGACACGCACACACAAACTAGTAATTAAATCTGAAGAAGAAAGATTGAAGGAAGTGGATATGTTTAGTCTAGAAAAGAGAAGGCCCATAAAACCAATGGAACTCAATTTAGTCATGACAATCTAACTCCCATTGTTTTTAATTAGTGATGTTGTTGAATTTTGTAATTGGTTGGCTTGCTGGATGAAGTTTGCTGGTTTGTAAGGCTCACCTTTTTAATGAGGCTGGACTGGAATTTTACAACTTCGTTATTAACTCAAGAATTTATTGAGAGCTTCTGAGCATGCGCAGTCTATATCTAAACAATGCTATTACTGTGAATGCACTGAGTTGGTGGGACGAATTGTTTTCTGGCTTCTGGTATAAGCATGATGATATCATGTCCCTTTCAGGCTCTCCTTATAGGGCTTTGTTTTCAGACCCCTAATTATCCTCGTTGTCCTCCTCTGAACATACTCCAGATTGTCTGCATCCTTCTTGAAGTGTGGTGCCCAGAACTGGATGTAATACTCAAGTTGGGGTCTAACCAGTGCTGAATAGAGGGGAACCAGTACCTCGCACGATTAGGAAGCTATAGCTCTATTAATGCAGCCCAAAATAGCATTTGCTTTTTTTGCAGCCACATCATGCTTTTGGCTCATATTTAGCTTGTGATCTGCAACAATTCCAAGATCCTTCTCGCTTGTAGTATTGATTAGCCAAGTATCCCCCATTTTGTAACTGTGCATTTGGTTTCTTTTTCCAAGGTGTAGAACTTGGCATTTATCCCTATTAAATTTCATTCTGTTGTTTTCAGCCCAGCGCTCCAGTCTATCAAGATGACTTTGGAGTTTGTTTCTGTCTTCCAGGGTATTAGCGATCCCACCTAATTTTCTTTCGTCTGCAAATTTGATAAGCATTCCCTGCACCTCCTCGTCCAAATCATTAATAAAAATGTTGAAGACCACTGGGTCCAGAATTGAGCCCTGCGGGACCCTGCCCGTTACCTCCCCCCAGCCATGCCATGGATCCATGCCAAAGTTTTTATTAATTTGCCTTTGTTTTGAATGACATGGTTCTGTGTCATGAGGTGATACTTAAATAATAGTTAAATGCTGCCATTAGCTTGGTAACTATAACATTTGAAAATGTACTTTGTGGATGTGTGTGTGTGGATGTCCCACTCAAAAGAGGATCATGGTCACTCAGAGATATGCATTTCTCAACCCTCAGTCCCTTCTCTAGGGCATCAATATACATCCCATTTGAAGTGGAAGCTGGGTGAAAATGAACATTACCACCTAATAAAGGGAAGCTAAACAATTAAGGCATTCCAATTAAGTCCTTGCAAGTCTGGCAAAATGGTTGGATAATTAATTTTGAGTTACTGGAATTGTGCAAGTATTACTTCCTTCACATGCACCTCCAAACCATATAAAAAGAGTTGTCTGCTGCTGAAGCATTCTATACTCAGAAAACATCCTCTTGGCTCCTTAGAAAACCAGGTAAGTCTTATTTCATGCATGGGATTTATACTATGCATGAGCCTTTGCTCTGTGCATTCTTAAATATAAGACTAACCAGATATTTTTTGGGCTATATTTTACTTGGAGCTAAAATTCATGGGAAATTTACAGATTCTTCGTTGGACTATATACTGGAGAAGCGGAACATCAAACAGAGTTTCAATAAGATGGATGCCTTTTTCAATGATATTCCATCTACATTTCCCTACCTGGGACCCACAGAAAGCACATATGAGTACATTTGTGCTGTAATGACTGATGCCTCACACTGGTGCTGTGAGATCTATTGTGCCTAAGTTACAGCAGGCTTGCTTTCAGTTTAACACTAGGAGAAATGTCTCTATGGTCAGAGGATTGCAAAAATGGAATCAAGGATTTATGGCGGTGGGTTGGTTCCCTCTTACTGGAGGTCTTCAAGTAGATCCTGGGCAGTCCACCTCTTGTGGATAATCTAGGACTGAATTTCTTGCACTGATCAGGGGTATGGAGTAAATGGTGTAAAAGACCCTCCTCCAGTTTTATGATTCCATGAATGTCCTGTTGAGATACTAGTCTGGTTGAGGAAGGGTTCCATGCAGTGGGCAATATTCAAAACTCAGTATTGTTTAGAAAAAAATGTCTAGGCAAATTTGGAAGGTCCTCCTGCATAGATACAGAAAGAAAATAAGAAATTGCTTTATAGCAGATCAGACCACGGGTTGATCAAGTCTTTTATTGTTGACACTGACTGGCAGTCTCTCCAGGATTTTAGGCAATAGTTTTTCCAGCCCAACCTGGAGACACCAGGGATTGGACCTGTTCTACATGTATGATGTTCTACATACCAAGGATGGGTTCTAGCCACAGCCCTTTCATACATGGGCATGCAAGAACACATGCACAATTTTCAAAGACATTCATTTGGGGAAATGTTCAGAACATCTCAACATAATTGCCATGGAACATCACCAAAACTGCAGATTCAGTGAATCAGTCCACATGAAATATTTGTGCACAAAGAAGGACAAATTGTTTCTGGTCTTGTGTACCAGCCCACTCAGTTGTGGCCTGTATATTTAGGATCAGGGTATTTGGACTAATTTTCCTGCCTTAAATACATACCATACAAACATATTCAACATTTCATTTAAAATAAGTATTGAGAAACTGTTCTTACCATGGGATACAGGAAGCTTCACAACTCAAAGAAATGCAAACCCTACAGAACTCTCTCCCCAGGTTTCCAGTCTTGCAATGTCATCAGCATCTTTCACATACAAATTTCATTAAAGGTCAGAAACTTGCTAGTTCAGGATACTCAGCTTGCCCTATTTGCCATCCTGAATGTGAATGCAAACGGGGATGCATTTAGTCTGAAAATGTTTACAAATGTTCAAATTAGTGTTTTCAAAATATATACTTGAAAAAATTTGCAACTTTCTCAAAATTTGCAACTCTCTCAAAATTTGCTATTTTTTTTTGAAAAAAAATGCACTTTATCAAAATTTCTAACATTTTGGTCACCCAGGCCTTAGCCCATGGGAGAAATATGTGCGAATTTTAAAATTTGTAGAAATCTGAGTATGCCTTTTTCAACATTCCCATTGGATAGCTGCTAAGTTTGCACAATTTTCCCATTTGTGCAAAATGAACAGCCACTGGAAATGCGAGCAAATGCAAATTGTAGAGAAAAGCGGAGAGCTGATGTTTGAAGAATCTTGAAAAGCTCAATCATCACTTGTTCGGACATCCATAATGGTGGGATTGCTGAATTTGCACAGCGCTTGCTGAGGGACCCATAGGTTTACTCTCCATGGTATCCAATATGGTACTCATGAGTACCAATGTGCCCATCTGCACCCCTGCTGGTGCTCACCAGGCTCCCTGCATCTCCTGATTTCTAGTTTATTTCTTAATGTTTGTTTTGATGATACTTCTTAGCAGAGAGGCTGGCATGTTGCAATGGCCCCCATCATATTAGTTTGGGTTCTAAAGAATTGTATTTCTGTTTTGGAACTTAGATCCATCTCTGCCTTGTACTGAGGTTCTTGAGCAAGTTACTCCTTTCTTCTTAGCCCTGCTCATTTGAGTGTTTTGAAGCTGAAAATGCCCATCATGCAGGCTTTTTATGAATTGGCAACTCTGCTCCATGGCAGGCATTTTGTGAGAGTACCCACAAGACTCTTTCAACATTCAAATATGTCCACCAACATCAAAATGTTGGGGACCTCCACAATAAAGATCTAACCAAATGTTGGGCTCTCTCTTTGTTGTAAACCAGTAGTTGTGTGGTATAATCATTCTACCAAATTGTCTCATTTCAGAACTACCTTCTCTGATCCAAGATGTCACTGGCCCACGACACTGACAGCAGTGATCTCTCAAACGTTGACTCTTTCTGCTGTTATCCTTACTGTTGCAGACCCCGTTATCCCTACCAGTGTTACAATCCTTGTGGTTGGGGCTATGGCGGCAGTTACGGATTGGGATGGGGTTCAGGCTATGGGTACCAAGGTGTGTGTGACCCCTGGTGGCCCCGAAGATGTGGAAGTTGCTGTAGACCCTACTCCTGGCCATGTTAAGCTCAGAAGAATCCTTGACAGACCATCCAAGAAAGAAGAATGGACATCCCAGCCCTTTCCTGAATGAATGGACGCAGCGTTCAGAAATGCAGAGCAACTCATAGACCTCATTGTGAAACTGGAGGTATTTGTGGACGCTCAGCACTTCTGCAAACCCTTCCTTGATTCCCTTTGCTGGTACATCTCTCCATGCTCATATCTAGCTAAGGATTCCTGTTTTCTGGCTCCACCGATCACCTTGTATTCCAACTTATTGTGATGCCTTAACCTCCTTTAGGATAGACACAAATTTGTGCTTGACTTTAGGATACCCGGCTCACAAGTCCAAGGAGTATATCAGAGATGGAACAAGTTGTCTTTGTATTGGTCCATAATGATGTATCAGCTTTCTGTTTGCAATGTCTACCTCTGCACAGAAGATGTGTAATGCTTGCTCTTTCAGTGGTCCGTGTTGCATTCTTTGGCATCTGTAATTGGTCCAGTTTGCACAGGCTCCATCCTTCCTTTTCTTCCTCTTTCTCATTAAAGACTTTGTTGCATCCAAGAATAATCTTGTTTCATTTGTCCCCCTCCCCCATGGATCACATGGACTTGTGGAGCATCATTTGACTTTTGAGGGGGAATTTCACTAGGAATTTAGAGACGGTTCTTACCATGGGATACAAGAAGCCCCGCAAGTGTGCATTTCTACTAGTGAGCACTTAAGGAATTACTGCTAGTAGAATGAGTGTTAGATAAAGTGTGTAAAAATACCCCCCCCCCCGCATTGAATGAACATGCAGAGGGAATAACAGGACTCACATGGGATATCCATGTCCAAGGCAGAAGAAGTATACTGCCAGTATCATATTACCTTTATACAAATCTATGTGTGACCACACTTAGAATACTGTGCGCAGTTTTGGTCACCACACCTAAAAAGATATTATAGAGCTGGAAAAAGTGCAGAAAAGGGCAACTAAAATGATCAAGGGGCTGGAGCATCTGTCCTATGAGGTAAAGTTACAACAGTTGGGATTGTTTACCATGGAAAAAAGGAAGGTAAGGGGAGACATGATAGAGGTGTACAATTTAGTTTCATGTTGTTTTTGATAAGAATTTACCAACATTCACAGAGTTCTTCATATTTGGGAGAGAAAATGCTTGAGATCTTACAAATGTGAATGCAGGAGAAATCAAAACTGACAGATTTGCTTATCTCTACATCCACTGGCAGGAATACTGTGTACATACATCTCTTTGTGTGGGGATGCCCTTCCTGCAAACTTCCAATGGACATTTGTTGAACAAGTTTGTTGGCTATTTGTGATGATTGGAAGAGCTAGAACCAGCCCATAGGGGCCCATGGCCCACTCTTCATGTTTATTCAACATGTGGAAGGGGTCATGTATACCCCTCT
The DNA here is from genome assembly GCA_029215795.1 of Anniella stebbinsi. Taxonomy (NCBI): domain Eukaryota; kingdom Metazoa; phylum Chordata; class Lepidosauria; order Squamata; family Anniellidae; genus Anniella; species Anniella stebbinsi. The sequence goes on along the minus strand of JARDYH010000008.1, from coordinate 71,671,370 downwards.
ATCTTAGTTAACTGCTGATCACTTCATTTCATAGGAAGGGAACCCATCCCTTGGGTTCCAGAGTGATTTATTTTTCTGTGCACACACCTCAAGAAGAACTTACAAATTTATATCTCAAGGGAGAGTCCTGGCTGCCATCTCTGCCCTTTCAGAAAGATCCAAATGAATGAAGCAAAGTGAAAATGCAAATCTAACCACCACATTGCATTACATTCAGTTGCCAGCAGACTACCTATGAACACCATGTGCTGGGGATAAAAAATGCAGGGAATGTTAGCTTCAGAACCTGATTGTGGGCCTTCCTGGAAGCACCTGATTGGCCACTGTTCGAAAAACGATGCTAGGCTAAAGGTAGGGATGTATGAGAAATTTGATTTTGATTTCAAAACTTGCAAGTCTGCCCAGTTCATAACTCTAAATGTGCATGTGAGGACCTGTCCGTTGAAAATGTTAGTAGATTCCTGAACATGCTTTCATGTTCAATTTGCGCAGATTTCCTACATTTTCACAAATGTTGTAATTTGCACTACTTTCTCCCGTAGACTGAATCAGTCCCACTTTAGTTAAACTTGAGCATATCTCACATTTGATCTCTGTTCAATTTCCAGAATTTTCCGATTTGCAAACGGGAATTGGGCACTGGAAGACCAAAGAGCCAATGTTTCCACCAGGTGGTGCTGATGAACTTCCTATGTATGGGTAGAAATGTTAATGGCTTGCTGGTAAGGAATTGCTGGCATTTAAAACATATAAGAAAGTAGAAATGTGGGATCACAGAGTGGTGACCTTGTCCATCTTCCTGCCCCATACAGGAAATCCACAGCCAAATCAGACCCCAAGAAATGAGAAGTCCTGCCTCTGCTAGGAGACCCCAAGAAAGGAAGAGCCCACCACCCATCTAGGTAGTTGGTTCCAATGTTGAATTGCTCTTACCATCAACTGCTCTTACCATTCAACCAAAATCTACCCCTTCTCACCTGAGCCAATTAGATCCTTCCCTGCTCTCTGGGACAGTGGATAACAAGTCTTCTTTGTGATTGTCCTTCATAGATTTGAAGAGTGCTATCACCCACTCTGTTACACTTTTCTTCACCTGGCTAAACCTTCCTATTTCTTTGATACTTTTCTCTGCAGACATGTTTTATAGTTCTCTGGCCATCTTTGCAAGCTTCCTCTGAGCCTGCTCCAATGTGTCTATATCCTCATTAAGGTGCAACACCCAGAACTTGATACAGTACCCCATAAGAAGTCTGATTAGTGCAGAATAAAATGGTACTATGATGTCCCACGACTTTGAGCTGACAGTTATATTAATGCAGTTAAGATCATATTAGTCTTTTTTGCAACTGCATCATACATCTGGCTCATGGTCACCTTGTGATTGACTACAATCCCAAGATCACTTTTACATGTACTACTGCCAAGCCAGACATTCCCCTCTGTAGAGCTGCACAATCTATTTTTTTTTTGTTCTTGCCAAAAATATGTTTATATAGACATACAGAACAGAGGGTCTCGCTTGTTAGTGTCATGGAGGAATCTGGTTGGCTGCTGTCAGAAGCTGCTGGATTTGATGGATTGACACATTCATGGAGGATGACATTGTGTTCCCCAAAATCTCCCACCTTATTGGGAGACAATAAAGAGGACTGCCACGTAATCCACAAAGCTTTATTCAGTCAATAAACATCTCCTCCCACCTAAAGAGAAGTCTAACCTTTAGGAACTTTCTTCTAGGCAAAACTATGCAAACTAAGCAAGAGAATTGTCCTTTTAAGAAAAAAGGGAAAGCCTTTTCCCAGAATGCTTTAACTTCAAGGAGTCTGGTTCTGAAGAAGTCTTCAGCGAGATGCTAACTGGGCCAATCTTCTCTCACCTTCCTTTAGCTCTGCCCATTTGAGTCTACGGCAGACTCTGGGATCTAGCCTTGAAGTGCCCTCCCCCTCTGAAAAACAATGATTTCTCACAGACTGTGTGTTGTTAACATTTTCAGTGATAAGGTCTGGCGAAGGTTCATCCCCAGCTGGCAAAGACCCTGTGAGAATCACCTTCCCCACTTCACATGTAGACTGGTATGTTTCTGGCACTGTATCTTCTGCTTCAGAATCTTTTTCTGATTGATCGCCAGAAACTCCTTCACCCAGTCTAAGGCAGCAGGCCTAGTCACAACAGATGACTCTCTCCTTGGCTAGAGGATATGATGGAGAAGTGGAACATCCTGCTTCAGAGTCTGTCTACCGCTGAACACCTGTCACTGGGTAAAAACATCAACAGGGTGCTATTGCATTTATAACAGCTTATGGGCATCACAGAGGCATCAGTTTGCATCTGTTGAAAAACAGCATGCTTGGTCTGATGGACAATGCTCCATATGTCATCTCACTGCTTATCTTGTGCTCGATTCCTGCTTGGGTCTGGGACCACGGCTCACTGTGCATGAATAGCAAGATTGCGCAAATTGAGTAGTGATCAAAGGTCAAATTTATGTAAGCTTCCCCCAAATGTGCACAAATGTCCTCATTTGCACAACTTTGCCCCATGTATTAAAGCAGGGCTTTCAGTCTGCAAGGGGAAATTTGCACAAATTAGGATGTTGGGGTTAGATTGAGGATGTTCAGCAATTTGCGAACATTTTTGGTGGACACATGCTCATGTTCATGGCTCCAAACAGGGCATGCTCACATAATTTGTGAACAAAAAACAAACAAAACAAATACGAAATCCTCCTATTTCCATATGCAGCAGGGTTTGATGTACTTCTGGATGCCCATAGAAATGGTTACCTGCCTGGATGTGGTTTTTACCATTCACATCAGAAGAGGGGCTGCTACTAGAGATAGGGGAGAAATTTCACTGCAGACTTACTCAATGTTATACTTTTGAATTACTATGCAAACTGAAACCAGTTGAAATTTACCCTTTTTAAAATTTTGCCATGATATTCTCCAATGACTAAAAATCAAAAGTATACAGGCATAGAATTGCAAGGAATAATAAATAAATGAATAAAAGTGCAAAACAGCATGATAGAATTGCCAAAAATATGTAGATCAGGAAAAAAGATGAATACCAACAGACTCATGCATTTTCTTTCTTTCTTTCTTTTGTTTTTAAAGAAAAAAATAGTAACCAATAGAATTTAAGACTGGAGAAATTCTCACATTTTCAGATTTATTTATTTATTTTATTACGTTTGTATACTGCCCCATAGCCGAAGCTCTCTGGGCGGTTTACATAAGATTAAAACAATTAAAAACAACATACAAAAATTAAAACACATAATATACACATACATTTAAAATCACTGTGATAACTTTAAAAAGCTATAAACCTAAAAATAAAACAAACTCAGGCTCATCAGATATTGCTAAATGCCTAAGAGAAGAGGAAAGTCTAGGAGTGAACGGAGAGAAACCAAGTTGACGGACATGTACATCTTTTGCGCTCCCATCCCCAAAATTTCAGGACACAGGTTTTATGCAGCCCAGGAGATATTGTGAATTATTTTGAGACTGTCAGGAGACTGGAGTGGAAGCTAGGCTTCGGATGTCCTCTAAAAGGAAGTGGATTGCCTTCCTCTTTTTCTTCCTCCATCCCTCAAAGATCGCATTGTTCTGTGCCGTGTTGCTACTAACACCCACCTGGGGAAGTCCTTCTGTAAGAGCTGCATCTAATACTCTCTCTGTTACAAGAGGCTGTTTTCTGCTGATTTGTCCTATGGAGCACATAGTGGAAAAACTGGATTATTCGTGAGAGAGGATTGGTTCTGCCCCTCTGGGAAATCATGCCATGGTAATGAGGGAGGTATTTAGAAGAAGAGGTACAGCAGAAGTTGACGGACAGGTTTCTCCTGTCTGAGGATGATCTATTGTTCTCACAAATCTTGAATAATTGTCCCCTGTAGAACCTGCTTAATCAGGGACATGGCCAGCTGAATGCAGAGCTGATGTAGGGCAAAGATGTGAGCCAGGGCAGTGAGCCCCAGAATATACTGACAGTGTCAAGGCTCATCTCTGGAATATATGAGATGCTAACAAAAAGAGCACCCCTGAGCATGAACAAATTGCTATTTGCTGTGTGCAAAGCCTGTTTTTCTTCCCTACCATGTCTAGAGATTCTAAACATCATCATCAAAATCAATTGTCTAAGCAGCAGCCAGCTTCCACAAAAGATGGAGGGAAGGAATGAAGGAAACAGAACAGATTATAGTTCTGTGTTGGAGTTCCTGTTTTACGTGAAAAAGAGGCCAGGTTCAATGTCTGCCACCTTTAGCCAAAAGAATTGGGTAAGTTTAAAAATATTCATTTTAAAACTGAAAGAAAAGAAGCATCCAAGTAGGTCACTACCAGAGTTTAGAAGAGGGGTAGGGCCCTCAATGCAGACTAATTCTAAAAGTGTGTCTGTCTTCAAAATGAAAGAAAAGAAGCATCGAAGCAAGTTGCTATCAGAGAATTTGAGACAAAGGGTAAAAACCTAAACAGCTGCATCCCAAACATTGCCACGAATGAAGTGGAGAACACGAGCAACTTGCTATTAGGCATTTACAAGAGGTGTAATTACATACATACATACATACATACATAAAATAGTAGAGTTGGAAGGGGCCTATAAGGCCATTGAGTCCAACCCCCTGCTCAATGCAGGAATCCACCATAAATTTATTTATTTATTTATTTATTGCATTTTTATACCGCCCTATAGCCGAAGCTCTCTGGGCGGTTCACAAAAATTAAAACCATAAAATCATTTTAAAAATATAAAACAAGCCACAATCCAAAAACAACAAATAACATACAATCTAAAAACACAACCAGAATAAAACCAGAATAAAACCAGCAGCAGGAATTAATACAGATTAAAATACAAATTTAAAACAGCAAGGATTAAAATTGAGTTAATTTAACTGTTAAAATACTGGGAGAATAAAAAGGTCTACACCTGGCGACGAAAAGAGTACAAAGTAGGCGCCAGGCGAACCTCTCTGGGGAGCTCATTCCACAGCCGGGGTGCCACAGCGGAGAAAGTCCTCCTCCTAGTGGCCACCTGCCTCACTTCCTTTGGCAGGGGCTCATGGAGAAGGACCCCTGTAGATGATCTTAGGGTCCGGGCAGGTACATATGGGAGGAGGCGTTCCTTTAGATAACCTGGCCCCAAGCCGTTTCGGGCTTTAAATGTTAGTACCAGCACTTTGAATTGGGCCCGGACCTGGATCGGCAGCCAGTGAAGTTGGAAAAGGACTGACAGATGGCTGTCCAGCTGCCTCTTGAATGCCTCTAAAGTGGGAGAGCCCACCACCTCCCGAGGTAATTGGTTCAATTGTCATACTGCTCTAACAGTCAAGAAGTTTTTCCTGATGTCCAGCCGGAATCTGGCTTCCTGTAACTTGAGCCCAGTATTCCGTGTCCTGCACTGTGGGATGATCGAGAAGAGATCCTGGCCCTCCTCTGTGTGGCAACCTTTCAATCTTCTCTTCTTTAGGCTAAACATGCCTAGTTCTTTCAATCTCTCCTCAAAGGGCTTTGTTTACAGACCCCTAATCATCCTCGTTGCCCTCCTCTGAACACACTTAAGATTGTCTGCATCCTTTGCTGTGTGGCATTTCAAAAGGCAAATCGCATCCATACCCAAGCCCAGAAATCTGTCATTATGCTAGCAGCTTGGTCAGAGAATGAATACAGCAATTAAAAAAACCCACAATGTCCCTGGCAACTGAATTCCAGATCTTGATGATAGCGTTCTAACCTTCTCATCACACCCAGGCGTGACTGAACATTTGAAATCCACCTCAAATTATTAATTGCATACTAGGAAAGAGAGAGAGTAGAAGAAATAACAGCAATCAACATTTCCTGTCCTTGTGATGTGTTTGGCTATGTAAATCATGCAGTTGAGGCCTGGTTTATCTCTTATTGGAGAGAGGAGTCCCAACAGCAACATTAATCTCTATGTATTGTTGAAATATACTGGTCCATTTCACCTAATATTACCAGCTTTGACTGACCATGGCTCTCCTGGGTCTGAGGCAGACAGTTTTGTTTCCCATGATAATCTTCTAACTCAGGTCCAAATTCCATTTCGGAGAAGCTCTCCGAAGGCAAAAGGGTCAAACTGCCAAAGAATCCTAGCATAGTATACTTTAAAGCTCTTGATGCCTGTAAGTAAGCATTAGGAGAACTTCAACCTTTTAGAATGGGGGTAAATGAACAAACTGGAATACCACATACTGATTGGTGGTTAGGGGGCAGGGCCAAAGGAAAAGGGTGTGGCCAGCTGCAGAAACTCAGAGGGCCAGGCAGGCTAGATTTTATCTCTGCTGTAAATGACTGTGCCAGAGAAGGAAAAACTTGCCTTGTTCAGTAAAACAAAAGAGTCATTCTGGCTGCAGTTCAGAGGCTAAATACTGATTCCAGATTGACTATATCATATCAATCTTTCAGGCATCCGAATAAAATGTTCATGGTTTCATATGGTATTCTAATGCCTGTCATTCTTTCGATGGCCCATCATTTCAGCAGTCATGGGCTTCAAAGAGAGCAGGCAGTAATATGCACTGGGCATCAATGGTTACCATTTATGAAATGCTGTGAGGGTTTGGTAGACCACTGCTGAATCTCAAAAGCAGGGGATGACAAGCCTCCAGGGAGATACTTTCCAATGGTGTGCAGGCCCAAAGGGGCTGCACCGAAATACCCAAGTAGTTTTGCGTAAAGCTCTTTCTGCCAGGATTTACATCATAGGAGAGGTATTTCTAGTATTTAGAATGGGGGGGGGGAACCCTTGTAAGCACCAGGAAACTAGCAAATGAGTGGTGGTTGAGTGAATGGGGACGGGCACATGGTGATCTCAGGACTCTTGGAGGGCTGGATTTACCCATCAGGCCTGAGGTTCAATACCGCTGGTAATATTTAAGAACACGAGAAGAGCCCTGCTGGATCAGACCAAGAGTCCATCAAGTCCAGCTCTCTGTTCACACAATTCATGGCTGCAATCCTAAACACAATCCATTGGTAGAAACCCCATTGAATTCAATGAGCAAGACTTTTGAGTAATCCTGCAGATAATTGTACTGTTGCAGCACAAGCCTTTGCAGGGTTACTGAGAAGTAAACCTTGCTCTGAACAATATGGTTTATTGTTGCCCCAAGTGAAGGGCATTGGAATCTCAGAAGCCTCTGAGTTTGGGGTCAAGCAATGAGGGCACAGTCCACAGAATCTCCCCCTTAGGTGCCCAGAGGTTTTCAACACTATTCCATATCCCAACACTCTTCAACAAACATCTGACTTCCTTTTTATCATCTCAGCATGAGCATTTAATACAGAGGAGGAAGGTGAAAGCTGATTGGTCATTTGAGTCACATGAAGAAGGAGGTCAGCTGACCAGTCATATAATCATAGAATCATAGAATAGTAGAGTTGGAAGGGGCCTCTAAGGCCATCAAGTCCAACTCCCTGCTCAATGCAGGAATCAACCTTAAAGCATCCCTGACAGATGGTTATCCAGCTGCCTCTTAAATGCCTCCAATGTGGGAGAGCCCACCACCTCCCTAGGTCATGGGTTCCATTGTCATACTGCTCTAACAGTCAGGAAGTTTTTCCTGATGTCCAGCCAGAATCTGGCTTCCTGTAACTTGAGCCCATTATTCCGTGCCCTGCATTCTGGGTTTGGTTGTTTCCTGGCTTTTGTGCAGGTTTTTCTTTTTACCCATTCCAAAAGGTGGAAATGCTTCTTCTAAGGCTTAGGCCCTTTCCACACCAGGCATTTTGCCTGGGATGCCCCCCGGTTGGCCCCTGTGCACTGATGGTGTGTATTAGGTACTTCAGGGATCTCTCTCCCTCCTTCGACACCCCTATGGTGTAGAAAGGGCCTTAGTTACTGACATTGATCCTGGTCATTGTGTCTTAGCATATTGTGTGAACCATTCCTGACCATGGTGGCTACATAACCACAGTTTAAACAAGGTCACTCTCCATTTACTGCAAAAGGGTTAGCGGCTTAACCATGGCTTATTGTGTTATTTGAACAGGCCCATGAAGAGCTCTAAGCTAAATTATGTTGGACTTGTTGGTAGTTTGTCTTGCCCCTTTTGCCTTTGGCCCCACCCACCACTGGAATATCCTCCCGAAAGCTTCTCTGAAACTGAATTCCGTTCATGGGGTGAAAGAGATTTAACAGCCCTGCTCTATAATTACTTGTTGGTTGCTTGGTTCTCCTTTGCTTTGGTTCTCCATGGTTTGGAGGGGGGATTTGGAAGGAAGAGGTGGAGATTGATTAGAGTATAGAATGCTAAGGTAAAGGGAGGGGGAGATGAAGGAAGAATGGAATGACAATTGACAAGGTGGTAAGACTTTGGTGAGTTGACACATGTGAAGATGGTTGAGAATAGAGGGGATTAGCTGGCCAGCATCTGATTTAGGGGATTACGAGCTCTAATCTTATTCACCCCCAACTATAGTTTGCTGTAAATTTGTTTTCATTATTCCTCCTCAAACCAAACCCTTTGCAATTAATCCTGAGTCATTTTCAGTGAAGCTGTGCTCAGAAGTTTTGAAAAATGACCCTGAGTGAATACATTCATCGCAAAGTTATTGAAAGGGAAGACTACCACATTGACTTGTTTGCATGCAAGAAGCTTTTAATGGTTTTGCAAGGATGTCAAAGTAGGAAAGTTTGAAAGCTAACATTTTTTTCCATGTTGAGAAAACTTGGTTTGCAAGAAGAGAAGGAAAATGCAAAGTGTGATGAGCATTGTGCATCAGTGATTCGATCCTTCTTGAAGGCATCTACTTCATCTTCCGGGGGTAGACCTTCTGTTGCTTCTGTTGGGATTGTCCACCGCAACACCCACCACTGCTGCCACCGCCACAGCAGCTGCCACTGCTGCCGCCGCAACATCCGCCGCCACTGCTGCCACCACCATATCCACTGCCGCTGCTGCCGCCACAACAGCCACCGCCACTGCTGCCGCCACAACAGCCACTACTGCTCTGACTCTGTTGGGAATAAACTACACCACTGCTGCCACCGCAGCATCCACCACTGCGGCCACAGCAGGACCCACTGCTGCTACCTCCACAGCAACTGCTGCTGCCTCTTTGTTGTTGGCTCATGTTTTCTGTAGCTCAGGTAACCCTTGAGGATAAGAGAGAGAGAGAGGGAGAGAGGTTGATATTATTTTCTATCTGGAGTTTCAAGGATTACAGTCCCTTGAACATACTAAGAAAACATACAAAGAGCCATGCCAGATTAGACCAAAGGCCCATCTCAACCAGCTATTCACCCAGTGGCCAACCAGCTATTCACCCAGTGGCCAACCAGCTATTTGCCCAGTGGCCAACCAGCTATTCACCCTGTGGCCAACCAACTGCAACACGCAGGACATGAGTGCAACAGTACTCTCCCCACTATGATCCCCAGCCACTGGGGCATGTAGGCATACCACCTGGAGGTTGTATAGAGCCACCAGGACTAGTAGCCATTGACAGCCTTCTTGTCCATGAATTTGTCCAGTCGCTTTTCAAAGCCATCCAAATTGGTGGCCATCATGGCACCTTGTGGAAGTGAATTCCGTAGTTTAACTATGCACTATTAAAGCAGGGATGTGGAACTTCTGGCCCATGGTCCTAATCCAGCCCACAGAGGTCCTGCATCCAGCCTCTTTAGAAATCCCCATGCTGTGAAGAGTGACTTAACTGAGGTGGCCAACCAGATGCCTCTCAGAAGCCCACAAGAAGGGTATGAGAATCCAACAGTCCTCCCCCAATGCTGCTTTCCAGCATCTGGTATTGAGTTGCATACTACCTCAGCAGCCAGAGAGTGTCATAAATCATCATGATGACTAGTCCTCATGTCAGAAAGTTTTTTTAAAAATTGAACTGGGGAAAAAACCCGTTTGAAAAAGAGGAATAATGGCAGGAATAATAGTCAAATTCCCAGCTGACTTGCTCTCCTAACCAAAATGCTTCAAGAGCTTAATTATGCTTCCCACACTCAGTATTGACTCACTTCTTCAGAAAGTATTACCTGCTGCCCTTGTTTCTTAATGGTTTGTTTGAGAAGAGGTTACCCTAGCTAATCTGTGGACCCCCAGGATGCCTTTGTCCAGCTTAGAAAGGATGCCTCCTTCCCAAATAGGAAAGAGCAGCCCACTGAAGATGCAGGCAAACTGGTGTCTTCTAGATATTTGGGACTGCAACTATCATAATTCCTGACCATTATCTATGGTGGTTGGGGCTGATAGCAGTTGTAGTCCAAAACATCATGCCTACCCCTGGTCTATTATAATTTTAACAGTGTATATGAATACAATATTGTCTTGACTGTTGTAAGAACAATGATGCCCCAGTACTAAAGTGGACAGGGAGGCAAGTGAATTTATATTACTACCTGCTTTCCCCAAAAAAGAAGATAATCCCTTAGAGCTGCCTTTCCCAAGCTGGATTCGTTCAGATGGTTTGGACCACAACACCCATCAGCCCCAGCCAGCATGGTTAATGGTCAGGGGTTATGGAATCTGCAGTCCCAACATCTGATGGTATCTTAGGTGGGGAAGGCTACCTTACAGACACTTGCATATCTATGCAACCCTAATAAATGACATACCCTAACCCTGCTTCTACAGCCAAAGCAAGGCAGAATCCTAGGCTAGCCTCTCCCAAACTGGTGCCCTCAAAACATTCTGGCCTTCAACTCCCACCAGCCCCAGCCAGCATTGGCTATAGTCAGGAATGCTGTCCAGCTATTGTAGTCCAAAACATCTAGACGGCACCAGGTTGGGGAAACCTGCCTTATGCAATGAATGACCTTATGTCAACTGAGAAGAATTATGGGAGTTGGATGCAGATGGTTCCAGGTTCTATTTTTGGAATCTCCAGTTAAAAGGATGGACGATTGCTTGACACCTGGGAGAGCCACTGCTAGTCAGAGTCGATGGAGTAGCCACTACCAGTCAGGTAGATGGACCAATGGTCTGATAAGGCAGCTTCCTGGGTTACTGTGGAAGCTCAGTAACAAAGCAAACACTTTGCATGCAGAAGACTCTAGGTCCCATACTTGGCATCTCCCTGGATGGAATTGCAGAATGCCTCTATCTCTATCTGCCATATCCATTCACACCAGAAGAAGAGAGGTCCTCATACTTACTTCTTGATGACTGAGAAGTCTCCTCAAGTCGAGAGTTGAGTGACTGATAAACCCTTGAAATGTAGGACCTTTTTATATCGTCTCCTGGTGCTCCATTTCTGCAAAGCCCATTGGCTCTCTAGGCATCCAATGCCTGTCCTCCTACACCTTGATGTTGCATTAATTAGCCTGATTCATTCACACATGAGGACGTTATCTTCAGTTACCTGGGAGAATGCATACACACCATGTGTGTGGGTTCCTTCACCCTGTAAGAATGTAATTGTTGGCTTAGTGGGTGGATTGGAGTCATTCCTCAGGCGGATGCCATCTGATCTTCATTCATAGAATCCAGCACTAGGGAAGTAACAGTGTGGCCCATTCCTCCTTGAAAATTTCTCTGATCGCTAGGAAAAAAATGTCTATAGGTACCACCTCACATATGAATATTGATCCTTACTTCCTTTGCATAGCATTCAATGCAAATTGAAAATTTCTAGATTAAATTCCTCATTGGACTGTGTGAGACAGAGGTGTTGAACCTCAGTCCAATACCAGCCCAAGCGCGACCCAGTTTGGTCTCTGAGTGGTCTCCTGATGGCCACACTCCATGTCTGACAAAGTGAACTCAATTTCCTAAATATATTTTGATTAAAGTTTTTACTCACTTAAAATATATTTTTTTTTACAATTGATGTAATACAGTATTGTACAACATTTTACAGACAGAAATTCCGGATTTCATACATTCCGTTTCTGATAGTCTCTTTATCAGTTTTTAGTTGTATACATCAATACATATTGTTTATCTTAAAGAATATTTTCCACTTGAGTAGATCACTGTTACTGTCTCAGCAGCTCACAACCATTAGTGTTCTCTTCAGTCCTGCTGAGTTGATGCTAAGAATCTAAAATACTTATTACCACACAAGAAAAAATATAACTCCCACCTAGAAAGTGTATCATCCCCCGAGACAGTAATAGTGATCTACTCAAGTGGAAAATATTCTTTAAGATAAACAATATGTATTGATGTATACAACTAAACACTAATGAAGAGACTATCAGAAATGGAATGTATGAAATCCAGAATTTCCGTATGTAAAATGTTGTACAATACTGTATTACATCAATTGTAAAAATTGTAAAATGGTGTAAAAATTTGTATTACATCAATTGTAAAAATTATATTTTAAGTGAGTAAAAACTTTAATCAAAATATATTTAGGAAATTGAGTTCACATAGTATAGGTCCTTTCCTTTGTCATATATAGTGAGGGCCCCTCTCTTGTTTTTGTCCACACTCCATGTCCTACATCACCAAATGGTTCACAATTCCTCCCAATGACAGATCATTAGGGAGTTGCCTAGCTTTCACACATTTTCCCGCCTTCAAAAAGGTTGATATGGTTCTCCTAAGGGTGAGTTACTGCCAAAAAGAGCTGGCATTTTTTTTGGCCATTCTAAAAAACTTGACTTTGGCACTCAGGATGAAAGAGGGATCAACATCTCTGCTCTAAGAGCTCACGTTGGCAGAAGCACCTCTTGGACAATGTCCAAAGGAATGGTGGCTTGAGGAGGAAAACAGAACTGAGTATGAAGAGATATTTATTTATCTATTTATTTATTAAAACATTTGCATCCCACCCTACATCCTTGAGAACTCAGGGAGGTGTACAGATAAAATCAATTCAACAGTATAAAACAATAAATAATGTAGACAGCTAAAACATATTGAACCATTAATCAAGCTAAAACCAGTAGAGAAATTAAAAGCCATCAAAACAATGGAAACTACCTTTAAGTAAATTTAGCCCTCAAAGGCATTGATAAAAGCCATGCTTTAACTTGGTGCCAAAAAAAAAAAAAAAAGCCAGTCGAGACTCTAAGGAGAAGGCATTCCACAACAGAGAAAGCCTTCTCCCATCATAATGTATGTCTCGCATTGGTGGGACAAAGAGAAATGAAAGTCTTCCATCTTCCCAGGCAGTATGACTCAATACCAAACACCTCCATTAACTGATTTTTTTAAAAGAGTAAAGAAATAAATTCACCCCTTCCATTAACCATCTTTATTGGAACAGTTTATGGATTTGCTCCAAGTCAATAACTCGTATTCTACCCTATGGTGTGTAACATATGTATGCAGCAGTTAAATACATTTTCCTCAGGGCTACTGACTTCTGTTATAACCCTTAAGAGGACTACATTTGCCAGGTATACTTGAGCAGGCACTTGGGGATGAGCTGTTGGAACATAGGTAAAGATGGGAGGTCAAGAAAGAGATTGTTTTCTACAACCACGGTTCCTACTTGAGCCAGCAGCCAGGTAAGTGGGCGAGAGAGGGTTTGGGTTTGGGATGTATGGATTTTGTTGCATCCATTCCATCTGGATTTCACAGATTGTCAAGAGCCTTTCATTTGATCATCTGCTCATTGTTGGAATCACACTTTTCCCAATTCCCCAAACTATTTACGGTATTTTATTTTCAACAAAGGAACCCAAGGTTACATACATAATCCTCCTCTTCTTCTCCATTTATCCACACAACAGCAACCTTGTGAGGTAGGTCAGGCTGAGAGTATGAGACTGGCCCAAATCCATTCAGAGAGCTTCCATGGCCAAGTGGGGACTAGAACCCAGATCTCCCGACTCCCAGTCCAACACTCTAGCTACTACGCCACAGTTACTTCCTAACTGGAAGGCATTTTAACATTATTTTCACTCATTTTGCGTGCACGTCTCCCTAATGTATGCCTTTTTGTAGATGTTCCTTGATTGGAAAATTCTATTGCAAACTTCGGAGAAGTGCAGATTTGAAAAGGTAATGGAGTTTTGGTTCGCGTATTGGTTAAAAAATGCAGGTTAGTTTGCATTAAAATGAGAACCCAATGAGTTTGCCCCCCCCTTGAATCATGATGTGTCAAAATCTCCCTGGTCCATGTCAAACATGCTAATTAGTTACCATATCAGGACCTGGTGTCAGCACGTGATGCATCTCATAGATGAAAATGCTCACTTGAAACTTGTCTTACATAAACAATGGAGGTCACTATTTGGATGGGTAGCCAATGGGTCATCCCAGAAATAAATGGCGTTGTTGACAGATTGCCAACTAGGTCCTCAGGATTCTTCCAGCAATGGCTTAGCAACGATGACATCATCTGGAGAAATGTGTGTGGGCCTGGTAATTGCATAGGATGTAATTTCCCTAACTGTGGTTCACATTTAGAGATGGATTTGAGATAGTTTCATCTCCGGTGGAACTCTGATGCCTTTGATTGCTGTGTTCCGGATGTCTATGTCTTTCAATGGCTGTGATTGTTTTTATGGGTCATATGACAGAACATTTCAGTAGAGTGATGATATGCTGGGTTGGGAAGAGGACTTCCATGTGTGACTGTAAACAATCGGAGACTAGCATTGGATGTGTCATTGCTAGGTGCTCTGGTGTGTGCGTATGTGTCTATTTTGTTCTGGTTTGAGATAATGTGATTCAGAGAAGGGCTGGACAGGAATTTGATCAAGATCTGTTGATAGATCTCTGGGTGATTTTCTGTAGATCACCAGGGGTTTCTGATTCCCAATAGTTTAATAATAGCAAAAAAGTGTGTGTGTGTGTGTGGGGGGGTTGATATGCCATAGAGTTTTACTAACCACTTTAGTTTTGGGCCAGATCTACAGCTTGTGTCAAATCATTGAAAATGTGGAACAAAAGGATATAGCACCATGAAAGTAGTTTATAGAATGTATATAGCAATTTAGGTGAAAATTGCTAGTTGTCCCATCTCTAGGCTAGCTCTACCTGTGTCCTGACCCCATGCAAATCAGCTGAATTTATCCATGTGGCAAATGAAGATACTTATGAGGCGGCCAGGACTGTAGACCATCACACTGGAAACATCTCACAAAAAGAGGACCTACCACCACTCTCTAAAGTCACAAAATGTAATGTGACCTTGGAATCCAAATGCCTGTAAACAAAAAAAAGGAAAGCAGCAATGACTCACGACTGAATCATGCTCCTAATTGGCAGGCATCTCCTTCGTAAAACATGTTTCAGCCAGCAATTGTGCTTCCTCCTCTCTTGAAGTGTATTGTGTTTCCAAATGTTGTTGGGGGAGACCAGCGCTAGTGCTAGCCCAGTAGTGACTGGGCTTTATTTAATCTCCATGTTGAGGGGAAAGGGACCAACCTGTAGCTTAGAGGTCCAGCACCTGTTCTGAATGCAGACTATCCCAGGTTCAGTCCTTGCCATCTTCAGGAAGAGTCAGGAAAGATTCTTTTCTGAAGTCCTGGAGAACAGCCGCTATTCAATTTGTAGACAATAATGGCCTAGATTCCCAATGCCCTAACTCTGTATATGACAAATTCCTATCTTCACATTTTGGGGGAAAACCTTTAGCTCACTTTGACTCTTAGAATTCCTAACCATTGGCTATGCTAACTGGGGCAGATGGAGTTGAAGTCAAAAATGTTTCAAGGGTACCAGGTTGGACTTGGTGTCCAGTCTAAACTTGATGTGTGGACTGGCTATATGTCTATATTTGGTAGACCATGTGATTAGACAAAGAAGGTAACAGGTTCAGTCTGCATCATCTCCACTAAAAAAAAGAAAGAAAAAGAATCAGGGGTCAGGTGATTCTATTCCTGGGATCCTGAATATGATTATTGGTCTAGGCTAATGTAGACCAATAATCATATTGCAATAAGGCCACTTCCTTCCATCATTGTGTCTGTGTGTGAATCAATGGAGATAAGGAAACACTAGGAGACTGAATGGTTAAGTGGAAGGAAGGTTTAAGGCATTCACAGAGATGTCCAAGACGAAATGGAAAGAATACATTTCACAAGGCAGAAGATCTGGATTGTGGCCTGGAGGAGACATTCACCAAAGCTGGTTCACAAGATGAGAAGGGATCTACCAAAGGTGATGGCTGTCATGTTTTGGACTATTGACTCTTTTTGAAAGCATCTACTTCATCTTCTGGGGAGTGACTTTCAGCTGTGCAGACCCTCCACTACAGCAACCACCACCACTGCCACCGCAGCATCCTCCACTGCTCTGGCTTTGTTGAGAAGATCCTCCTCTGCCACAACAACAACATCCTCCACTCCCCTGAGAAGATCCTCCTCTACAGCAACTTCCTCCGCTTCTCTGGCCTTGCAGAGAAGATCCACCACCTCCACAGCAACCTCCTCTGCCACCGCAGCAACAGCATCCTCCTCTCTGTTGTTGTTGGCTCATCTTTTCTGTAGCTTGGATAACCTTTTGAGAATGAGGGAAAGAGAGAGAGTGATTGGTATCATTTCATGGCTGTATCTCATAGTTGACCTCTCCAACAACATGTCCCTGTTTACTTGAAAAGTGGAAGCCATATATAGGGACCTGTGCATGTTGGGATGGGAAGAAATTGGATATCATGCAATTCCAGTATCTGTTGGTGTACGGTAGCTGAGGTGCGTAAGGAAGGAGCAGAGTTCACCTTGGAGGGAAGAAGGAGAGACCCACACCAGTTCCTCCAGTCTGGGAAGAGAATTGAGTAGCTCTGTATAGAAGGCCTATGACTTACTCATGGCTACCTGCTCTTCTTTATTCCTAATAACAGGCATTTGAAACTAGGAATACCACATCAAAACTAACCCCAGAGTAGGACCAATGATTGGCAGTAAAATGTATCCTCCCTATGCATGAGCCCCCTGGGTTCAATAATCAGGAAAAAAGATCATTAGGTAGATGGCTGGGTGCTACCTACTCCTACAGGGCTACTGCTTGTCAGATGAGGCACTCCTGGACTGGGAGGACCACTGGTCAAGTATAAGGTGCCTTCCAAGATTACTGGGGATTGGAGCAGGCCAAGCTCAGCATCAGAGTGCACCGTATGGATGCAAGAAGTCACAAAAACATTCATCCCCAATTAAAGGACCTGCAATTGCAAGTCTAGAAAGCTATCACATAGACTTGGTTTGCTTTTGAAGGTATCTTTCAAATCTGATAGATTGATTGACAGCCAGGAGAGAGAAGAGAAGTCCTTCAACTTACCAGTGGATCGCTGAGAAGACTTCGTCAAGGCAAGCGTTGTTAAGTGAATGAGAAGCCTCTGGAGATCAGGACCTTTTATAGCACCTCCCCATGGCCCGTTTCAGAGAGGAGACACATTCTGATAATGCCAATTGTCACTCAACACACCCAATACCTCAACTATCCTTAACTTCCTACCATCTTGCATTTATTCATTTTGACTCAGTTGTACAGGAGATATTCATCTTCCGTCATAGCAGAGTATACACTACGTGGTTGTGGGTGCCATCTCTTATTCCAGAACAGTGCTGCAGCTGGCCTTACCATATGGGTATCAGAGATTCTTTCCTAAAACATCTGGAACCTCTTTTGAACTTTGCTTCAGTTTACTGAATCTTCTTGAGAAGGCCAGTGTGGGCAATCTCTCCCAGGTCTCTTGCCCTTAGAATGAGATGAAATTTGAAATGGACCCGGGGAAGTAAACATTTGCAAAGTTGCCCTAAGATATTAATATTTGCCTCACCCACACATTTCCAGATTGAAACAAGATGTTGGGCCAAATTAGATGAGATGTTATTCATGATATCAGCAATTGTGTTAATGGCTATTTGAAAAAGTAAATTGCTGATATTGATTGCAATTTATAAATTACAGTTCCTCCAGTCTGGGAAGAGAATTGAGTAGCTCTGCGTAGAAGGCCTATGACTTACTCATGGTTACCTGCTCTTCTTTATCCCTAATAACAGGCCTTTGAAACTAGGAATCCAACATCATTTTGATTCATTTGTACATGAGATGCCCGATCCCCACCCAGCCAGAATGGCTTGGGAGGGGTCGGATTTTGCGGGCGGGAGGAGGAGACGAAAGAAGACTATACGCATGCTTGCCATGCGTATAGCCTAGCGTGGGGGCGGAGCCAAGCCTATATAGCCTTGCCCTGCGCAGCCATCCGGCCTCTTTTTCTTCTGGCCAGGAGACGGGAGATGTTGCTGGAAAGAGATAGTGTGCGGCCAGGAGGATTGTCAGCGACCGCACTCTTCAGGATAGCAGGGGCTGGGTGGCTTCCCAGCCCTAAGGGTTTGGAGATTGGAGGGCAGGCTTGGAGGAGCTTCCACCTTTTCAGTCGCCCTCCTCGTAATTCCTCTGCTGTTCTTGCACTGAGGGTGGCGACAGAGCAGGGATGGAGTGTGTGGCCATGAGGCGTTTACTCACAGCTGCATGCTTATTTTTGCTCGGAGGTTTTTGTTTTGCTTCGAGGAGCGATGAGACAGTTTGCAGCCACGAGGTGCAAGCGCAAACTCATCAGGAGAGCTGGGGCTAGGAGGCTTCCCGCCCAAACGGTTTGGAGTTGGGGGGATGGGTTTTGAAAGACCGGCTTGCCTGCCCTTAGCCCTCCCCGTGGAGCAGAGGGTGCCTCATACAAAGACTACAGTAGTATTCGTTACTCATGAGTAGGGGCATGGCTGGGATTACCTGCTGCTTAAGCATCTGTTTTCTCTGGGGTCTGGTGGAGTGGTCTAGGCGGTAGTATTGCTTCTGGGGGGCTTTCTTTTGCACTCCCCTCTTGTGGGTTGGATTGCCATGCTTGGAATGCCTTCTCCCCCCCCCCCCCCCAAGAAGCTGCTGAGATGCCCGCAGGCACCAGCTTGGGGAAGCATGATCCGGCTGGATCATTCCCAATTTCTTACCCTCAACGTCCAGTGTGGGGCTGGGATGCAGAATCTGCTGGAGTGCCGGGGCTATAGCCAGGCCTCTACTCAGTAGGCCCCACTTTAACAGCCCTGGGGATTGGCAGGCCGCAGCATGGGCTCAGTTGGCCTAGCAGCCATTTTGTGGAGCAAAGGGATATTGGTAGGCAGGAGCCATTTTAAGTGGGGCTGCATTTAGGGTCTGGGAGGCTGGGTCTCTGCAGCGGCCCCACCTCCTTCAAAGACACACTAGCCTGTGCTTGTCAGCAGGTGTAGGCCAGGCATTTCTGCATGGACTGGGGCTATAGAGAGCTGTAGCATTTACAGTAAAATGGCTGTGTGGATCATTGATCTGACTCAGTATAAGGCTGCCTCCTAATAATAAATAAATGAGAGACAGCGGAGTGTAGTGGTTGGAATGTTAGATTGGGTAGACAGGCCATGATGAGCCACTGACTTTTTAGTATTAACAATAAAAGGGCTGGGTGGAATGTTGGTCTGACTCAGTATAAGGCTGCTTCTCAATAATAAATGAGAGACAGCGGAGTGTAGTGGTTGGAATGTTAGCTTGGGTGGACTGAGACCATGATGAGCTATTGCCTTTTTTATTATTTTTATTTTTTCAGTGTTAGCAATTCAGTCTTAACAACAAAACAATCTTAACAATAAAAGGGCTAGGCAGACCATTGGTCTAACTCAGTATAAGGCTGCCTTTCAATAATAAACAAAACATAGTAATGGACAGTGTGGTGTAGTGGTTAGAATGTTTGATTGGGGACTGCTTCCTTGGGGGACTGAGGCCATGATGAGCTGCTCCTTCCAGTGTTAACTATAAAGGGCCAGGTGGACCATTGGTCTCACTCAGTATAAGGCTGTCCCCAATAATAAATAACAGACAGTTTGGTTAGCAGTTAGATCATTAGATTGGGACTCAGGAGATTTGCGTTCTGGTATCCACACTGCTATGTATAAAGCTCACTGCCTGGCTTTGGGCCAGTTGCTGGTTTTGTTTTGTTTTTTGCATATCTTATCTCACAAGGCTGCTGTGAGGATAAAGTGGAGAGGAGGAGTATCATTTTGTGGGGCCAGACACCCTTATTGCTACATAAACATTTAGGTCTCCACCTGGGTTGGAAGCAGTGATATTGAGATTTGTTTCGTTTTGCAGTAGTGATCGGGCTCAGGCCAAAAAATTATAATTAGCCTTTGTTTAACTTGGCCTGCCAGCTTGCTACGACTCATGTAGTTGCCTCCGTGTCACCTGGGGAACTTCAGGATGGGGCTGGTCAGGGCCATAAGTCCTGGTTGCCCTCAGTTGCACTCCATTTTGCCTGTCATATTTGGGCAGGTTTCTGAAGTTGGCGTCACCTGTCAAACAGCCAGACGTCCACGTTCACATAGTTGGCCCTTGCGGCCAGACAGTACCAAGATCCTACGCCTGGTGTGCCTGGGGATCTGGGACAAGCAATGACCCAAGCCATGTGACTTGTGGTGGCATACCACTGAGTAGATAGGGAATTTAGTTTTTCAGAACTAAAGAGAGGAGTTTTAGGCCTTATGGCCCATCCTAGTCAAGGGAGACTTCACTACAGACCATGTGGATCCTAATCTGCTGAGGCAGCAAGGCATCTGGGACAGCTTGAGAATGACACGAGCAACTGTTGTCTCACAGTTTGGTCTTGGTCAGTTGGCCTCCAACCTGGTGGGGTGGCAAGCTAGGCATGCTGTAGTGGCATCTCCTCAATAAATGGTTTCTGCCTCGCTGCAGCTATGGTGCCCATAGGGTCCCTAGACCGGAAGTCTTCAACTTTACAGGCTAGGGCAGACTTGGGAGATATCTGGATAGCCAGATAACTTGCTCCCTAAGCACTGGAAGTGTGAGGGTAGGGATGCCCATAGAGTAATGCCAAAAGTCAATAGGTAAATTCGTAGCTTGGCCCTTCTGCCAATTACCTGTATAGGGAAGGCATTCTTTGATAGTTTAGAGCCCTTCTTAAGGAGCCCTAGTGCTACCTGTTTAGCCTAGAACCAGCGAGCATTGGGACCAGAACTAAGTTAGGGATGTAAAGGCCAGCCATGTTTTAGGCTTATCCCTTATCCCCCTTTGCACATCTTAAAGTGTTCCCATGGTTTAATCCATTAAGGTGCCATGCTTATTCCTTATGGGTATTAGCACTGGTTAGCATACTATAGAAACTACAATGTCAAGATTGGTTATTCCTAGAGATCTTTCCTTTTGCAGTAGTGATTGGGTTTTGGACCAAAGTTATTAGCCTATGTTCATTTTGGCCTGACAGCTGGCCACTGTTCACGTCGTTCCTTCTTTGTCCTCTAAGGAACCTCAGGAATGGGACTGACAGGGCCATGAGTCCTGGTAGCCATCAAGCAATCTCTATTTTGGCCACCATATTCCTGGGCTGGATAATGAAGTCGGTGACACCGGGTCATGTAGCCAGATATACAGGTTCCTGAAGTTGGCCCAGTGTGCTTGGGGATCTAGGAGAGAAACTATGGCCCCAGTTGGGGATTTTGAAACACGTGTGGAGCAAGTGATGACTTCAAAGGAACCAGTGCCGGAAGCATAAGTCCGTGAGACAGAAACAGCTACGGCTGCTAGCACAATGGTTCAGGATGTCCAGATTCCACAGCCAGGTTGCACCCAGATCCCATGCCCAGTTTTCTATGGGGTCTTGGAGAGGTGAGGTGGCGGAAGCCATTATGAGATCGGCGGCTCCCAGCACACGTACAGCTTAAGAGAGAGCAGATAGGGAGTTCGGTGTTTTCAGGCCCAGGCGGCATCTTCCAGTCCTCTGGCCTATTCCAATAGAGCACTTGATAGAGTTCTGTGTGGTTTTACACTGCACTGGCCTGTCCACTCATAACATCAGCTGGCTGGACTCTCATTTATGTTAAAGGCATATGGGTGGCCTGGCGTCACATAGGGCTTCCGCATAAGAAAGATGCTTGAGGGATGGGCTAGGTTGGCCCTGCCTGCTCCTGAGTCACGTCAGCCTATTCCCCCCGACTTATTAATTGGTTGAAAGACAATGGGTATCCATCTGCTTTCAGTATTTGAACAGGCGTTATTCCATGCCTTGGCTGTTACTGCCTTTTCTGACGCGTTTAGAATTGGGGGATTTCTCGCATGCTCCAAGTCAGATCAAGCAGGTGGAGCACTGCAGTGGGGAAATGTGCAGAGATTGGAGGACAAGGTAGTCCTAGGGCTGCAAAGGTCTAAGACTGTTCAGGGAGGCAGAGGCTCATTCATTCCATTGGTGGAGGCCCCAATTAGGGAGCTCTGCCCCGTTGCAGTCCTGAACTGCTACTTGGCTTTCAGGGGAAGCGAGCCTGGCTTCCTCTCCCATCATTTAAACAAGTCCCCATTAACTACATATCAGTTCTGGATGGTGGCAAAGAAGGCATTAAGGGCACTGGGTTTGGGAAATTACCATTTGGCATCCATTCATTTACGATTGCTGCAGCATCTACTGTGGCCGCAATAGGGACGGGCAGTGCTAAGATACGTGCCATAAGGAGATGGCGGCCCGGTGCCTTCAAGGCTTATGTTTGGAAATGGGCACTCAGGAGTATATGGTAAACAGATATTTGTCTTCTGCAGGGCATAGGAGGAGACCAGCGCCTGGAAGGTCCTCGCCAGTGAACACAATGGGTGTTCTGGGCCAGCCGTAGGGTGACGTGAGCACCTGCTGGCACACAGCTGGGTCTCGGTCCATCAGCCTCCGTCCAGTGGTTGGGGAGGTGTGGCTTGCGCTGGGGAGGTCTCCTCCACTTGCTGTTCAGATCTGGTGATGTGCCCGTGGTGCCCAAGGTGTTGGTGTACACTTGGGTGGGAATGACTTGGGCCTTCTAAGGGGAAGGCCCTGATTATTCAAGCTAAGTTAGATTTTGAGTTCATATGGAGCCAGTGGCCAGACACTTGGATAGTGTGGTCGAACATGCTCCCTAGAGTTCAATGGCGTGAAGGTTGGAACGCCCACTGTGTAAATAGGGCAGTTAAAATGTTACTAGGGAATTTAGGTTATTCATTCATGACCGGTGAGGAGTAACTATCCCACACCCAGATATTCTAATTGCCAGAGGGGATTTATACAGGGCAGACGGAGTTCATCTCTCCGATGCAGGGAATGACATTTTCCTGCAGGATCTGAACGTGGCCCTGCTGGAATTCTTCCAGTTCAGGTGGGGATAGGTTGCCAAAGCTGAGGTTTGACTCCCTTCTTTGGCGGATGGTGTGGGAATTTTGGGGGGATGAGGATAGGAATGGTGAACGCTCAGGCACCTTTAAGGTGATTGGCAAGTCAGAGGCCCTGCTCCTCGGGGGCTGTGCAGCTCCCGTGTCAGGATATGGCTTGCCTTTGGGGACCGGCTTGTCTCATCTACCCGAGCTGTGCAGCCCGGGCTGTGGATGACGCAGATGGTCTCACCAAACACTCAAGTGTTGTTTGAATAGGGGGCCGGGTATACCCGACTCCTGGGTTCAATGGAGTGGCTCGCCCTGATTGGCAGGCTAGTTGCCTGAGATTAATAAGCAAGATTCCCGCACGTTCATGCTCAGATCCATGGAGGGGAGAATCTCCATGTTAAATAAAGAGGCCCTAGTTTATCCCAAGTTCTGGTGTCTGTGTCTTATTTCATGTGATTTCTTCTCCGCTTGCAAGCTCGATCCCCACCCAGCCAGAATGGCTTGGGAGGGGTCGGATTTTGCGGGCGGGAGGAGGAGACGAAAGAAGACTATGCGCATGCTTGCCACGCGTATAGCCTAGCGTGGGGGCGGAGCCAAGCCTATATAGCCTTGCCCTGCGCAGCCATCCGGCCTCTTTTTCTTCTGGTCTCTCCCTCCCTCCCTATCAACTAGTATGGGATTAGCCAGTCGTCCTCTTTGGGGAGGAGGCTGAGTAGGAATTTTCCCTGGCATCAGTATGCAAAGGTTTCGCCTACTCCATACTGGATTTAATCTTTAGATGGAGGATAAATAGGTGAATTTAAATGATAGGCGGATGGTGCAGGAATTTTGGGGGGATGAGGATAGGAATGGTGAGCACTCAGGCACCTTTAAGGTGATTGGCAAGTCAGAGGCCCTGCTCCTCGGGGGCTGTGCAGCTCCCGTGTCAGGATATGGCTTGCCTTTGGGGACCGGCTTGTCTCATCTACCCGAGCTGTGCAGCCCGAGCTGTGGATGACGCAGATGGTCTCACCAAACACTCAAGTGTTGTTTGAATAGGGGGCCGGGTATACCCGACCCCTGGGTTCAATGGAGTGGCTCGCTCTGATTGGCAGGCTAGTTGCCTGAGATTAATAAGCGAGATTCCCGCACGTTCATGCTCAGATCCATGGAGGGGAGAATCTCCATGTTAAATAAAGAGGCCCTAGTTTATCCCAAATTCTGGTGTCTGTGTCTTATTTCGTGTGATTTCTTCTCCACTCGCAAATTTATCTTCCGTTACAGCTGAGTATGCACCTACGTGGATGTGAGTGCCACCTGTCATTCCAGAAAAATGCAGCAGCTGACCTTACCTTACCAGATTCCTTCCTAAAACAGTTCGCATCCCTTTTGAGCTTAGCTTCAATATACTGAATCTTCTTGAGAAGGCCAGTGTGGTCAATCTCTCCCAGTTCTCTTGCCCTTAGAGAGTCTTTAGGACCACTTAGGGAGAGATGTATCTTGCTGATCACCTGTCTTCCATATTCAAATGACAAAGTTTGTAAATGTCAAATTTGTTAATTTTGTGATATATATTTATCACAAATGTGTGTGTATACACACACACACACACACACACACACACACACACACACTGAAGGAAACAAAATTCACAGCAGCCAAGGGACTTACAATCTGAAATAGACAAAGGGAAACCACAGAAGAACATGGAGGTGAAGGTATGGGGAAGCACAGGAAATTTTTTTTATTACTTCAGTCACATGGATTGAGCTTAGTTGAGGCACAGGTGCTGAACCTCAGCGCTGCGGGTTAAATTTGGCTCACCTGAGGTTCCTAGAAGGCTCTGCCCTCTTTCCTCTGCCTCCAGATCATTTAGTGGTTTCCTGGCTTTGCACATTTCCCCAATTTCAAAACACTGAAATCCTTCTCCTAAAGCTAAGCTACTGGACATCAGAGCTTTAAGTTAAAATATGCAAGCCCTACACAGCTTGGGACAACAATACCTGATGGAACGCCTTTCCCGCCATGAACCTACCCGAACACTACGTTCAACATCTAAGGTCCTCCTTCAAGTGCCTAGTTTGAGGGAAGCTCGGACATTAGCAACAAGGGAGAGGGTCTTCTCTGTCATGCCCCCCCCCCCCCCAATTGTGGAACTATCTCCCCAATGAGGCCTGCCTGGCGCCAACATTGTAATCTTTTCAGCACCAGGTCAAGACTTTCCTCTACTTTCAGGCATTTAGCAATATTTGAAGAGCCTGGGTCTGTTTTGTTTTTTAGGCTTATAGCTTTTTAAGTTATTAACGTGGTTTTAAATGTATGTGTATATTGTATGTTTTTGCAGTTTTAATTTGTGGATATTGTTTTCAAGTGTTTTGATCTTATGTAAACTGCCCAGAAAGCTTCAGCTTTGGGGCAGTATAGAAATGCAATAAATAAACAAACAAATAAATGCTGGAATTTTTGGTTTGGGGTGTTTTGGCCTCATCCTCTTTTGCCTTTGGTCCCACCTTCTTGTGCCTTATTCCATGTCCACTACTGAAATGCAGCCACTGAGTACCTCTCTAAAATAGATTTCACCCCATGGGCTCAATGAGGTTCAACACTCCTCAAAAAAGGTATATATTTCAGTTATGGTAATCTATATGGACTAGGGGAGGGGAATCCTAAGTTTTCTGAAAGAGGTGGAGGTTTGAGGTCATGTTGAAAGGAAATGAAGGAGATGGTCACATGAAAGCATCATGTGGTCGATTTCAAGCATAAGGGGTAGCAAGGGAATGTCATTTTAGGGAGCGGGAGATGTTTGGACAGTGCCATTTGAACGAGCAGATCGCAGGCTAGCTTAGGGCGGTGGAGATGGTCAAGAGAGTATCACAGGAAGGTATGTGTCAGGGTATAACCACAGAATGAAATTTAATGTTATGAGAGAAGGACAAGAGAGAACAAGAGTAGGAGGATGCCATGATTGTGAGCCTCCGATCAGGACCTGCTCAGTCACAAAACTCAGGACAGCTGGGCCGTTGGCTGATATCATGAATAACATCTCATCTAGTTTGGCCCATAATCTTGTTTCAATCTGGAAATGTGTGGGTGAGACAAATATTGATATCTTAGGGTACCTTTGCAAATGTTTACTTCCCTGGGTCCATTTCAAATTTCATCTCATTCTAAGGGCAAGAGAGCTTGGAGATATTGACCACACTGGCCTCCACAAGAAGATTTGGTAAATTGAAGCAAAGTTCAAAAGAGATACCAGATGTTTTAGGAAGGAATCTGTGACACCCATAAGGTAAGGCCAGCTGCTGCATTGTTCTGGAATGACAGATGGCACCCACATCCACGTAGTGTATACTCTGCTATAACGGAAGATGAATATCTCCTGTACTACTGAGTCAAAATGAATAAATGCAAGATGGTGGGAAGTTAAGGATAGTTGAGGTTTTGGGTGTGTTGAGAGACATTTATCATTATCAGAATGTGTCTCCTCTCTGAAATGGGCCATGGGAAGGTGGTATAAAAGGTCCTGATCTCCATTCACTTGACAACGTTCGCCTTGACGAAGTCTTCTCAGTGATCCTCTGGTAAGTCGAAGGACATCTCTTCTCTCTCTTGGCTGTCAATCAATCTATCAGATTTGAAAGATATCTTCAAAAGCTAACCAAGTCTACCTGATAGCTTTCTAGAATAGCTATTGCAGGTCCTTTAATTGGGGATGAAAGTTCTTGTGATTTCTTGCATCCATACGGTGCACTCTGATGCTGAGCTTGATCTGCTCCCATCACCAGTAATCTTGGAAGGCACCTTATACTTGACCAGTTGTACTCCTAGTCCAGGAATAACTCCTCTGACCAGATGTGGCTTTCTAGGAGTAGGTAGTACCCAGCCTTCTACCTAACTATCCTTTTTCCTAATCATTGAACTCAGGGGGTTCATGTATAGGGAGGATACATTTTACTGCCAATCATTGGTCCTAATCCAGGGTTAGTTCAGATGTGTGATTCCTAGTTTCAAATGCCTGTTATTAGGAATAAAGAAGAGCAGGTAACCATGAGTAAGTCATTGGCCTTCTATACAGAGCAACTCAATGCTCTTCCCTGAGTGGAGGAATAGGTGTGGGTGTCTCCTCTTCCCTCCAAGGTGAGCTCTGCTCCTTCATTATGCACCTCAGCTACCATACACCAGCAGGCACTGGAATTGCATGATATCCAATTTCTTCCCATCCCAACATGCACAGGTCCCTATATAAGGCTTCCACTTTCCAAGTTAACAGGGATATGTGGTAGAACAGATATGACTGTTTCTCCTTTGCACAAAGGTTGACACAGAGGCAAATCAGGCATTCCTTTCAATGTGTGTCTAGCAGTGATGTCCTCCCCTTTTTACTCTAGTGTAGACATAGGGGATCCAATCCAGATATTAAAAGCCTTCCTACCCCCAGACTAGGCCTCAGCCTGGATCACATACATCTGCTACTCAATTCTCTTCCCAGACTGGAGGAAGAGGTTTGGTTCTCCCCTTCCTTCCTTCAAGGTAGACCCTGCTCCTTCATTATACACCTCAGCTACCAGGAGCAGGTACTGGAATTGCAAGATACCCAATCTCTGTTGGCCCAACAGTTTGCCTTGTGTGCATCTGAATCAAGGATGCATTTTCCCAAGCTAGCCTAAGGTCCTACCTCATGAGAATAAAAAGTACCAAATAAAACTGCCACATAAATTAATTGTGGGTAAGGAAGGTGTTGCTGTATCCATAAAACGTCTGCCAACAACTGGAGAGGTCAACTATGAGATACAGCCATGAAATGATGCCAATCTCTCTCTCTCTTTTTCTCAAAAAGTTATCCTAGTTACAGAAAGATGAGCCAACAACTACAGAGAGGAGGATGCTGTTGCTGTGGTGGCAGAGGAGGTTGCTGTGGAGGTGGTGGATCTTCTCTGCAAGGCCAGAGAAGCGGAGGATGTTGCTGTAGAGGAGGATCTTCTCAGGGGAGTGGAGGATGTTGTTGTTGTGGCAGAGGAGGAACTTCTCAACAAAGCCAGAGCAGGGGAGGCTGTTGCGGTGGCAGTGGTAGCAGTGGCAGTGGTTGCTGTAGTGGAGGGTCTGCACAGCTGAAAGTCACTCCCAAGAAGCTGAAGTAGATGCTGTCAAAAAGATTCAACTGTCCAAAATATGACAGCCATCAGCTTTGGTAGATCACTTCTCATCTTGAAAACCAGCTTTGGTGAATGTCTCCTCCAGGCCACAATCCAGATCTTCTGCCTTGTGAAATGTATTCTTTCCATTTCCTCTTGGACATTTCTGTGAATGCATTAAATCTTCCTTGCACTTAAGCCGTTCAGTCTTCTGGTGTTACCTTCTTATCTCCATTGAAACACACACAGACACAATGATGGAAGGAAGTGGCCTCATAGAAATATGATTATTGGTCTTCAAAAGCCTAGTATTGCCTCTTCTGACTGGAAGTTGCCCTTCAGGGTCCCAGTTGGAGAATCTCCTGACCCCTTATTCTTTTTCTTTCTTTTTTTGAGTGGAGATGATTCAGACTTAACCTACCTTCTTTGTCTAAACACCTGGTCTACCAAATATATATAGCCAGTACACACACCAAGTCTAGACAGGACACCAAGTCCAACTTGGTACCCTTGAGACATTTTTGACTTCAACTCCCATCTGCCCCAGTAAGCATAGCCAATGGTTAGGAATTCTAAGTGTCTTCACTTTACCTTTACGTGATTTATCCGCAACATTTGCATTGTGAATGACCACAGTTAAATAATGGGATTGTCACTGGCAGTATTTAATTTACTTCAGATCTCAATGTTGACACTCCCCCACCACTATCCCACTACCATACAAATGGATAAAAACCCAAAAATCTCCATAATACTCCACACATCTGATAAATTGGCTATAGTTCGTGAAAGCTTATTCTAGAAAAACTTTGTTAAACTTTCCTTAATCCGATCAGATAGGGATGCAAAGGTTCTGAAGTACATTTTAAGTAGCTATGGTGGGACTTGGGAGAGGGCTTTCTCTGTTGTGGCACCCTGGCTGTGGAGTGCCCTCCGCTTGGAGGCCTGATGGGCACCAGCCTCATGTCAGCTCCAAGTGAAGACATGTCTGTTTAACAAATCAGTCGATGGCTAAATTCACCAAGCTTGCGCATGGTGTTGTGTAACAGCAACGATGACGACAACAACAACAACAACGGGCACTTTAAATGCAGATTCCCAACCATAAATATGCATTTTTACACTTCATTTTT
Source organism: Anniella stebbinsi (assembly GCA_029215795.1). Lineage (NCBI taxonomy): Eukaryota > Metazoa > Chordata > Lepidosauria > Squamata > Anniellidae > Anniella > Anniella stebbinsi. The sequence continues at coordinate 71,642,094 of JARDYH010000008.1, read as the reverse complement.
CACACTTTTGAAAAAGTCATGTACAGAAATGCATCTCATTCCCTTCAAAATGTGTACTTTTCCTACTCAAACAAGCCATAATAATAATAATAATAATAATAATAATAATAATAATAATAATATCAAAAACAAAAATGGGAGTAAACCCAAATGAGCTTGGAAGTGAGTTTTGAGAAATTTAGGTGAAAATTGCAGGTTGTCCCATCTCTAGGCTAGCTCTACCGATGCCCTGACCCCATGCAAATCAGCTGAATTTATCCATGTGCCAATGCAGATACTTATGAAGTGGCCAGGAATGTAGACCATCAAACTGGAAACATCTCACAAAAGGAAGACCTGCCACCGCTCTCTAAAGTCACAAAATGAAAAGTGACCATGGAATCCAAATGCCTTTAAAAAAAAAAAAAAAAAAAAGGAAAGCAGCAATGAATCCTGACTGAATCACGCTCCTAATCGGCAGGCATCTCCTTCGTAAAACATGTTTCAGCCAGCAATTGTGCTTCATCATCTCTTGAAGTGTATTGTGTTTCCAAATGACCTTGGGGGAGACCAGCGCTAATGCTAGCCCAGTAGTGACTGGGCTTTATTTAGTCTCCAAGTTGAGGGGAAAGGGACCAACCTTTAGCTTAGAGGTCCAGCACCTGATCTGCATGCAGACTATCCCAGGTTCAATCCTTGCCATCTTCAGGAAGAGTCAGGAAAGATTCTTTCCTGAAGTCCTGGAGAATAGTGGCCAGGATTGCCAATGATCTAGCTCTGTATGTGACAGATTCCTATATTCACAGTCTTTGGGGAAAGCTTTAGCTCACTGGTAAATGAACATGCTTGCATACAGGAGGTCCCAGGTTCCATTGCTCACATTTCCAGGTAGGAAAAGAGGCCTAGTTTGGAACTCTATTGCGTACATCACCCTGGCATCCTTAGTGGATGCAAAAGTAAATTGAAAGATACTAGATGGACCAATGGACTCAGTTTAAGGCAGCTTCCTATGTAATGGAAGAGCACAGAACAGAAGGTTTGACTTGATGGAAATTTGGTCAGATCCACGGCTCTTATAGTCTTATGTGTAGAAATCTCAGGTTCAATCCCAGGCTTCTCTTGGTAGGGTCAGGTCAACACCCCCTGCCTGAAATCTTGGAGATCACACCCCAGCCAGTATAGTGGGCTGGAGAACGCTGGGAGCTCTGGGAGTTTTTTTTCTATCTAACCATGTACAGGATTGCACTCTCATCTGAAGGAAACCAAATCCTTTAACACTGCCCTTGGGATATCAGTAGACTCAAAGGCTTAAACAAATGTACTTCTTCATGGAAAAGTGAAATGAATTAATTAATCAATGGAATTTGGTGTCAGAAAATATGGTGATGGGAAGTCCATTGTATTCCAGCAGATTAGACAAACTCATGAAAGGATTATCAAGAGCTTTTAACCATTGTGGTTAAACGTGGCATCCGTGGGCAGAGTAGCGATACTGGAGAAATCTTCCATGCATTTAGATGAGTTTGGGAGGGCTCTTTCCTGACCTGGAAATGTGAGCAATTGGACCTGGCCTGGACCTCCTGCATGCAAAGCATGTGCTAAAGCCTTTCCCCCAAAATGGGAATATAGGAATTGGTCATATAAAGAGTTTGATCACTCAGAATCTAGGTCACTGTTGTATACACATTGGCTCAGTTCGGACGACACATTAAGCAACGGAGGAGGGAGGGGAACAATCGTCAGTTGTGTTGCTTATTGTGTCGTCTGGAAGGCAGCACACAATGCACATACAACTGACAGTACGTTAATCAGGCACTTTAAACAACGGAGTGAAACAACGGGCTTGCACGTTGTTTAGCCCAAAGCCCTAATGTTTAAAGTGTCGTCTGAATTCAGCCCCCCTCTCTCCGTGGACTATTCCGTTTTGGAATAGAGTTCTGCTGCCTAGAGCAGCCAAAAAACCCCAGCCGCTCTATGCAGCCGGCACAACTGATGGTGCATGCTGGGATATGGCTGGGGGACACACGGAGGAGAGGCTACAACCAAAATGGCCATCACATGTTCCTTGCAGCCAGGGCGTTTGCCGGTTCCGAGCAGCACTGGCTGCAGTGTGTCGTCTGTGGAGCTCCTCCTGCCTAACGCATGGTCAGTATGTTATTTACCCCTCCGTTGCTTAATATGTAGTCCGAACTGAGCCATTGAATAGCAGCAGCTATCCAGGTTTGATCCAGCAAGGCTTTTCTTATTTATGTTAAAGATGGGGGTGGATTGTGCCATAGTGATATAGCCTCCTGACTCTATCCTCTGCCCAAGACAGGCCTGTGGACCATTCTAGTAGGAAACCATTCTCATACATTTTGAGAACATCCCCTTTGAAGGCATCAAATAGTACATACGATAGTCAAATATTACAGTCCTTCCTGATGCGTCTCACTTACATCATATCATCAGAAGCCCATGGGCAGGAAGTCTGAGTGAGGAGGAATAACGGAACTGAACCCAATGGAGATGGTATTCGTTGTTTTAAAAAAATCAAACTGTGTGACTAACTTATCTCTTTAGATGGTAATTAGGTAGAACAGGTTGCATTCATTTGGCGAGGAATTTCTGTATAATTTCATGATGATAGTATATTCTTGTTGCTGTTGTTGTTTTATGGTGTTGAGCTTTTTAAGCTATGGTTCTTGTATATTCACAAAGTTGTTCATGACTGTGAATATGAGTTATAGTAAAGCAGGATGGGAATCTATGAAAAAAATGGCCAAAGCGGACTTTCACATTGCATAGCTACCCAACAACATGACTTGGCTCTGTCTCTAGAACACCCTTTCCTAACCTTGTCACCCCCAGATGCTTTGACTCTGAGAATTCCTAAGCATTGGCTATACAAACTGGGGCAGATGGGAGTTGGAGTCAAAATGTCTCAAGGGTACCAGGTTGGACTTGGTGTCCAGTCTAGACTTGGTGTGTGGACTGGCTATATGTCTATATTTGGTAGACCAGGTGTTTAGACAAAGAAGGTAACAGGTTCAATCTGCGTCATCTCCACTCAAAAAAAGAAAGAACAAGAATCAGAGGTCAGGAGATTCTCTACATGGAACCCTGAAGGGCAACATCCAGTCAGAAGAGACAATACTAGGCTAATGTAGTATCACATTGCTATGAGGCCACTTCCTTCCATCATTGTGTCTGTGTGTGTATCAACAGAGATCAGAAGGTAACACCAGAAGACTGAACGGCTTAAGTGGAAGAAAGATTTAATGCATTCACAGAGATGTCCAAGAGGAAATGGAAAGAATACATTTCACAAGGCAGAAGATCTGGATTGCAGCCTGGAGGAGACATTCAGCAAAGCTGGTTTCCGAGATGAGAAGGGATCTACAAAAAGGTGATGACTGTCATTCTTTGGACTACTGACTCTTTTTGACAGCATCTACTTCAGCTTCTTGGGAGTGACTTTCAGCTGTGCAGACCCTCCACTACAGCAATCACCGCCACTGCTACCACTGCCACGGCAACATCCTCCACTGCTCTGGCTTTGTTGAGAAGTTCCTCCTCTGCCACAACAACAACATCCTCCACTCCCCTGAGAAGATCCTCCTCTACAGCAACATCCTCCGCTTCTCTGGCCTTGCAGAGAAGATCCACCACCTCCACAACAGCATCCACAGCAGCCTCCTCTGCCACCACAGCAACAGCATCCTCCTCTCTGTAGTTGTTTGCTCATCTTTCTGTAGCTAGGATAACTTTTTGAGACTGAGGGAAAGAGAGAGAGAGAGAGAGAGAGAGAGAGAGATTGGCATCATTTCACTGCTTTATCTCATAGTTGACTTCTCCAGTTGTTCGCAGATGTTTTATGGATACAGCAACCCCCTTCTTACCCACAATTAATTTAAGTAGCAGTTTTATTTGGTACTTTTCATTCTCATGAGGTAGGACCTTAGGCTTGGTTGGGGAAATGCATCCTGCATTCAGATACTCATAAGGTAAAGTGTTGGGCCAACAGAGATTGGATATCATGCAATTCCCTTGCCTGCAGCCTGGTTGCGGAGGTGCATCGTGAAAGAGCAGGGCCTACCTTGGAGGAAGGAAGGAGAGAACCAAACCTCTTCCTCCAGTCTGGGAAGAGAATTTCGTAGCAGATGTATGTTATTCAGTCTGAGGCCTAATCTGGGGGTAGGAAGGCTTTTAATATCTGGATTGGATCCCCTGTGTCTACACTAAAATAAAAAGGGGAAGGAAGACATCACTGCTAGACACACATTGAAAGGAATGCCTGTTTTGCCTCTGTGTCAAACTTTTTACATATCTGTTCTACCAAATGTCTCTGTTTACTTGTAAAGTGGAAGCCTTATATAGGGACCCATGCATGTTGGCATGGGAAGAAATTGGATATCATGCAATTCCAGTGCCTGCTGGTGTATGGTAGCAGAGGTGCGCAATGAAGGAGCAGAGCTCACCTTGGAGGGAAGAAGGAGAGACCCAAACCTGTTCCTCCAGTCTGGGAAGAGAATTGAGTAGCTCTGTATAGAAGGCCTACTCATGGTTACCTCCTCTTCTTCATTCCTAATCACAGTCCTTTGAAACTAGGAATCCCAGAGCTAAACTAATCCCAGAGTAGGACCAATGTTTGCAGTAAAATGTATGCTTCCTATGCATGAGCCCCCTGGGTTGAATGTTCAGAAAAATGGATCATTAGGTAGAAGGCTGGGTACTACCTACTCTTAGAGTTCTACTGCTGGTCAGAGGAGGTGCTCCTGGACTAGGAGGACCGCTGTTCAAGTATAAGATGCCTTCCAAGATTACTGGGGATGGGAGCAGGCCAAGCTCTGTATAAGAGTGCACCGTATGGATGCAACAAGTCATAAGAACATTCATCCCCAATTAAATGACCTGCAATTGCAAGTCTAGAAAGTTATCAGGTAGACTTGGTTAGCTTTTGAAGGTATCTTTCAAATCTGATAGATTGATTGACAGCCAAGAGAGAGAAGAGATGTCCTTTGACTTACCAGTGGATCACTGAGAAGACTTCGTCAAGGTGAGCGTTGTCAAGTGAATGAGAAACCTCTGGAGATCAGGACCTTTTATACCACCATGGCACGTTTCAGAGAGGAGACACATTCTGATAATGCTAATTGTCTCTCAATGCACCCATTACCTCAACTATCCTCAACTTCCCACCATGTTGCATTTATTCATTTTGACTCAGTCGTACAGGAGATATTCATCTCCTACGTGGATGTGGGTGCCATCTGTCATTCCAGAACAATGCAGCAGCTGGCCTTACCTTATGGGTGTCACAGATTCCTTCCTAAAACATCTGGTATCTCTTTTGAACTTTGCTTCAATTTACCAAATCTTCTTGAGAAGGCCAGTGTGGGCAATCTCTCCCAGGTCTCTTGCCCTTAGAATGAGATGCAATTTGAAATGGACCCGGGTAAGTAAACATTTGCAAAGTTGCCCTGAGATATCAATATTTCCCTCACCCACACATTTCCAGTTTGAAACAAGATTGAGGGCCAAACTGGATGAGATGTTATTTATGATATTGTGTGAATGGCATTTTGAAAAAATAAATTGCAGGTATGGGAGACCATCACAAAGGGATGGGTGAGACTTTCTTTGCAGTTTTGAGGAACAGTTACCAAAATTGTCAAAGCTCTCCATATTTGGGTCTAAAAGAACTTGAGCCTCAAGGAATCCAAATGTGGGAGAAACCAAAACAGACCGAGACTCTGTTCAGATGACATTCTAAGCCATGGCGGTTAAGCATTTTGAGCTAAACGTTATGGCTTTGCGTGTTGTGTGAACCATTCCTAACCATGGTTGCCACAGAAGCAAAGTTTAAACATGCTCACTAACCCTTTGCTGCAAAGGAGAGCAGCCTAACCACAGCTTAGTGTGTCACCTGAACAGTTCCTGATTCATCCAAGGCCTTGGAGTTCGTAGCTTTCAAACTCTGGTTTTGAATCCCTGTGTTTTTAAACATGATGGTGCTTAATTAGAATTGTCAAAAAGTGAACTGCAAGTCTTACTGATCTGCACCACCCTACGTTAAGATGGACAGCTCCTCCCAGTATGGAGGGCATTTGTCCTCTCCTGGATATGAAGATTTTAGCAAATTTGGGTGAATACTTATCAAAACTTAACTGAAATTCCTACATACAGTATGTCCACCACCCAAATTCGAGAAGTATAGCTATTTCAAGCATGGAGAGGAATATGATGTACCTCCTGACATATAGTTTTTCATAAGAGAACCTATCAGGAAAAAAGATTCATTAAACAAAAAACCTACGGTTTACAAAAACAACATTAAGGCTCCACAGTTTCCAACCAAGCACCAAAAAGCAGGGAAATTGGGAATTAAGGCTCACAAGCCTTAACGCCACATCCTCCCTAAGGAGGCAGAAAGTGCAAGTGAAATTCTCATTCTCCCAAAGCAGATAAACCATGAGGACAGGATGGAGAATATGATATGCAGAGGTGACTGTGGGGTTGTGGAAAACTGATCACGAACAACTTAGGGCCACCTACTTCTCTTTTTTTGTTTAGAGCAGCCCTCAGGGCACGCTTTGTAATGGCCCAAAACTGGAACTTGGTTAAAGGGGACAGATCCTGGTGGCAGAACAGAGCTCCAGGGCTCCGCCCTCTCCTAGCTATAAACACGCCCATGGCCTGCACTGGGCATAAGTCATTCTGGGTAGTGGAGACAAAACCACTATTTGACCTTTCCCTTGTTGGTCAGTCTTAGATTTCCTCAGTGTTAACTTGATCTGCTGCCCAGCCAACTGCAAATCCTGCAGTTGCAGCGCCCAGCCTGAACGGTCTGCTTTGGATGCCACAACCAATTCAGAGATCCTAAAGGCTCCGAAAAAAGCAGTCAGCGCTGCCGCATGGAATAATGCCGCTTCAAATTCCGAGGCACACAGAGAAGGCCATAAGGTCCTGAGCCCCACTAAAATCTCCGGGGATAGAGGGTGCCTAAGATCTGGTGCCGGGGGCGAAGACCTAGCCCAACCTTGTATAGCCCGACGGATCCTGAAATCGCCCCTGTTGTCTGCAACACCACGAAGTTTGGAAGAAAATGCTAAAGTGGCAACCTTACCTCTGATTGTCCTTGCGGCCAACCCCCTTCTGTGCTCTGAAACACAGAACTGTAATATATGGTTAACTGGTATGGGCCAATCTTGTGGCAGCTGCGAGAGCTCCCTAAAGGTGTAAAACTCCCTACTTGCCTTCTGATAAGAAGTTCTGGTGCTAGGAGCTATGGAATGCCAAACCGCTGTTTCTATGTCTGTCTGCCAATCTCCCACAAGGTCTTCGGCATGACTTCCAGGTGCTGCCTTGCCCATGGCACAAGCTCCCAAAATCGACTGACCTGCCGACGCAATAAAGCATCAGCAATGGAATTATCGAGCCCAGGAACGTGGCAGGCTCAGAACAGAATGTGAAGGCCCTTAGCAGCCCCACAACCCGAAGGTTATGTGAAGACAGCGTGTTGATGACCTGGTTATCGCACCAAAAATGAACTACAGCATTAGCCAATTCTGCAGTCCACAAATGCGCAGCCACATATGTAGGGAAGAATTCCAGGAAGGTAAGATCCCTGCAGATGCTGGATGCTTGCCAATCCCGAGGCCAAGGCTGGGCGCACCAGCGATCCCGCCATATTATCCCAAAACCCAAAGCCCCGGAAGCATCCAAATGAATTTGTAAATCGACATGCAAGAGCAATTCCTTACGCCAGAACGCCACACCATTAACTTCCTCAAGAAAAAACAACCAGATCCTGAAGTCCTCACACATGGAATGGGTAATTCTAACCCGATGATGTGGCTGGGAAACTCCCCACATGGAGTTGCAAAGGTGACGCAGGAAGGCCCGACCCGGAGCCACAGCCTTACAAGCAAAATTCAGGTGCTCCAGCAGCTCCTGCAGCTGCAGCAAGGTAACCTTTTTCTTGCCCAAAACTAATAGCAAGCTATCTCTCAGAGCCGTAAGCTTATCCAATGGCAGCCTACAGCATTGCTTGACTGAATCTAACTCAATGCCCAAATATTTTATAACCATGACTGGGCCTTCCGTCTTTTCATGCGCCAGTGGGACCCCCAGTTCCTTCGCAAGGGCGCCAAACTCTGCCATTAGGTATGCGCAATGGTTACGAGTCAGCGGGCCCTGCGAATAAAAAATCATCCAAGTAGTGGGCGGAGTCAACCGCACCCGTGCGAAACTGGACCGCCCACTCGAGAAAGGAACTGAATTTCTCGAACATAGCGCATGAAATCGAGCATCCCATCGGCAGGGCCCTATCAACATAAAACTGACCCTGAAACTTGAACCCTAAAAGATCAAAGTCCGACGGGTTAATAGGCAATAAGCGAAATGCAGATTTAATATCGCATTTGCCCATAAGCGCCCCTACACCATTCCTGCGCACCATTTGAACCGCCGCGTCAAATGATGCATACCGGATGGAACATAGGTGTACCGGTATTGCATCATTGACGGACTCACCTTTTGGAGAAGATAAGTTATGTATAAGCCTAAACTCCCCTGGTGTCTTCTTTGGTACTATGCCCAAAGGAGAAACCCACAAATTGGGAATCGGCGAGACATTAAAAGGTCCTACCACCCTACCTGCTTCCACCTCTTTATCTATCTTTTCCCGCACCAGTTGCTCCATAAGAGCAACCGATTTCTGGTTCCAGGCTGATGAAGGCACCCTTGGGCCCATGGACGGAATACGAAAACCTTCCATAAACCCCTTCTTCAGGTAGTCAGCGTCCTTTCTATGGGGATACTGCCTCAAAAGCTGCAGAAGAAAATCAACTTTGATTGGGCTGGGGCCCTTTGGGAGGGGGCTGTTGCCCGCCAGGTTTTCTACCCCCTTGGTTATCTCGACTATAACCTCTTCCACCTTTCGCTTTGAAGCATTTTGTGGCTGGGTGCGGTCCATTGCATATGGGGCATTCGTGCCGATATTTGCCCTGCGGGCGTACACATGACCCCCTTGAACTGAATTCCCAACAGGGCAAGCGGGATTGAACCCCCTGCCCCGCACTCCCTTTTACTGAGGAGGTGGGCTGTCCTTTGGCCAGTATATGGCCGCTATCCGACCTCTCACCGAACCCCGGCCTGGCTGGCATCATAAATTGAAGCCAGAGGTCGTGGTCCTTCATATCCCAGCATAATGAGTGGTCGAATGCCGATCGCATACAAAATGCCTCATCATATGCCAACCAGGCACCGCCTTCGTACTCTGTATATGCTTTATAGATCATATCCAGGTACACAGTCAAAATGTAGCGTCTTTCTGGGAAACGCTGTTGCACGATGCCCATATAAATCAAGAAACCCGGAAGCCAGTTGGCCCAGGTTCTAGCGACTTTCTTCCTCCTATTCTGTTCTTGGTCTTTGTCCCCAGACTTGTCCTTTTCCTCGCTTTCCGATTCCTGGAAAAGCAATGAAAAAACATCCACAAATTCGCCCCGAAGTATTTTCTCCCTTGTGGCAGGAAGCAGGTGGAAACCCAAAGGCGTTGCAATACTGCCTGTTGGGATGGCTTCTGTTCTACACCCGCATACGGATCCCTACTACTCATTGAGCCAGCCATGACACCCATGCTAACACTACCAGCAAGCCCCTGCCAGACTGCTGCACAAGCTGCCGCCACCGTCGATGATTGTGGAGCTACCTCTGCGGCTGGCTGAACAATAAGAGTATTGGGAGCCAATCCACTATTAGCTGTTACCCGAACTGATTCAGCTACCTGGGACTGAGGAGGTGTAGCCGCATTATCATTCCGCACCACCACCTGGGGAGTCCCTTCCTGCGCTACCACCTGACCGTTGTCTTGAACTTGCCCCACACCCATGGTATGGCTAGCCAATGGTGAGCCCCATGTGCCAGACGAGGTGACCTGGGCTGGTGCATTCCCTGAAGGTGATGGGTGCGCTGCTCCTCCCCCTTGAGCAAACCCGCTTGCACCTGGCATCGTGTGCCAGGCTGTACTGGGCCACCATGGGAACCAACTCCACGGGTTAGGTCCTCCCCATGTATGTAATTGCTTAGGATGTGTGTTGTGAATTATCTCATCTTGCGGCTGCAGCGCTGGTTGGCCTTGCAAGATAGGACCCTCTGCCTGCACTGACTCTCTCGCACCCTGAGTGACTGGAGCAGGATCAACTGTACTAGAAACCTGGCTCGAATGGATGTTGCTTGCAGAGGTTTATGTATCCGCAGTCGATGAAACCTCAATCGCCTCGAGCCTAGCTGAAACTGAAGACCATAAATGATCATGCCTCTGCTTCCTAGTGAAAGGCCTTTGCTTGGACTTAGCTGTCTGTACGGCAGGTGGATTGGGTGGTGTAATTCCTTTATCCCTCTCTACTGCTTGCAATCTTGCTAAAATGGCCGTAATTTCAGGGCTGTCCTCTTCCTCCGAGGAGGACTCCGCTCTAGCTCTTGGGCGCTTGGCAGGAGCAGGTGGTGCCTTTCCCTTTTTTCCTCCAACCCCTTTTTTGGGTGGCATTATGACTATTTGGCAGACCAAGGTAAATTACCCTCGGGCACCGGAACACGTGCCCAGAGTTTAGATGGAATAGGGCCGCAAGAAACAGATTCCCCTAAGTTGCGTGGAGGGCGGTTTGTTGTCGCCCTCTTGTGCCAAGCCCCCCCTACTAATGGAAACCTCTCCCCACAAGTTGCTCAAAGCAGCATAGAAGGTCGACAAGGTGGTGGTGGGGGTGGGGGTTCCACTTCACCCTCCTACCCTGGAAGGAAATCCCCAGCCCGACCCAGCTACCGGGCCCCAGTGGGAGGGACTGCCTGGTCCTTCGTCCAAACCTCCGGCCGAATGGCCGTGCACGTCTTCCCGCCTAAGCGCTGCCGCCCCGCAACAAGCTGGCCTCCGCTGGGGTGCTCCGCGCCTCCTGAAGAGGAGGGGGTGGCGAGCCGCCTTAAAAGCTGAGCAGGGCTCTGAACCACTGCCCGCCAGGCGCCCTTGCCGCAGCCGCGTCCATCTCCGCCGCCTCCCTGGTGTGGCTGAACGGGCTCCCTCACTCCTTAGGGGCCGCCGCCGCTGCCGAAACTGCCGCCTCTCCCCGCCGCTGCGCCACATGGGCTCGCCAAGCTCTGCGCTGCTCACAAAGCCACCCAAGCCACGCCGTGGAGAGCAGCTGCGCTGAGAAGAGGAAGAGGGAGGGGCGACCAGCCCTTAAATAGGCTCTCTCGCCCTCCTCCCTCTTCCCTGGTGGCCTGATTGGAGGCCACCAATAGGAGGCCTCCATGCCTGGACCTCCACCCCCACCCGCAACGGCCACCACCGCCCAAGCTGCGTCGGGCATGTGTGTGGGTTCCTTCTGTGTGTATATATGAAAGAGGCAGGCACACAGACATAGATAGACAGTGGGCCAGGCCTAAATTTCCAGCCTAATCTATTTTACAGGGTTGATGTGAGGGTAAAAGTAGCACATGCCATACACTTAGGCTGACCAGATAAAATCCAGGTCAGGGCTCATGTAACTTTAACAGTTGTAGAGAAAAGGGAATTTCAGCCAGTGTCATTTGTATGCAATTAGTTTCTGGTGAAATTCCCTATTCATCACAACAGTTAAAGGTGCATGCACTATACTAGAGTGACCATATACAAAAGAAGGCAGGGCCCCTGCACCTTTAACTGTTGTGATGAAGAGGGAATTTCACCAGGAACTAATTGCATACAAATGACACTGGCTGAAATTCCCTTTTCTCTACAACTGTTAAAGTTACATGAGCCCTGACCTGGATTTTATCTGGTCACCCTACATACATTCAAACATTACCAAACATCTGTTTTACATTTCTGTGAAAGTAAGCAGCAGAAGAAACTCACTAGATGGTTTTGGGCCAGTCATAGACTCTTAGCCTAACCTACCGCATGGGTTTTTGTAGGGGGAGATATGGCTCTTGAAAGAATGATCAGTCTAGGGCTTTCCCCTTCCTCCTTACTAGAGAAGCTTCTTTGCAACTGATCAACTAAATGGAGTCTGAACATCCTCTTATATCACTACATCTGACCCAGTACCAAGAATAGCCATGTGGGTGTTTAGAAATATTGCTCAATTTAATTTTAATCTATCCAAGTTTGGATTTTTATTTTTATTTTTTTTTGCTCTAAAAATAGCCTGTGATCAATGAATCCTATATTAAGCCTATCAAAGATGTTGGTACTGGAGATAACAATACACAATAGTTTTGTTCAACCTGATAAAAAAGTATTAGAAAAGCTAAGAGAATTCAGAATGTCAGTGACTCTTCTGCCCTACAGGGTTGTTGTGCTGATAAAATGAAGGAGGATTGTGTAAGTCATCTTAGGTTCCTTGCAAGAGGAAAAAAAGGCAGGATATAAATGTAACACTAACAAACATATTACTTCTACTAATTATTATTATTAATTATAATAACAATGAAGGAATAATTCTTTAAAAATCAAATACATGGATTTAAAAAAAGAAAAAAGAAAAAGGGGGGGAGCTTAACCCCTTCTCTTACGAAAAGCCTTGATCCCTAAATATACACAGAGCTCTCAAAGAGAAGTACAACCAAATCCACACACCCCTTCAAGCTAGTGCATGGAGAATGAGACTCATTGCACTCAGTGGAACTAACTTCTGAGTAGACATGCCTTGGATTGAATTGATATGAAAATTAATGATCAGCAGCCATAATCAAATGAACATACACACATACAAAGCATGCAAGCAAGTTATTAATTGTAGAGGTATAGTGCTGTAAAGGAGAGGGAATTCTCACTCACATCTCTCCCTCTCCGCCTTCTAAGGTTCCAGACTGTTTTTTTTAAAATAAAGGCTACAATCTTCTACACACTTACCTGGGAGTAAGACCATTGCATTCAGTCAATGGAACTTACTTCTGAGAAGAGACTACAGCACTGTCTTTGCTAGAGGAAGCAGCCATTGTAGCTGATGCAGGAGGGGGGGAGAGACTCTACTAAACGTGTGCCATAATCAAAATGGCCGCCGGATTTCTTAAAGAGGCACAGTTTAAATTTAATAAAATGCACTTAAGCGAATTTTTAAAAAAGAAAAGCAGTTCCACCTACACTAGAACGGGAGGAAGTAGACCCTACCATTGGATTAATGAATAAGGCTCCCTGAAGGAAAGGACAGCTGCACAAAAATAGTCGCAACCCCTGAGTTCAATTTTCAGTTTCAGGTTCAGGGGATTCTTTAATCTTTTTACTTTAAACTGCTCTCCTTCCCTCAGTCTTTCACCAATCTTCTTGAAATTTTCAGGTAATGTAAAACAAACAATTCTTTCTGGCACCTGTAAATTTCAGAGAGATTAGCGAAACATTTTCGATTTTATTGCTGTTAGAATGACCCCTCCCCAATTATCACTTTAACATGGTGGAACGTGTTTTTTACTGACCGCCCTTAACAAGGGAGGCACTGCCATGCTTCCCTTAATACAGCAACCCTAATACAGTTTTGATGAGAATTTATCAAAATTCACAATGATCGCATTCAAGAGAAAAAGAACTTGAGATTCGGGAGGGGGAGGATGAATGTAGGAGAAATTAAAACTGATACATTCATCCATCCAGGTCCAAGGCTTTGAGCATTTTGCTCTTCAGAGTTTGGATTTGAATCTCTGTGTATTCAACTATGTTAGTACTTAATTGGGGTTCCCACTTCCGTTTTGTAAAATCCTTCCTTATCTTTAAAATCTTGATGGCACGAAGGTACATCATGGCTTTCTCCACACTGGGAACAGTTGAACTCTTAACATTGAGCCTATCTACATTACGGCTTTAAAATGGTTTAAAATGGTTTATAACAGTTTTGAGAACTGTTGGGGCCCAGGACACACTCCAATATACGTTTTCAAAACGTTTTCAAAGTGTTTTATCCGTCATGTGTAGATAGGCTCTTTGACTGGTGCAGAGCGCTGAAAATTTCATTTCAGTTTGTTTTTGAAACAAGTTCACCCAAATTAACAAAGTTCCTCATATTTTGGAGAGAAGGAACTTGAGTTTATTGTGTTTAATTGAATGAGGGAGAAAGTGAAACGTAGAAATTCACCAATCGCTAATCGACAGTTCAGTCATGAACATTACTGGAAGCTGTTGGGCCAGTTACTCTCTTGTAAGGTAACCTACCTCACAGGGTTGTTGTGAGAATAAAATGGGGGGGGGTGACAATGTATGTACACCACTTTGAACTTCTTGGAGGGAAGGCATACAAAAAAATATCAGTTATGTTGGATAAAAGTCATTGAGGGTTTTATAATCTCCATTGACTTCCAAGTAAATACTTTCCAGAAATGGACTACAACCTATTTTTAAATGTACAGTTCCAGCCCAGCTGTGGCCCAGTCTAGTGAGAGCCCAACAATAGCAAATGGAAAGCATTCTTGATCCCTTTTAAAGATAATGACTGTAGACTGAGTTTAAACCACACACAGTGAGGGTCCATTTGAGGTGGTTCTACAAGGTAGCTAATTTCATGTAGTCCCATCTTCTGGGAGAAGATCACAAGGCCACATCTGTCTGTCTCCATCCACTCACGTGCAGTTAGCACAAGTTTCAATCAGTACCAGTGCTCAAGTTGGAACAAAATTCTGGTACTTGTCTGTCTGTTCCTATCTTCCCAAAAAATATACTATTGAGAAGTGTTCAGCCCGGGGTTAAGAGACTTGCCACTTTGCCTTGGATTATCTGTGTTTTCGCTCCTGCTCTGTTGTTGTTTGTTCATTTGTGGCTGGCTATAATGACTGATTCCATTTCACTGAAAGAACAGCTCCAGTATTCCTGTCATTGTGTAAGATGCCCCAAGGTTCTGTTGTGGTGAAATACAAGCCAGCTAGCAAACAAACAAACAAACAAACAAACAATGAATGCATGAATGTCATTTAAAGGGTGAAACAGTCTTGGCAAAGAATTGGTCTCATCAGAAGAGAAGACGAGCTGTGCAGGAACAGAGAAAAGGTCCAACCATCCTGAGTTTTGTGGCTGAGCAGGTCCTGATCGGAAGCTCACAATCATGACATCCTCCTACTCTTGTCCTCTCTTGTCCTTCTCTCATAACCTTAAATTTTGTTCTATGGTTATACCCTGACACATACCGCCCTGTGATACTCACTTGACCATCTCCGTTGCCCTATGCTAGCCCACGATCTGCTCCTTCAAATGGCATTGTCCAAAGATCTCCCGCTCCCTAAAATGACTTTTCCCTTGCTGCCCTTTATGCCTGGAATCGACCTCCGTGATGCTTCCATGTGACCACCTCCTTTATTTCCTTTCAACATGACCTCAAACCTCCACCTCTTTCAGAAAGCTTAGGATTCCCCTCCCCTAGTCCATAGAGCTTACCATAACTGAAATATATACCCTTTTTTGAGGAGTGTTGAACCTCGTTGAGCCCATGGGGTGAAATCTATTTCAGAGAGGCACTCAAGGGTGCATTCCAGTGGTGGACATGGAATAAAGCACAAGAAGGTGGGACCAAAGGCAAAAGAGGATGGGGCCAAAACACCCCAAACCAAAAATCCCAGCATTTCTTTCTTTCTTTCTTTCTTTCTTTCTTTCTTTCTTTCTTTCATTTCTATACTGCCCCAAAGCCGAAGCTCTCTGGACAGTTTACGTGAGATCAAAACACTTGAAAACAATATATACAAATTAAAACTACAAAAACATACAGTATAGACATACTTTTAAAACCACGATAATAACTTAAAAAGCTATAAGCCTAAAAAACAAAACAGACCCAGGCTCATCCAATATTGCTAAATGCCTGAAAGCAGAGGAAAGTCTTGACCTGGTGCTAAAAAGATTACAATGTTGGCGCAAGGCAGGCCTCATCGGGGATGTTGTGACTCCCTAACTTCTAGCGCCCATTGAAGTCAATAAGGAGGCCTCTTAGGAACAAACAATCAATCTTTTATTTAGCAAATGATCCCTTCTCTCCCTTTGAAAGAGGTTAAAACTTAGAAAGTGCTTTGCCCCAAGGCGTAATTTAGCTAGGCAAACAAACAGTTGATCCATCCAAAAGAAAGTGAGAGTCACTTCTGAGAAGAATTCACATCCAGCCTTTTCTGAGCAAGTGATCCTTCCGAGCGCCGTCTTCTAACCTCTCTGACCTGCGCCCACTTTTCTCTCCTACGGAAAATGGGATTTTTGAATTCACTCCCCTCTTCGTCCTCTGAAGTCAAAGGCTTGTTATCGGCTGCAGGGTTATTTACATCAGGAGAAACATTCTCTAAAGGCAAAGCTATGGGAACGACCTCTTCCCCTTTTGGTACGGACTGGAATGTTTGTTCGGGTTCAGAATCTGATTCTGAATTAATGTCTAACATTCCTTCGCCCTGAGCAAGGGGGAAGGAATTAGACACAACAAGGGAGATCGTTCCACAATTGGGGGGCCACGACAGAGAAGGCCCTCTCCCTTGTTGCCAGCCTCTGAGCTTCCCTCAGACTAGGCACACAGAGGAGGACCTTAGATATTGAACGTAGTGTTCGTGAAGGTTCATGTCGGGAAAGGCGTTCCATCAGGTATTGTTGTCCAAAGTTGTGTAAGGCTTGCATATTTTAACTTAAAGCTCTGACTTCCAGTAACTAAGCTTTAGGAGAAGGATTTCAATGTTTTGAAATTGGGGAAATGTGCAAAGCCAGGAAACCACAAAATGATCTGTTGTCAGGGAGGGAAATCATAAATCATGTGGAGGCAGAGGAAAGGGGCAAGGTCTTCTGGGAACTCCAGGTGGGCCAAATTTGACCCACAGCCCTGAGGTTCAACACCTGTGCCTCAACTAAGCTCAATCCATGTGACTGAAAGAATAACTTTTTCCCCCTGCGCTTACCCATACCTTCACCTCCATGTTCTTCTGTGCTTTCCCTTTGTCTATTTCAGATTGTGAGTGCCTTGGGTGCTGTGAATTTTGTTTCCTTTAGTGTATATATATATATATATATTAACAAATTTGACTTTTACGAACCTTGTCATTTGAATATGGAAAACATCTCTCCCTAAGTGGTCCTAAAGGCTCTCTAAAGGCAAGAGAACTGGGAGAGATTGACCACACTGGCCTTCTCAAGAAGATTCAGTAAATTGAAGCAAAGCTCAAAAGAGATCCCAACTGTTTTAGGAAGGAACTTGTGACACCCATATGGTAAGGTCAGCTGCTGCATTGTTCTGGAATGACAGATGGCACACACATCCACGTAGGTGCATACTCTGCTGTAACGGAAGATAAATATCTCATGTACCAATGAGTCAAAATGTTGTGAGATTCCTAGCCACAAAGGCCTGTTATTAGGAATAAAGAAGAGCAGGTAACCATGAGTAAGTCATAGGCCTTCTACGCAGAGCTACTCAATTCTCTTTCCAGACTGGAGGAACTGCAATTTATAAATTGCAATCAATATCTACAATTTATTTTGTCAAATAGCCGTTAACACAATTGCTGATATCATGAATAACATCTCATCAAGTTTGGTCCATGATCTTTTTTCATTCTGGAAATGTGTGGGTGAGGGAAATATTAATATCTTAGGGCAACTTTGCAAATGTTCACTTCCCCGGGTCCATTTGATATTTCATCTCATTCTAAGGGCTAGAGAGCTGGGAAAGACTGACCACTTTGGCCTTCTCAAGAAGATTTGGTAAATTGAAGCAAAGTTCAAAAGAGATACCAGATGTTTTAGGAAGGAATCTGTGACACCCATACGGTAAGGCCAGCAGCTGCATTGTTCTGGAATGACAGATGGCACCCACAACCACGTAGTGTATACTCTGCTATGACGGAAGATGAATATCTCCTATACGACTGAGTCAAAATGAATAAATGCAAGATGGTGGGAAGTTAAGGATAGTTGAGGTATTGGGTGTGTTGAGAGACAATTGGCATTATCAGAATGTGTCTCCTCTCTGAAACGGGCCAGGGGAGGTGCTATAAAAGGTCCTGATCTCCAGAGGTTTCTCATTCACTTGACAACGCTTGCCTTGACAAAGTCTTCTCAGTGATCCATTGGTAAGTCTAAGGACATCTCTTCTTTCTTTGGCTGTCAATCAATCTATCAGAACAGATATGACTGTTTCTCCTTTGCACAAGGTTGACACAGAGGCAAAACAGGCATTCCTTTCAATGTGTGTCTAGCAGTGATGTCTTCTTTTCCCTTTTTACTCTAGTGTAGGCATAGGGGATCCAATCCAGATATTAAAAGCCTTCCTACCCCCAGACTAGGCCTCAGCCTGGATCACATACATCTGCTACTCAATTCTCTTCCCAGACTGGAGGAAGAGGTTTGGTTCTCCCCTTCCTTCCTTCAAGGTAGACCCTGCTCCTTCATTATACACCTCAGCTACCAGGAGCAGGTACTGGAATTGCATGATATCCAATCTCTGTTGGCCCAACAGTTTACCTTGTGAGTATCTGAATCAAGGATGCATTTTCCCAAGCTAGCCTAAGGTCCTACCTCATGAGAATAAGAAGTACCAAATAAAACTGCTACTTAAATTAATTGTGGGTAAGAAGGGGGTCGCTGTATCCATAAAACATCTGCGAACAACTGGAGAGGTCAACTATGAGATAAAGCAGTGAAATGATGCCAATCTCTCTCTCTCTCTCTCTCTCTCTCTCTCTCTCTCTCTTTCCCTCAGTCTCAAAAAGTTATCCTAGCTACAGAAAGATGAGCCAACAACTACAGAGAGGAGGATGCTGTTGCTGTGGTGGCAGAGGAGGCTGCTGTGGATGCTGTTGTGGAGGTGGTGGATCTTCTCTGCAAGGCCAGAGAAGTGGAGGATGTTGCTGTAGAGGAGGATCTTCTCAGGGGAGTGGAGGATGTTGTTGTTGTGGCAGAGGAGGAACTTCTCAACAAAGCCAGAGCAGTGGAGGATGTTGCCGTGGCAGTGGTAGCAGTGGCGGTGGTTGCTGTAGTGGAGGGTCTGCACAGCTGAAAGTCACTCCCAAGAAGCTGAAGTAGATGCTGTCAAAAAGAGTCAACAGTCCAAAATACGATAGCCATCACCTTGGTAGATCCCTTCTCGTTTTGAAAACCAGCTTTGGTGAATGTCTCCTCCAGGCCACAATCCAGATCTTCTGCCTTGTGAAATGTATTCTTTCCATTTCCTCTTGGACATTTCTGTGAATGCATTAAATCTTCCTTGCACTTAAGCTGTTCAGTCTTCTGGTGTTACCTTCTTATCTCCGTTGAAACACACACAGACACAATGATGGAAGGAAGTGGCCTCATAGAAATATGATTATTGGTCTTCAATAGCCTAGTATTGTCTCTTCTGATTGGATGTTGTCCTTCAGGGTCCCAGTTGGAGTATCTCCTGACCCCTTATTCTTTTTCTTTCTTTTTTTGAGTGGAGATGATGCAGACTTAACCTGTTACCTTCTTTGTCTAAACACCTGGTCTATCAAATATAGACATATAGCCAGTCCACACACCAAGTCTAGATAGGTCACCAAGTCCAACCTGGTACCCTTGAGACATTTTTGACTTCAACTCCCATCTGCCCCAGTTAGCATAGACAATGGTTAGGAATTCTTAGTGTCAAAGCATCTGGGGGTGACAAGGTTAGGAAAGGGTGTTCTAGAGACAGAACCAAGTCAAGTTGTTGGGTACGAAAGCAACTTGAAAGCCTTCTTTGTCAATTTTTAAAAATAGATTCCCATCCTGCTTTTCTATAACTCATATTCTAAGTAACTAACAACTTTGTGAAAATACAAGAACCATAGCTTAAAAAGCCCAACACCATAAAACAACAGCAACAAGAATACACTATCATTATGAAAATATACAGAAATTCCTCACCAAATGTATGCAACCTCTTCTACCTAATTACTATCTAAAGAGATAAGTTAGTGACAGAGTTTGATTTTTCAAAACAATGAATACCATCTCCATTGGTTTTTGGTTCTGTCACTCCTCCTCACTAAGACTGCCTTCCCATGGGCTTCTGATGATAAGATGTAAGAGAGATGCATGAGGAAGGACTGTAATATTTGACTATTGTATGTATGATGCCTTCAAAAGGGGATGTTCTCAAAATGTTTGAGGATGGTTCACTACTAGAATGGTCCACAGGCCTCTCTTGGGCAGAGGATAGAGTCAGGTGGATATCTCACTATGTCGCAATCCACCCCCTTCTTTAAAGAAAACAAGAAGAGGCATGCCGGATAAATCCAAAGGCCTAACGACTCTAACATTCTATCCACTCCGTGGTCAACGAGATATCCCAATGGGATGCAGGGCATGAATGCACTAGTATTCTCCCACTCATGTTTTCCAGGAAGTTGTATTGAGAAGTGTACTACCTGTATACTGGAGCAACTACATAGTGATCATGACTGGTAACCTTTGATAGGCTTATTTTCAATTAGGTTGTCGAATTCCCTGTGAAAGGCAGTCAAATTGGCAGCAACCAAACCTTGTGGTAGCAAATGCTACAATTTAACGTTGCAGTGTGGGGGAGAAGTGTAGCTCCAGAAAGCAATAACCTCTGGAATTGGAACTATGAACTGGTTATCATAAAATATCTACCCTATTTTGTAACACCTCCTCTAGAACCTATCCAGGTTAGCAGACAGGTTGTGTCATTGGTTAATTACTGTTGCTGGGTGAAAGTCGAAGGCATAGCAATCATCCCAAGGTCAGAAATCTTAGATGGCCTCACCTCTGTGGAATATCCTTCCCTAGGAAGTGAGTATCACCCACTTATAGAAGGATCTTAGAGACCAACATTCGATGAATTTGAGTGTAATTTTAACTAAGGTTGTATCTGTTGCCGCTGTTTCCAATCAAAAAATGTGAATTTTTCCTGATTAAAAAATAATAAAAAAATGCTTTCCTTTGGGAATGGAAACAAGGTTAAATGAGTTTCAATAATTGTATTGGAGAACCTCAACGAAGTGGGACATTGCATGTTCGAACATTCATACTAGTTTGGCCCACTCATTGATAATGCAAGGTTACATCTAATTTCAGACAAACTTTCTTCCCATTCATTTTAATAGGTCTACTCTAACATTGGATATAGCCCAGTTTCTTGATAACACAGAGAACCACCCAATGTGTATGTTGACCCCATTTACAGAGCCAAGTCTATCTTCCCCAAGTTGATTTGCCTCATTGCAAGTCAACACAGTTGATTGGAAACTATCAACGAACTTGTCATTTTCATGAAATATATTAACACATACAACTTACATTGACAGTGGTCTTAGGCCAAAGTTTGGAAGGAAATCAATGGCTCTTTGGATGACCTCACTTACAAATAGTAATGACAAGATAGAAATGATTAATTTCAAGTGTTGACTTTATTATTATTGATTCATTCCTGCATGGAAGTGCACAACAGTTATGTGGTCAAAGCAGGAAATATTTGGAAGTTATATTCTCAGAGGTGCAGTGCTCCTGTGGTGGGGAGAAGATCTACTTGGTGATCTTCCATGGTGAGATGTTAGGCCAGTTTGGGTTGGTGGGATTTGCACCCATAGAGTAAACAGAATGCATTCTGGGTGCATGGGAGGAGGCGATGAAGCATCCTGGGTCAATTTTTCTCTTCTAGGATTTCTCCTTGCTGTTACTTCAGCTTCTGGGATGGCACTTGGAAGACTTGCTGCTGTTGTTGCTGCTGATCCTGAGACTTCCCGCAAGAAGACCTGCGGTTGCTGTGGCATCCTCCACTATTTCGCCGTCCAAGACAGCAGGAACCTATGTCCTCACTGCAGGAAGAACGCCTGCTGCCGCAGCAGGAACTTTCTTCTTTTTCCTGCTTGTAGCATTGGTCTTTGTCCTGGTGGGAACACATCTTTCTTGGTTGGCAAAGCAAACCTGGGGGAGGAGGGAAGCAACATTTGAGCTGAACTGGAGGCAGGGCTCATTGGGATCCTACCCTTCCTCTGAGGGGGTTAGTGTGGCTTAAACAGAGTGACACAAGTCTATTCTGACAACAACCCTGTGAGGTAGGTTGGAAGAGAGAGAGAGAGAGAGAGAGAGAGAGAGAGAGAGATGGAAGAAAGGAGGCTCTTTCCAAAATCTATCCAAATTCACTGGTCACCAGGAATTTGATTCCTGATCTTCCCAGCCTCAGCTTTCTGTCCCAATACAACCCTACAGTAGCTTGACTATGCAGCCATTAAAACCATTGAATTACAGCCTAAACAATTTCAAGTAAGCTTTCCGAATTGGATTTCCACAGAGGACAGCAGAGGCTGTGGTAGAGAGGCTTGTGTTGGTGGGTCTTCTTCTCCATGGGCGGGTCTTCTTCTCCGTGGGTGGAAGAACTGCTCTGTCTTATGGCCCCTGCAACACCCTCCCAGATGCCTTAGTATTGCAGCCTAAAATGCTTGGGAAGTGACACCCAAATAACATCAGCCTAGGCATAAGTAAACCTGCCTGGTAGCCACCCATCTGTCCTCAGCATTGCACCATTCTTAATATTCATTACACCCCATCCCAAAGCTGAAATGGTTCCACTCCTGGAGGGACTTTTTCTCTCTGCAGCCTGATTTGCAGAGTGGATCATCTTCCTCTCTGTGTCTGGAAGCTGCCAGTCTCCTCCTTCTGAACAGCATCACATAATGACTCAGCATTGCCTCACCCTGGCTAGGTTCAACGCTCTCCCCTCCAAATTGCTTGAGGGTAGATATAAAAAGATACCAGTGGAAAATTGATGCTGCCTGTGTAATAATACCGAGGTTGAGTCAATTGTACATGTCCTATTTTGCTGCAACTTTTATAACGAGATCAGGATTGCTTTACTGCGACCAATTACACAGGGTCTCCCCGGTCGCTCTATGGAGTCTATGATGATTAGTCTCCTTCAGGGCAATAACAAGTATGTCACTATACAAGTATCCCAATTTATTCACCTTGCTATCCATTGTAGAGACCAAATGGCCATCTGACTGTAATCCCTCCTAACAAGATTTGGACACTGATATGTATACTGTATACTGATTAATCAGCATGTTGACTGTTTGTTTTTCTTTTACTTTGGAAAATGGTCTGTTGACTGTCAATAAAGATTGAATTGAGTGGACACAGCATTGCCCCAAGGGACATTTTGGATGAAAATGGCAGCTAGTTGCCAACCATGGAAAGGGGCATTGCCAATGGCACTGGTAAGAAGACCATGGTTAAAGTAGGGCAGCAAAATTGAAGGGTGGGTGGGACTTTCTAGCTCAAGAACAAACAAAGCTGTTTTATACTGCATCAGACCTTTGGGCCATTCTAGTTCAACGTTGACTGACCCAGAAGCGGACAATTTGTGACCCTCCAGATGTTTTGGCTGAAAATTCCTAACATCCTTTATCATTGGCTATGATAGCTAGAATGGCTGTGAGTTGTAAGCCAAAAAGATCTGGAGGACTACATGTTGCCCTCCCCTAGTCTACATTGATTGGTAGCGGCTCTCCAGGATGTCAGAAAGAGGTATTTTGCAGATCTACCTAAAGATGTCAGGGTTTGCACCCATGGAAAAGGAGATGTTTACTCATTGAGTTATGGCCCTTAAGCTTTAGGCTGACTGAAGGTACAGTGCTGAATGAGCCCCAAAATCAAGCATTCCAGAAAGATGAAGGGCCACTCCTGATTTGGTTCTGGATCAGATCTTCCTCATTCAGGGGTCCCCTATGAAGACTATCCCTCCTTTAGAGCAGAGGTAGTCCTCCAGATGTTATGGGCTACAACTCCCTCAATGGTCAGCCAATGGTTGGTAGTCTGAAACATCTGTAGGACACTAAGTTGCCTACCCCTGCCAAGAAAGGATAGCCAAGAAAGGATCTTACCTGGCTCAATAAGAAGTTCTCTGGAAGAGAAGTGAAGCTGTGTGAATGTCAAGCTCCCATCTGGGAGATCTTTTATACTGTTTCTTAGCCAATCTTTCTGGAGAGTGAGAAATGATCCAACTATGTCCATTTGTTTATTTTTCCTTTGTATTTCGTATGAAGCCCATTCTTAATTAGCCATAGCTTTGTAACTTTTCTTGACTCATCGGATTGCCACAGTATTGCAAGGCTATCGATGCCTGTACTTCTGGTCTTGTGTCATGAGCATAACTGCTGGGCACATGCCCTATGATTTCCTGAGAAAAGATGTCAGGGGACCTATGGTTGATTTCC
Organism: Anniella stebbinsi; assembly: GCA_029215795.1. NCBI lineage: Eukaryota > Metazoa > Chordata > Lepidosauria > Squamata > Anniellidae > Anniella > Anniella stebbinsi. The sequence goes on along the minus strand of JARDYH010000008.1, from coordinate 71,617,977 downwards.
ATTATGAAGTTGCTTTGCATGCCCAGGTTTTTTTTTACATCCCTTATACAAGGTAAGAATGGGTGAATGAGCAATGTTTGGGAATACTAGGATCCTCCGAACAGCACCTCGCCTCATACCTGATTCCATGGAGATTTGTACAAATCAAGTGACTAACGAATAGGAGATTCTCACAAATCTCCTGAAATTTGAGCAAATCTCCTGAAATGTGCACAAAGTTCTTCCATAAACTAAAGCAGGGGCTGTTTTAGTCTACTGAGGAATTTGTGCAAATTGGGAAATGCACACAAATCCAACTGGAAATCGGAAATGAGATGCACATGAACACGTGTTTGACAATGTGCAAAAGAATTCAGTGATGCATGCTCACGCTCGCATTCATGTTCAGAGCTTCGAATGGGGCATGTGTGCGTGTTTTGCGAGCCAAACCAAAATTCCCATACATCCATAACACCAGGATATGCAGGCAAGGCTACAGTGAACCAGTTGTGTTGTATGATATACCTTCAATCATACAACAGTGCTTTGCATAAACACGGACTGCTTGTGTTCAAAAGGGAAGGGACTAGGATTTTATTCCTGGCTCTGGGTCTTTCTCTGCCTCCATATAGCTCCTATTTTTGCATTCAGGAATGGCTTGTTTTGTTTGTTGTCCATAGGCATGTATGAAACACTTGTTTCAGGGTTTTTTTTAAATCAGAATTTACCCAGTTCACACCTCCCAGGACTGACTGCTGATCCAAATGCAATATAAGGTTGCAATTTTTGGGGTGGGTGGGTGAGAGAAATGTGTTTGAAAAAATGTGTACATTTGAAAAAATGTGCATGAAATGATGCCTACGTTTTGGAGGGGGGAACACGCAAACACACTTAGTCAGTGGGAGATAAAAGGCACACATTTAAAACAAACAAACAAACAAACAACTGAAATGAATATCAAAATGCATTTGCGAAATGCTTCTTTTGTGGGACATGATGTTTCGAAATACTTATTGAAATAGTACGGAAATGTGAATTTTCATGTGGGTAAAAAATAATGAACTGCAGGGTAATGTCTTGGGAAGGGTTGCAGTCTTCAGGTGGAGGTAGCAGCAAGGAGTGCATTTGTATAATTATTTTCAGTGTGCAGTTGGGACGTTTATTGAATCAGTCTGATTTGGCAACAGGTATCCATACCTTGCTCGCATCACATTTGTACTACTGCAAGGCACTCTGTGTAGTACTATCCTTGAAGACTAAGTGTGTTTCAATTGGTGCTAAATGCAGCAGTAGGGATGGTAATCAGATTCCAACTGGACATCAGGAAAAACCTCCTGACTGTTAGAGCAGTATGACAATGGAACCAATGACCTAAGGAGGTCATGGGCTCTCCCACATTAGAGGCATTTAAGAGGCAGCTGGACAACCATCTGTCAGGGATGCTTTAAGGTGGATTCCTGCATTGAGTAGGGGGTTGGACTCAATGGACTTATAGGCTCCTTCCAACTCTACTATTCTATGATTCAAGACTGGTAGCCAGTGAAGCTGCTGTAACAATGTAGTCATGGGCTCCCTATAACTGGCCGTAGTCAACAGTCTGGCTGCAACATTCTAGACTACCTGATGTTTCTGAACAGTTCTGAACAGAGATCGGATTACACCAATATCAAGAGATCTGTCTATAAAGAAAGAGTAGGCAAATTGACAAGATGATGATATTTAATGAAAGGAGGGCATATATTAATGGTAATGTGTTTCAGTTTAAAGGTCCTGCCACAACAAGTTAGGGGATCTTAATTTATTTATTTAGTTATTTATTTATATTTATTTATTTATTTATTTATTACATTTGTATACTGCTCCATAGCTGAAGCCCTCTGGGCAGGTGACAAAAATGAAAAACATTGAACATTTAAAAACCAATACAAAAAATTGAAACCATAAAAGCCTAAAAACAAAGTATATGTCATTTAAACTATCTAGGGTCAGTTAAAAAGCTCAACATATGCTGTTAAATACCTGGGAGGAAAGAAAAGTCTTCACCTGGAGCCAAAAAGATGACAGTGTTGGCGCCAGGCAGACCCCGTTGGGGAGATCGTTCCATAGTTGGGGGAGGGGGCACCACTGAAAAGGCCCTCTCCCTTGTTGCCATCCTCTGAGTTTTAAAAACAAAACTATTATCATTGTAGTTAAATGATGTTCTTTTGTAAAATTTTATGTGTAAACTGTATGGATTTCATTCAGAAATTGTTTGATGTCTTTCTGATGGCAATTGGTTGAAGCAAGAACAATTGATTTAATATACAAAAATGATAAAATTAGTGCCAAAATGTTGCATTTTTATGCTTAAAATTGTAGATGGACACAGAAAATAGACAGAATGGGCCAATGCATGTGAAACAGATGGGAAATGGACTGACCCATTCATCCCTACCTCTGAATATGATCGAAATTGAAAGAGGGCTTTTTCAGTTGCGCTCAAGGCATGTTGAGGTTATGATGAACCATGACATATCAAGGACTCAGCTATTTACAGTTGGCAGTGTCCTCCCACTAAGTCTCAGGGTCTGAGGCAGGGGCGGACAATTTTGGGTTTCAATTTTACCCACCTATGGGCCACATGGGTGCTAAAAATGGCAAGGAAATTTAAACTAAAGTCTGTAGCTATTTCAGAGTGCCCACAGGCAAAACCTTAGCTTGCAAACAAGCTAATGTTGACCTTTTTGGCACTCTGAGGTTACTATGGATGCCATTTTGTTTGCATTTTTTGTCTTGGGGGACAGTTGCTGCAGGGGCTAGTTCTTCTTCATCTCTGATCTAGGGCACTGGGGACAACTCTAATACTGGAGACATCCTAAAATGGACTCAAGCAAGGAATTTTAGCTTGAAGTAGCTTCTCTCATTGGCTGGCTAGATTGCTTGAATAAACATTCCATGGTGATGAAAAGGAGATGACGAATAGCGAGGTTAAGAACGTAGGTGTTGACCCAACAACAAATAGGTGTGAGGCACAGGGGTGGAGAATCACGCAATAATGTGGGAGGCTGATGACACGAAGCCAGTGCTGGAAAATATGGGCCACCAGCATCCCTGCTTCCTCACACTGAGTCAGATCAGGGGGGAAACTACACGTCATTGTGGATGCGCATCCTCTCGCTTAGTTTTAAACCACAATAAAATGTAACGCGCCACACTGGGCTTATCTGTCCGTTTTTTCTTTGTTTTTCTGGCGCTGCTTTTCATATCAGTGATGCATATGTATTTCAGATCCCGTTTCTTTTCATATTATCGCACTTAGTTGAAGGCAGAATTTTAAAAAAGTCCCTGGTTACATCATGATTTGTTCCCACCCAATTTTTTTTTAAAGTTCAGTGTAAGCACAATTGCAGATGCACATATCGAATGTAATTACATTAACAGTACCAAAACATAAGTTATTACTTACGATATTAAGAAACTTTGATGAATGCAGAACATACAATAGGCAAGGGCCAAAACAGATTCTGAAAAATGGATGCTCCTCCCACCCAAACTCAACATTCAAACCCATTGGCTAAGTGGAAAGAGCATAGGCAAACCATATATGGAAAGTCACAGCAAAAACATAGAGAAGGAGGGACAGGAAAGAACGAAACATAGATACACACAGACATACAGCAATTCAAAATGTAATAAAACATTTAAACTAACAAAAAAAAAGGGACGGCATGAAGCGCTTCAGAGTGCATAAACAAAAACATCATGTGAATCGACTGACTTCGACATGAACATCCAGCAAAAGGAGGCGCCACGAGAACTACGTGAAGATCCTGCCCAGGGATCCATTTCGCTCAGTATTGTCTACACTCAAAGTTTTGAACAACAGGCACTCCTCAGAAAGTCCCCCTAGCCAAGCCCCAAAGGAAGGTCCAAATATGTAGGAAGCCATGCTGATCCAGATCAATAAAGCAGGTCTAGCTATATTTTCATCTCTACCATGAGGTATGGTTCCCAATTGAGGCCAAGCTAGCCTTAAGTATTTGGCATTATAACAGGGAACAATATACTGCAGCTGGGGAAATTCACTCCCCCATCCAGTTACTTTGAGGATTGCAGCTAAGTTCACAAGGAATAGGGAAGTCTGAGTGGGGTGGCATGTGACATTAGGGTGACCAGATAAAATCCAGGTCAGGGCTCATGTAACTTTAACAGTTGTAGAGAAAAGGGAATTTCAGCCAGAGTCATTTGTATGCAATTAGTTCCTGGTGAAATTCCCTCTTCATCACAACAGTTAAAGTCGCAGGCACTATACTAGAGTGACCATATACAAAAGAAGGCAGGGCTCCTGCAACTTTAACTGTTGTGATGAAGAGGGAATTTCACCAGGAATGAATTGCATACAAATGACACTGGCTGAAATTCCCTTTGCTCTACAACTGTTAAAGTTACATGAGCCCTGACCTGGATTTTATTTGGTCAGCCTAGCTCAGAACGTATGTTTCGTTCCCCTTGTGGATTGCTACTCCTAAAGCTAAAGTGTCATGGAGTTAGCCTCTTCCTTAGAGTCTCTGATGGAAGGAGTGAAACCTCAGGGTAATGGGTCAAAATCCAGGTATAGGAGAAGGCCTTTACACAATATGAATGTCACAACATTTTATTTTAAATATACACCAAAATGAGTAATGTGTCAATACAACAAGCTGTACATTATACAGCCACCCTCAGCAGGGAACTGTGGTTGGTTACAGATCCCTCTATGCACAACAGAAAATCTGGGTTAGCCTCTGTCTAATATGTGAGCAGATCGCCAAATACCCCCCAAAGTCTAGCCCTTAGGTGCATTTAAATCTTCAAATATTATTTTGATGTTCCCCTTGACTAAGTGAAACTTATGGGTGTCTCACTCCAGAGTGGCCTGCAAGTGGCAGTATTAATAAGGCTAAACAAATTTCTTCTAAGATGTGTGATTGCTGGAGTCATGTCTGCATGCATGTGTTTATTTCCTGTTAATTAAACTTTGCAATAATTCAAATAATAGTCTTGCCAGTCATCATTTGTATTAAATGTCATTGCATTGAGCAAACATACTTTTTTACTTAGAACAGAAGAAGAGCCATTCTGGATTAGACCAAGAGTCCATCTAGTCCAGCATTCGTTTCCCATAATGGCCAACCAGCTGCCCACAGAAAACCCACACATGCAACAATATCCTCCCAGCCATGTTCCCAGCAACTGATGTACATAGGCTTACTGCCTCGGATACTGGAGGTAGCACATAGCCATCAGGACTAGTAGCCAGTGATAGTCTCCAGTAATTTATCCAACCCCCTTTTAAAGCCAACCAAATTGGTTCCCATCACTATGTCTTATGATAGTGAATTCCACAATTTAACTCTGCACTGGGTGAAGAAGTCCTTCCTTTTATCCATCCTAAATGTCCTCCTATCCACTTCCTTCACTCCATGCCTAATTTTGTATGCCTCTATCATGTCTCCCCTTACTTTTTGAATGTAAAAAATTCTACCTCTGAATTGGAAATTCTAGCAGTTTAGACTTGTGGACATCTGCTGATGGTTGCAGGGGTCATCAACTGTATGATCTCATTAGCTCTCAGCTGTCAAATACTGCTGAAAAGTTCGTAGGATTATTCGCCAAGTAAGAAATACAGCCAAATATCAGATGCTGATGTGTCATACCAGGACATGCTTATACAGATATGAAATGCTAAATGAATAGCTAGCAAATATTCAAAACATCTGGCAGTGATTATCCTCTGCCAGAAGCCATTCACTGTTTAAGAGCATCATCATCAAGGCCTATTGCCAATTTATGAGGAGAGATTAACCATGCCATAAGCATTGTGGACTTTAGGTGGCACTCATTTTCCACTAGTAGCTTTTGGTTAAGTTCCATAGATTGCTTAGTGTGATCTATCTAAACGCACGCACACACACACACACACACACACACACACACCACCCCTGAGTTTTGCAATGGTCTGAACTAGATGGACCGATCTATAGGGCAAACCCATTAATACATTGTCTTCCTGCCTCACAAGCATGGGTTTGGAACAGTTCATCCAGGGGTGTGTGTATCTGTCAGTTGTGCTTTCTCTCGTCTTTGGTTTTTTTGTTGATGAATCTGTCAATATTGGTTTCCCCCACATTTGATTTTGTTTTAAACCTCACATTCTTTTCCCTCTCCAACATGGAGAACTTTGTGAATGTTAGTAAACCGTTCTCAGAACTGAAACGAAATGGATTTCTTGCCTATCCCTAGGCCAATGGCCCTTTGCTGTCCATTGACTCTACCCAAATCATCTTGGTGCCTTCCTTCCTCGTTTTCTCACTCCAGTGACCTGGAAGCTTTTATAGCATGGGGTCACTCTGACCTATTGCAGATTAGGGGCTTTCTAGCTGGAGTGGTGGGTGGTCCCATAATCCCTTCCTTGGTAGGATGGCCGTGTGTTCTACTTTGCAGAGGTCAGTTCTCTAATTGAAGGCTTAGAGAGGAAATGAAGGGAAATCTCATCCTTCCATTCTTCCTTTCCTCTTTCCTCATCACCTTCTTTGCACAGAGGTGGATTTAAGAACATCAGAAGAGCCCTGCTGGATCGGACTGAGAGTCCCAACTTGCTGCCTCCCAGGTATCTTGCACTGCAACTCCCATCACCCCAACCATTGGCTAGACAATGGCTGGGGCTGATAGGAGATGTAGTTCTAAACGTGTGGACTTTGCATCTAGAAAGCTCTGGATTTAATCTCCAGTTCACCAGGGTTCAGTTGCTGGGAAGGGAAACACCTTGGAGACAGAGATAGTATTCCAGAACTGTTGGAGGGTAGGGGGGAGAGATACTTTCTCTGAACCCGAGACAAGCAACTGGGATTAGTAATGTTTGATGGTGACTATACCATAAAGAAAACTTTCGAGTCACCTTTCGACAGGAGAAATATCCAAAGAGTTTTGAGAGATGCACTGCGGAAAGGCAATACCTCCTAAAGAACCTCTGCACGTCCTTAGTTCAGGGGGATCATTGGTCCAGCCACATTGCTTGGATAATAACATAAGAACATAAAAAGTGCCATGCTGGATCAGACCAAGAGTCCATCTAGTTCAGCACTCTGTTCACACTGTGGCCAACCAGCTTCCCATGGGAACCTGAGAAGCATCCAAACTGGTGGCTGTCACTACATCTTGTAGTAATGAATAGGGGTGTGCATCGGATCGGATCCGATCCACGATCCGAATCCGATCCGACCCAAAATCGGGAAAATCCGATCCGATCCGATCCGATCCGGACAACCTCCGATCCGATCCGATCCGATCCGATGAGGTCCGATCCGGATCGGACGCCATTTTGAATGCTTTTTCCCATAGCCAAGTATTGTTTTACAAAAACGCCTATAACTTTTTCATTTTTAAAGATAGAAGGATGAAACTTGGGCACATTGTAGACTGGTTAGGGGTAGTTATCTGTGAGAAATTTCAGAAAGATTGGTGCATGCATTTTGTGGCAATTAATTTTTTAATAAATACCCAGGAATGCCTATAACTTTGTCATTTTTAAAGTTACACACATGAAACTTTGCCACATTGTAGGGGGTACCTTGGGACCTATGTGTGTGAAATTTCGGAAACGTAGGTGCTTGCCTTGTGTGGCAATTAATTTTAGAAAAATGGGTAGTGGTGGGGTAAATACAGTTACGCCTCCCACTTTTTTATTTTTGAAGATACAAACAGGAAACATGGGCACATTACAGGTACCACTTGGCTTGATATGTGTGTAAAATTTCAGACAGCTGGGTCCAGGCATGTGGTGGCAAGGTATTTTTGAAACAATGAGGAAAGAAACGCCTATAACTTTTTTATTTTAAAAGTTAGAAGTCTGAACATTGCTCACTTTGTAGATGGGTTAGGGGTAGATATGTGTCAGAAATTTCAGAATGATAGGTCCAGGCATTTGATGGCTATGGAATTTTTAAATTACATGTTTCAAAAAAATTTCTACAGAGGCCAGGTCTTCCCCTCCCGCTTCCCGCGAAGAAAAGGAAACACTCTCTCGTCTCGATCCCTTTGAAGTTGCTAGTAGTATCCATTACAGGGCTCGTGTTTCCTTTCCTCCTTTCACTTTTCAAGCAGAACGGCTGAGCCTAGCTGAGTTTTGCAGCCATGCGTGCAAGGAAGGATCACTCTGGTCTCGATCCCTTTGATCCTTGGTAGTATCCATTACAGGGCTCGTGTCTGCTTTCACTTTGTACTCAAGCAGACACGAGCCCTGTAATGGATACTACCAAGGATCAAAGGGATCGAGACGAGAGAGTGTTTCCTTTTCTTCGCGGGAAGCGGGAGGGGAAGACCTGGCCTCTGTAGAAATTTTTTTGAAACATGTAATTTAAAAATTCCATAGCCATCAAATGCCTGGACCTATCATTCTGAAATTTCTGACACATATCTACCCCTAACCCATCTACAAAGTGAGCAATGTTCAGACTTCTAACTTTTAAAATAAAAAAGTTATAGGCGTTTCTTTCCTCATTGTTTCAAAAATACCTTGCCACCACATGCCTGGACCCAGCTGTCTGAAATTTTACACACATATCAAGCCAAGTGGTACCTGTAATGTGCCCATGTTTCCTGTTTGTATCTTCAAAAATAAAAAAGTGGGAGGCGTAACTGTATTTACCCCACCACTACCCATTTTTCTAAAATTAATTGCCACACAAGGCAAGCACCTACGTTTCCGAAATTTCACACACATAGGTCCCAAGGTACCGCCTACAATGTGGCAAAGTTTCATGTGTGTAACTTTAAAAATGACAAAGTTATAGGCATTCCTGGGTATTTATTAAAAAATTAATTGCCACACAAGGCAAGCACCTACGTTTCCGAAATTTCACACACATGGGTCCCAAGGTACCACCTACAATGTGGCAAAGTTTCATGTGTGTAACTTTAAAAATGACAAAGTTATAGGTGTTTCTTTCCTCATTGTTTCAAAAATTAATTGCCACACAAGGAAAGCTCCAATGTTTCTGAAATTTCACACACATATCAAGGCAAGTGGTACCTGTAATGTGCCCAAGTTTCCTGTTTGTATCTTCAAAAATAAAAAAATGGGAGGCGTAACTGTATTTACCCCACTACTACCCATTTTTCTAAAAATTAATTGCCACACAAGACAAGCACCTACGTTTCTGAAATTTCACACACATAGGTCCCAAGGTACCCCCTACAATGTGGCAAAGTTTCATGTGTGTAACTTTAAAAATGACAAAGTTATAGGCATTCCTGGGTATTTATTAAAAAATTAATTGCCACAAAATGCATGCACCAATCTTTCTGAAATTTCTCACAGACAACTACCCCTAACCAGTCTACAATGTGCCCAAGTTTCATCCTTCTATCTTTAAAAATGAAAAAGTTATAGGCGTTTTTGTAAAACAATACTTGGCTATGGGAAAAAGCATTCAAAATGGCGTCCGATCCGGATCGGACATCTGGTCCGATCCGATCCGACCAGCCTCCGATCCGATCCGATCCGATCCGACCCCCCAGGTCCGATTCCGATCCGCTATCCGATCCGATCCGGGGGGTCAGTGCACATCCCTAGTAATGAATTACATAGCTCAACTCTGTGTTGGGTGAAGAAGTATGTCCTTTGATCTGTCCTGAATCTCCCACCAATCAGCTTCATGGGGTGTCCCCACTGGGTTCTAGTATTGTGAGAGAAGGAGAAAAAATGTCTCTGTATCCACTTTTTCCACACCAGGCATGGTTTTGCACTGCCTTCCATTTCCTACATGCTTTTAAAATAGCATTCATGGAGCAGCAGAACTAGAAAGGCAAACGAGAACTATCCAACCCTTTCTTGCCAGGGCATATTATTCCACCCCACCCAAATTGTTGGAAGGACATCATCTCATTCTCTTTCAGCACACACCTTCCCCTGAGAATTTAACATGGAGCCTTGACACTACTTTGAATTCCTGCCTGGGTGGAACTCCTTTACTTGGGCAGTCTCCCAAGAATGTGGTTTCGCCTACCAGCTGATTCTGCTGTGAAGTTGCCATATCCATATAAGCAGTGGTGTAGTGGAACCAGGACTCACAGGGATGCAGCACTGGTACATTTTTATTAGCAGGGATGTTCACGTAATCTGCCATCCCCTTCAGACTTCCCTGGTATCTCTGAGTTTAGCTGCAATCCTTACAGTAGCTGGAGTGGGCACATGGATTTCCCCCAGCCACGATCTATTGTTATGCCCTATTCCTGAGGTACTGTCAAGGATTTGAAGCAACTTGAGTTTGAATGGGCAATCAGACCCCATTTGTTGAACAAAAGATTTGCTCTTACTCGATGAGAACTGCCAGAACTGGTCTGTTGATAGGGATCAACCCAGCTACCCTGCAATTTTGGATTCTTCTTGGGAGCATGGCCATGAGGACTTGCATGATGTGCCTACACTACCAAAATTTATTACTGCACCACTGCATAAATACCAGCAGTGGGACTGCATCTCCCATCAGGTCAATCCTGCCTAACCAATGAGGTGGATAATGGGCATTCCAGTCCAACACCATCTGGAGGTGCCACGGGTTCCCTATTCCCTGATATAAGCTGCTATGGAAGGCTTAGAGGATAGGATGCCAATCAGGAAACTAGACAGGAAACAGATGCATTGTTGCATCTGTTGTTTATTGATGCTCTATTTAGTTATTTGTTTGTGAATTTATTTGTTTGTGGACCCAGTTGGGTAAAAAAAAAACCAAGATGGATTTTTTTTAAAAAAATCAATGAATGGGGATTGCAGTAATGACTGATGGTGCCAGATAGGCACTGATGTCTCCCTGAAGCAGTGTGGGGGGGGGGGGGAAGAAAGAAAGGCATTTCATGATATCAGTTGCAATCAGATTCTTAACCAGAAGAAATAGGACTAGAAATGTACCAGCCTGCACAGAAAGTGATGGAGGTTCTCCCAGGCTCTTCACCAGCCAGGGATGAATTTTCACCAGACCTTATCAGTCTGTGGGAACTCAGCAATCATCAGAGGGGAAAGGGACTTCAGAGTTGACCGATCCCAAAGTCCGCTGCAGATTCAAATGGGCACAGCTAAGAGAAGGTGAGAGACAATCAGCTCGGCTAGCTTCTCGCCAAAGGCTTCTTCAGAGGAATCCTCCTGGAAGTTAAGGGTCTCAGGGAAAAGTCCTTCCCTTTTGTTGAAAGGACAATTGTCTCACTTAGTTAGCCAAGTTTTAGCCTAGAGCAAAATTCCTAGTATTTTACTCTCTCTTCAGGTGTGAAGAGATGTTTATTTGCTGAAGAAAGTTTTGTAGATTACTTGGGAAACCTCTTTATTGTCTTGCACTGCAGCGGGAGGGCTTTGAAACATGACAAAAGGCTCTCTTCCCAGATCTAAGTTTTGCATTTCTCAAATAATTGTCCATGTCCTACCTGCACTGTCAAAGGGGTTCAGAAAAGGCAGGATTACTTGCCTCTACAAGAGAGGTTTAAAGCTCTTTCAAGGCGCTTTAAATTTTTTACCTCTACAAGAACGGAGCGCAAATCGGGTGTAGAGGTGCGTTATCTCTCCGATTATGCGCATTATCGAATGCGCGTTAAATCACGAGTTTTATTTTGCTCCGGCCGTTAAAGCGCATTTTGACTATGTGAACAAGCGCTTATGCGCATTAACTATTTGTAAAGCGCATTTTGGTCATCCGTTAATGCGCTTTGCCGCCTCTCGTGCAGAGGTATTAGGTGTAAATGCGCTTCAGCGATTATGCGCATAATCGCCTAACCGGGCGCAAAAGCGAATCCTTGTGTGCTAGCATTCACTCTAAATCCAATACTTTGGCTGTGAGTGCCCTTGCTTGTGTGACCAAAATGGCACCAGAAAACATGTGTGTGTGTGTGAGTGTGTCATGGTCAGTGATTACAGAATTCTGTCTGTTGTGCTGTGTGTGAGTGTATGGGGGACAGGCAGGACAGGACACAAAATGGGGAGGGGGAAGAGGAGAATGAAAAGGAGCGTCTAGAATCTTACTATTACCATTTGGGAAAGACTAATATGATGCCAATATCAGAACAAAGAAAGAGCTAGTGTGTGTGGTGCGTGCTGTTGAACCAGCAATTGAACAAGGAATATGATTTTAGCCCAAAAGTATAATTTTATTGTTGCAAAGAAAGAGCAAAATGGGAAAGCAACACAACCAATATTGCAAGGCATATTGTTCCAAAGTATTGAAGACTGCCTGGATGTGGATGAGTAAGAATGGTTCACACTTCTTCGGTGGGCACGGCCTTCAGATTTTGGGGGTTGTAAATGGGTCAATGGAAGGAGAAGCAGCCTTGTATGGAAATGTTAGCAACTTGAAGGACAGAGCATCTGGAGGGTAGGTTCTGTGATTTGAAGGATGTACCATCAGCCAGACCCTAAGTCCATCTACAGCTTAACTTGTTCTCTCCCTCTAGGGAGAAGAGCCCATAACTTGGACTCTGATGTCATAAACTGGCATGGTCCAGATGCTCCAGGGCCTTCCTAATGCATCCCTGTTTACCTTTTGTGGGGTGGGGTGGATTTTAATAGCAAGCCAGTTTGGGAGCCAAATATGGCTGCAAAGCGGTACATCGAATGAATAAATAAATAAATGAATAAATAGGATAAAATTAAGTGTTGTTGCAGCAGGTATTGGGTAGGCATGTAGCCTTACAGCTTCCTTAAGATCTGCACCCTGGCTCAGAACATACCCCTCTTCCCCCTCCACATCCTCCTGAGGACCGATAACCAGGCTCAGCACATACTCCTCCTCCTGATCTGCACCCTGGCTCAGAACATACACCTCTTCCCCCTCCACATCCTCCTGAAGACCGATAACCAGGCTCAGCACATACTCCTCCTCCTGATCTGCACCCTGGCTCAGAACATACACCTCTTCTCCCTCCACATCTTCCTGAGGACCGATAACCAGGCTCAGTGCATACTCCTCCTCCTGATCTGCACCCTGGCTCAGAACATACACCTCTTCCCCCTCCACATCCTCCTGAGGACCGATAACCAGGCTCAGCGCATACTCCTCCTCCTGATCTGCACCCAGGCTCAGAACATACCCCTCTTCCTCCACCTCCACATCCTCCTGAAGACCTAACACATGAATCTGTGCATGCTGATCTGGAAGAAGTTTGCAGCCTTCCTGAAGGTCTGCACCTCGGCTCAGAGCATACTCCTCCTCCTGATCGGCACCCAGGCTCGGCGCATACACCTCTTCCTCCACCTCCACATCCTCCTGACAAACCAGATGGCTGAGCACATGCTCCTCCTCCACCTCCAGTGCCACATCCTCCTGAAGATCCACAGCACGATGAATGGAAGGACTCTTCGTTGCTATAGTGTCCACCTGTACATCCATTGCATGCATCACCTATTGGACGTCCCCAATAGTCTCGGGGACCTCCTGAGGGGTTGTGGACACAGCATCTAACTCTAGGGTTCCCCCCCGATCTGCATGTTGAGTTGCGATAGCAGAAGCATCGGTAATTGTGGCCTCCTCTTCTTGGTATATCATACCTACGGTTGCAGCCAGTCACGCAGGAAGTGTTTACAACGTAGTGGAATGGTTTACGACGGTTGTCCAACCAGGATCCTGCTGGGTCATACCATGTTGAGTTCAAGTTGTAGTAGGGTTCTCTCCCAGAAGAGTAAATTCTTTCTTCTGGCATTATTGATGATTCTGAAAGCGACCAAAACACAGGATCAGAAACGCGTATCTCATCTCCTTCTCCACACCAAAATCACAGGTCCAATATGGCCTTCAACCTCCAACACCCAACAATTATTGACTTGAAAGTTGTGAATGCAAGTAGAGAATTGAAAATAATTTGGGGACTAATTTTCAGACACACAATAGCGAGCTTTGCTCTTAGTCATCTGCTCATTTTAATGATGAGGAAAAGGTGTGGATAATGTTTCTCCAAAACAAAAAGAGTGAAATGATTCATTAACTACTCTAGTATTCCAAGGACTCCTGAAGAATTCTGGAGTTTGTTTGGTGAACATTTAGTTTTGTTTGATACACAATATACGGGAAATGTCATTGACTGACCCCAGGGGTAGATATCCTTCATTAGGAAGCAGAAAACCTGACTCGTGATATTTTTTTCATCCCTACTTCCCATAAGGCAAGATTCCCTGCCAATCAACAAGTTGAATTTAATGTCAGTTGTGATTCTCAAACACCTGTTGAAATAACATGCACTAGGGGCTGGTTTGACTCATATGCTTAGCTCTTCTATTCTCCCACCTTCCTGATCCTCAACCCTCTATCTTTGAATCAACAACACCCAATGTTTTAGCCCCATTATCTTTAAACTATCTATCCCAACTGGCTAGAATCTCTCACTCAAGCACACCGATCGCCAAACACAGTTAATGACTAACACTTCCCCCAGATGCGGGAATAGCTATAAACATTCTGTTATATCTTTGCAACTCAGTCATTGTTCAGTGGCAGAAATAACCATTAAAACCAGATCGTGCCATAAGCACAATGGCACTCAGTAAAATTCATACCCGTTAAAGCTGTTGTCAGGAGCTGCCTCTTTTCAGCATGTCTCTCGTTTGTTGAATGAATTGCACTGTCTGCCTATTGGCTAACAGGCCAGGTTTAAACAACTTGGGACCAGGATACCTTCTCCCTTACCAACCCACCTGGTCACTGAGGTCATCAGAGGGCTTGCTCCTTGTGGTACCACATGGATCTATGGCCCAACTGGAGTCCCCCTGGAGAAGAACCTTTAGTGTGGTGGCCCCTTCTCTTTGGAATTCCCTGTCCCTGGAGGTTAGAGAGGCACCAACACTGTGCTGCTTCTAGTACCACCTGAAAATAGCTCTTTTCCAGGAGGCAATCCTCAACTGACCAGCCACCATTTTTATTGGCAATCTGTTTTAAATGGAACAATTTTAATATGCTAACACATCTTTTTATTTATTTATTATTGTTTCCCCTCCCCCCTATGTTCACCACTCCAGAATCTATCTTAGATATGGAGTGGTATATAAATATTGTAATTAGATAAATAAATAAATAAATAAACCTATAAGGCCTATTTGAAGGTCTGTAATGATGGGGCTGGCTGACATCAATTGGAAGAGAGTTCCACTGAGTGGGGGAGCAACTCCTGAGAAGGCTCTGTCTCTGTGAAATGAAGATTTGTAGAGTCTGACTTACCTTGCTGAGCAGAGAAGGCAGCTGAGAAAAGATGGCCAGTGAATGAAGAGTCCTGGGTAGAGAGGCACTTTATATGTGCTTCTAAAGGCTCCTCCTCCTACAGATGATACAGAACCTTGGGAATGGTGGGTCAGTGCACAACCATGGACCAAAAGAGACCATGTCTACCGCATCTGCTTTTTGACACATTATGTAACGGTGGTTGAGCACATTGAGGCATATCTAATTAGCAGTCACAACTCTGTGATGCATCTGATAAGGCTTGTTGCTTCTTGAAAGATCAAAGGACTTTGTGGCAAAGCCGACTGGCACTGGATAGCAGAGCCCAGGTGACTCAGGTATGAAGAAATCAATCTCTCTAAATCAGCAACAGCGGGACCTGTGTCGGGCTCTCACCCAAACTAATTTGAGGTACTTGGTACAGAGTGTCACTGGCAAGGGAATTATTCATCCCAGCTCATGTGGATTGCCAATAGAACAGAATCTAAATGAGTCTATGCAACAGGCATTTTCTAGGATGGTTAATGTATGTATTGTCAGAGGGTCACTGTATTCTCCTGACTGGCCTTCCAGGTCCCTCTAGATAGTTTGGATTGCAGCTCCTATCAATTACAGTCAATGTGGTCAATGGGTATTGAAGTCCAAAACACCTGGTGGGCATGTCAGCATGCCCAATGATCACAGATGATGGGTGTTGAAGTCCAAAACAGCATGGTGGCATGGGCTCCCATTGTGGTGTAGTGTTCAAGTGCTGGACTGGGAGTTGAGAGATCCATGTTCTAGTCCCCACTCAGCCATGGAAACCCACAGGGGGACATTGGGCCAGTCAATGACTCTCTGCGTAACCTACCTCACAGGATTGTTGTAAGGATACAATTGAGAGGAGGAAGGCCATGCAACTGCTTTGGGTTCCTTGCAAGTAGAATAAAGGTGGGCTATAAATGTGACAAACAAACAAACATGTAAACAAGAATCTGCATCCATTTGATCCATGCTTGGGTAGACTCCGAAGGAAGTTCACTGTAACGTGTTCTGCTTTCACAATGTAATATTTGAGGACATACTTTTTAAACAACTATGCCCTTTTGAAAATCGCCCCATCTAAAATAGGATGGCCAACTTGTGGCCCTCTACATCTTTTCGCCTACCACTCCCATGATCCCTCAGCATTGTTTATGCTGGCTAGAAATGATGGGGTTTGCAGGCCAGAACATCTGGAGGGCCACAAGTTGCCACAATAATAACAACAACAACCCTCCATATGTGAACCACAAGGAGAACATGAGGAATGTCCAAGAAATCTGCAACAGATTCAAATGAGTTCGTATTTCTTTGAGTCCAACCTGTGAATTCTGCAGCAGACCAGCTTTTTTCAAGTCACTTAGGCCCAATCTACACTAGGGTGACCAGATAAAATCCAGGTCAGGGCTCATGTAACTTTAACAGTTGTAGAGAAAAGAGAATTTCAGCCAGTGTCATTTGTATGCAATTAGTTCCTGGTGAAATGTCCTCTTCATCACAACAGTTAAAGTTGCAGGGGCCCTGCCTTCTTTTGTATATGGTCACTCTAATATAGTGCCTGCACCTTTAACTGTTGTGATGAAGAGGGAATATCACCAGGAACTAATTGCATACAAATGACTCTGGTTGAAATTCCCTTTTCTTTACAACTGTTAAAGTTACATGAGCCCTGACCTGGATTTTATCTGGTCACCCTAATCTACACCAAGCAGGATATAGCACTATGAAAGTGGTATAAAAGCGATATATGGAGGCAGGATCTATGCTACTGTTTTACAGCAGTATCAAAGTGCACTGACAACTGTTGGAGCCCATGACACATTCCATATACTGCTTTCATGGTGTTGTATCCTGCTTGGTGTAGATGTGTCCTGGGCCCCAACAGTTGTCAGTGGACTTCAATGCCACTATAAAATAGTAGTTTAATTCCTGTCTTGGATTCTGTAGACTTGCAGACTGTTCTTTCTTTTCTTTTTTTAAAAAAAACTTTTGGTGGGGGTGGGATTTGGCAAATTCATACATGCTAATGAACACTTGCGCTATGATCCTCCTGTCCAATGCCCTACCATTGCAGGACATTTGCTGCTCTAGCATTCTGGAAAAGTGGTAATCCAATCTCTGTTTAAACAACTTTAAGACACAGCTTTTTAACAAAGCCTTTGATAGCTGTCTTGTTTTAACTAGATTTTACTGTTTTAAAATGCCATATTGGTTTTGCAATATTAATGGTTTCATTTATTTTTGAATAGTATAAGTATTGTTCTATTTTATATGTACAATTTTATCTGTATGCCGCCCTGAGATCCTTGTGATATAGGGTGGGATATAAATGCCTTAATAAAATAAATAAAGAAAACAAACTTCTAACGAAGAGGAGTCCGCCACCTCAACTCAAATCCTATGTTCAATTCTGGACACCAAAGTTTAAGGTAATTTGGACTGATTTCAGAGAAGGGCAACAAAGATGGTCAGGGGGTGCTTAGTCTTGAGAAGAGAAGATTGAGGGGTAATTTGATACCATTCTTCAAGTACCTAAAGGGTTGTCACCCAATATTGGTTTGCTATCTGTTCTCTAGTATCTAAGACTGCCAGGCATGAATAATGGGCTTAAGTTACAGGAAGGCCGATTTCAGTTGAACAACAGGAAAAAAGAACTTCCTAACATTCTCAGAACTCAGGCAATGGAACCAACTGTCCAGGGAGAGGGTGGGCTCTCCTTCCATGGAGGTATTCAAACAGAGACCAAACAGCCGCCTGTAAGGGAGGCTTTAATCTGGATCCCTGCACTGAGCAGGGGGTTGGAGTTGATGGTCTAAATGACCTGTTTTAATCCATAATTCTATGACCTTCTGAGGCAATCCTAGAATCCTAGAATAGTAGAGTGGGAAGGGGCCTAGAAGACCATGGAGTCCAACACCCTGCTCAATGCAGGAATCCACCTTAAAGCATCCCTGACAGATGGTTGTCCAACTGCCTCTTGAATGCATCTAATGTGAGAGAGCCCACCACCTCCCTAGGTCATGGGTCCCATTGTCATACTGCTCTAAAAGTCTGGATTTTTTTCTTGGTGTCCAGCTAGAATCTGGCTTCCTGTAACTTGAGCCCATTATTCCATGTCCTGCATTCTGGGCTGATCGCGAAGGGATCCTGGTCCTCCTCTGTGTGACAACCTTTCAAGTATTGGAAGAGTGCTATCATGTCTCCTCCTCAATCTCCTCTTCTCCATGCTAAACATGCCCAGTTCTTTCAATTTCTCCTCATACTCTTTTTCTGTCATACTGTCAGAGAACTCATAGTAACATCAGGATGTTCTTCCTAAACTTTGGGTGAAGTCCCTTTCTTGGATTTTGAACTCATTGGCTCACGTCCGACTTGCTGAAGGAACACAAAATAACTTTCTTCCATCATTTCTGTTACCAGCCAGTCAATCCTTCCTAGCTACACCTGCAGCGACAGTTGCAGGAAAGCTGCAGAGCCAGGAGAATCCTATAGGCCCTGGTGGACTACGTACCTGGCTGATGCATTGCAATCCATTTGGTGGGTCCCAGTTCATGCAGGCTTCTCACTGACCTTCCAGATGAGTCACCTGAAGCAGCTGCAGATGCTGAACATGTGCCACTCCTTCGCCATAGAACCACTACCAACTGCACAGGATGTCAGCACTGCAAATTATGGATTGGGTAATAAATAGTTTGGAAGCATCAGAGCAATTAGTGGTACAGATAGAACTAATAGGAAGCACTCTCATGAGCAAAGTGCATACATCACATCACAAAGTGGAATGGAATCATCTGGCACGTGGATACTATTAGTCACACTTCGCAGATAGAAATTTCCGGTACTTCAATGTGATGTCACTAGGGTCCATGTTTTCAATGAGAATGAGAGAGAGAGAGAGAGAGCGCGCGCGAGAGAGAATGAGAGAGAACATTTGCGTTTCTCACTTTTCCTTTGCATTTCTGTTGACTCTAGGTTTTACTGAATTTTGAATGCCATCTGTGGCACAGTGGCTAGAGCATTGGACTGGGAGTTGGGAGATCCGGGTTCTAGTCCCCACTCTGCCATGGAACTCCAATGGGTGAGTTTGGGCCAATCACAGACTCTCAGCACAATCTACCTCACAGGGTTGTTGTTGTGAGGATACAAAGGAGAAGTGGAGGAGGATTATGTATACCACCTTGGGGGCCTTGGAGGAAAAAAGGTGGGATGTAAATGCAATCAATCAATCAATCTTTCCCTCTATTTCAGAAGTGAGTGGCAGCAGTAACCCTTCTGTAGCCCAAATTGCCTCCCCCATATGCCCAAGAAGGAAGTATCAGTAGGGATGAGGGAACAATTTGTTCACTTTGAAACTTCCTTGATTTCACACTTTTGAATTAATATGTGAATTGAAACTCAGCACCTATCTACACTACTGCTTTAAAAATGGTTTATAACAGTTCTAAACTGGTTAATAATGGCTATTAACCAGTTTAAAACTGTTATAAACCGTTTTAAAGCAGTAGTGTAGATAGGCTCTCAGTTATCCTTCAAAATTCACACTTCTTCAAATTTTGCAATGGAGTTCTCTAATCAAAACAAATGCATTAAAATACATAGAATCATAGGATCCTAGAATCCTAGAATCGTAGAGTTGGAAGGGGCCTATAATCGAGTCCAATGCCCTGCTCAATGCAGGAATCTACCTTAAAGCATCCCTGACAGATGGTTGTCCAGCTGCCTCTTGAATGCCTCTAATGTGGGAGAGCCCACCACCTCCCTAGGGCATTGGTTCCATTGTTGTATATCAGGGCAAGTGACGTTTAAAAAATGCATTATGTTAGCAAAATTGCTTGCAAAAAATGTTTGTATTGGGCCAAAATGTTTGGAGTAGGACTGAGAAATGTGCACAAAAAGGCTTATGAATGTTCATGTGAACTATTGTGATCAACTTAAGTTAAGGATGGAGAAATTTCCAATGTTTGAGACAAACTGAACTTAAGAAACTGAGAAACTGAGGAAAATCAAAATTGAAAGATTCAGCCCTAAATGTCAGCCGGGTTGGGGGAAATGCAAGATTTGCAAGCATACAAAAAATATTGCTTGGGGGGGGCGGATTGGACAGCCGAATGAGGACGGAGCAAGCAAGCTCAGTGGATGTGGAATGCTGACTGGCATTTGGGGGAAAATGGGGAACCAGGGAGAATGGGAATGGAATGAAATGGGATCTCCTGAAAGAGGGTGTGGCTGGCTGGAAACCTGAGCAGGAACAATCCATGCTGCAACATTTTGTTACTGGTTCTATTCATTTTGTTTTTATCTACCAATTGAAATGAGGTTTGGTAGACCATTAGTTGGTCAGACAGTATCTCCTGGTGTGAACTCACTTCAACGTTCATCAGCCTTAGTTTAGTTGTGGTCCAGGAACATCTGTATATGAGTAATCTGCTTATTCCTCATCCCTGTTGTACAAAGATAGAGTATACTAGGCCTTATTTGGTTGGGGGCTTCTCCTGAGGACATTTCAGTTTTCTAAGTTTTCTCATTTCTTCTTTTGCCGTTGGTTTGATCTCGGCTAATGATTTTATTGGTCAGTCTAATTCCGACGTTATACTTTAGTATTATATTTGTAAGTGTGTATTTGTGTTAGTACTTAAAAGTTTCTATTTGCTGTGTACCATGTTGAGCCCAATGCATTTATGGGGAAAATGTGGTATGGAAATCAACTGACTACATCTATCATTCACGTCCCAGGAGCAGAACTGCCCAAAGGTATACATTTCCAGTCTCAATCCAAACATGGTACCAAAGGTTAAAGGTGTGTATGCAAAGTTGGAAAGACCCTTCATGCCAAGTCAGAATGGCTAGTAGCCATAGTGCAGCTGAGGTCTCAGATGTGGTCCTGACAGCAATTTATGACACAGCCTTCTGCAAGGCCAGCCCTACCGTTAGGCAGAGTGAGGCTTCCTTTGGCAACTGATTTGGGGTGTCATGAAAGGGCAGAATATGGCAAGTTATATAATTAATAATTGTTGTGCTTTTTCCTGCAAGGGAGATGGGGGGGGGGGCACCTGTGCAAAAGATGTGAGCTCAGTCGGCAAAATAATGTTACCAGTCTTGAGCACTATTTTAGGATATTTTTAATGTTGTGTTGTTCTCTTGTTTTTAAAATTTTTAACTGTTGTGAATTTTTGTGTTTATATTGTTGTTGTTCCCCGCCTCGATCCGGAGGGAGAGGCGGATTACAAATAAATATTATTATTATTATTATTATTATTATTATTATTATTCAGCTTGACCGGTGTTGGTGGGGTATCATTATCAGCTGTTCTGCCTTCAGGCAGCAAAATGTATTGGAGATGCCCCTGCCCCTCTGACATAATGGGATTGGCTATTTATTTATTTATTAATTATTGCATTTACATCCCACCTTTTTTCCTCCAAGGAACCCAAGGAGGAGTACATAATCCTCCTCCTCTCCATTTTACATCACAACAACAACCCTGCAAGGCAGGTTGGGCTGAGAGTCTGTGACTGGCCCAAAGTCACCCAGTGAACTTCCGTGGCTGAGTGGGGACTAGAACCCAGATCTCCCGACTCCCAGTCCAATACTTTAGCTGCTACGCCATTCCCTCTCTCTCTCTCTCTCTCTCTCTCTCTCTCTCTGTCACACACACACACACACACACACACACACACACACACACTCGTATGTGTCAAGTGTAGGCATGGTTGGCTGAGGGCCCAAACTCAGCAGTTCCCCACTGACAAGATCCACCTGGACTTGCTCCTCCCCTGACATTGCTGAAAGAGTTGCTGGAAATAAAGCCAAGCAGACCTTCTTGAATCCAGCTTCCATCACCTTGATTTTGGATTGCTTCTTGGATTCCTGGCATGAGTAATTCTGGACTAAATTCTGCCCGATCCTTGCCTGCTGTATTGCTTTGGGACGTTATTGCCTGTTACTTGAGTCAGATCTACACCAAGCAGGATATGACACTTCATAAACAGTTTGAAAACTGTATATGGAGTGTGTCCTGGGCCCCAACAGTTGTCACTACTGTTATAAACTGTTTTAAAGCAGTAGTGTAGATCCTGCCCTGGAGTGGACACTGCCCCTCCTCCTGCCTGCCCCTTCTGTGTTGCATTGGAGCTTTGTTGCCTGTGACCTGGACTGTTTAAACCTTGCCTTTTGCCTGATCCATGTTTGTACTGACCACCTTGAAACCCTGCAACCTATCTGTTGAAACGTGACATCAACAGAAATTGTCCAACAGGAAGTCTTGGATCAAGCACAAAGGAATTTGTAACTAATCCTCTTGAGGGTGACAATGCAGTCCTTAATCTAGTTCTTCCTAAAATGTCATCAGGAGAACATAACAATGGTCAGATAAAAAGGAATAATATACGATTGTGGAGAAAAATCGTGGACCTGGAAGGATGGATGCTTAATAAGGTTTATTGTGTGGCATGCATACTTGTACAAAAGAGAGGAATAGTAGCAATTAAATATGTTTATACATGAAATATCCAATAAATATCATCTTGAAACAAATAAAGAACACAAGTGTTTTAAAAAGGTTCTTTCGGTACAGGCACACTAGCTTTGACACTAGAAATCACATAATTCACTGTGTTCAACATTTTAGGACTATGAATCTTCTGCTTCAGTGAGCTTGAGCAAATACCATCAAATACTGGCAAAATCCAAGTGGATAAAACCCAAACTGAATCAAAAGGACTTCCAATATTTCTGAAAAGCATTCGAGCTTGAAAACGACCAATTTCTAAGGGGTGTTTTTGGGGATGGAGTTGAATAGTTGCAGTTCAGCGACAAAGACTCATTAACTAATGTTCCCTTGGGTCGATGCATTAAAGTTAATTTGGGAATGAACTTGAACAGAACAATGAAAGCCTTGCAGGACCGAATGATGAACATCAGCAAGAACTAGGGATGTCCATCATTTGCAAATCTGGTCCTTTTGGGGCATGATAAATTCTCATTGAATACACAATGTTTCCTGGATTTTTTTTTCTGGGAATGTTTACTGGATTTCTTTTTTGTAAATAAAAGGTAGTGCAAATTATGGCTGCAATTAGCATAATTTGAGCAAATCATCATTGGAATTTGCATAATTAACTCAAATCACAGCTGGAATTCGTGTAATTCGCAGTGGATTAAGTAGATAGGTTTTACTGCTTAATTGTCTGGAGACATTGCTGGAGCCTGGAAAAGAAGAAAGATGACAAATGGCATTCCAAGGCAATTAAGATGTTTCATCGGCACATTTTCTTTCATCTCAGTAGCTACTTCTTCAGAAGATGGGGAGGTGCTTTGCACACTTGTTGAATCTGGCAGATATCTGGTTCTCTGCATGTTTGCTGAACTGGTGGGCAGTATTGTTGAACTGGTGGGCAGCACTGTTGAACTGGGGAACAGTACTTCTGTACTGGAGGACAATATTTTTGCCTAGATGGGTAGCGCTGTTGAACTGGAGAGCAGTATTTCTGCACAGGAGGGCAGCATTTTTGAACTGGAGGGCAGCACTGTTGAACTGGAGGGCAGTATTTTTGCACTGGTGGGCAGCACTGTTGAACTGGAGGGCAGTATTTTTGCACTGGTGGGCAGCACTGTTGAACAGGAGGACAATATTTCTGCCTGGGTGGGTAGCATTTCTGCACTGGAGGACAGCAGTACTTTTGCCTTGGTGGGCAATACTTTTGCACAGGGGGGCAGTACCGCTGTGGAGGTGTGCCACAGCATCCCACCTCAGGTAGTGGCCTCACCGAGTGGCAGGATGTTTCACAGGAGGGTTCGTAACAGACTGACCATCCCCCGCAGGGCTCGGAACATACAGATCTTCCATAATCTGTGCATGAGCCCTGACCATCACCACATCCAGAAGAATACATCTCTTGAGAGTCTGGTCTGGACCTGCAAAAACAGTGTACAGAAAGAATGTTAAGAATAGGATGCGATTCATTGTAGACGGGAGAAAGAAGGACAAATTTTGGGAGCAAGGTGACATATTGTTTCCCATTGGTTCATGGCCTAGAAACACAGATGGCTGTTTTGATTGACTGATTGACTATTGATTGATTGACTGGAATATGAGGAGTCTGCCACACACAAAAACACTGGCTGGGGGCATGTCAATATCTGAGCAATGGGCACAGGGAGAACACCTGCTTTGCATACAGAAGGCTCCAGGTTCAATCTCCAGCATCTCCAGGTATGGCATGAAAAACTCCTGCCTGAAACCCTGGGGAGCTGCTGCCAGTCAGTGATGACAATACTGGCCAAGATGGACCAATGGTCTGACTCAGTATAAGGCAGCTTCCTACATTCTTGTAGACTTGGCAGGGGCCATTTAGGCCATTGAGTCCAACTCCTAGTCTAAAGCATCCCATATTGATGGCTGTCTAGTTGTTGCTTGAAGACCTCCAGCAATGGAGAGTCCACCTTCCTAGGCAGTTGGGAGCCAGATGGTATTTTTTCAGGTCCAGTCATGATCAATTCAATTTCTGTCCCTTCCTTCCCCCAAATTGCTGAAGGCAACATGTGAAGTCCTCCCCTTTCCCCCATTTATCCTCACAATACCCCCTTTTCTTAGGCTTAAAGGGAGAACAACTGGCTTAAGAATAGCCAGTGAGTTCCATAGCTGAGTGGAGATTTGAATCCAAGTCTTCCTCATTCTAGCCTGGCACTCTAACCACTACACCAACCTTCCCTTTTGATGTTTAGGATGTCTACTCCCATCAGCCCCAGGCAGCATGCCAAATGGTTGAGAATGCTGGGAGGTGTTGTCCAAAACATGTGGAGTAGGGCACCAGGTTGGATAAGGCTATGCTGTTCCATCCTGGTTCTCTCCAGTAGTGGTTTATTGACAACCAATATTAAATCTAGATCGGATCATCCATATTCTGCCAAGATCCACTTTTCCATTTTCATTCTGGTTCCACCTCGAATAGATCAATTTCTATCCAGGCTTCACCCCTGATCTGCCAGGTTCCACCCAAGTGCCAGACTCAATCCACCAAGATCTTACCAGACCTGTTATCAATAGGTCAATGTTCTTGACATTAAAATGTCACTCTTCAAAATAAAGGAAAAATAATGGCTTTGCTCCTGAATCCTTCACCCTGTCCATATGGAACAGTATGATGGGCTGTTTGGAGCACATGGAGTGTATGTAGAATCCTAGAATCCTAGAATAGTAGAGTTGGAAGGGACTTATAAGGCCATCGAGTCCAACCCCCTGCTCAATGCAGGAATCCACCTTAAAGCATACCTGACAGATGGTTGTCCAGCTGCCTCTTGAATGCCTCTATTGTGGGAGAGCCCACTATACCTCCCTAGGTCATGGGTTCCATTGTCATATTGCTCTAACAGTCAGGAAGTTTTTCCTGATGTCCAGCCGGAATCTGGCTTCCTGTAACTTGAGCCCATTATTCCATGTCCTGCACTCTGGGATGATGGAGAAGAAATCCTGGCCCTCCTCTGTGTGACAGCCTTTCAAGTATGTGAGCTTAATTAACACAGTGCAGAGTGTTCCCATAGGATATGCTAATATTCTATTATTATAAGATAGCCCAAGATAGGATTGGAGGAATATATTCAGCATGTGCCTTCAAAAAATACATTCTGCCAAATGTACCCATTTGACTCAAGCGAATGAGCCATATTTTATACATTACAGGAGAAGAAGACTCTTGAGTTTCTGGTTCAGTTAGGTTTGTATCAAATCTCCAGCTGTGAAAAACATACCATGTGGACTTATCTGAGCCAGAAGAACATCCCTTGACCAGAAGCATCAATTTACGCATCTAGAAACCGGCCACATGCTGTACATTCAGGCTCTAACCATGGCTTAAAGTGTTGTATGCGTAGCACGGCTTGTGGTTAGTGCTAACCCCCAGAGAACCACAGTTCCGCGAACCACAGAGCCTGAAGTGTTGTCTGAACAGGCCTAATATAATTTATATCCCACACAAGTACCATCATATATTACCCACATACACTGAAGGCAGTTAGTTGAAGTTGACTTACCTGATGTCCTGATGGTACTGAGAGGAGTTCTTCAGTTTAAGATAGTGATTGGTGGTAAGATGAGGGCTTTTATAGCATCTTGAGGCTGCCTTTGTCATTGGATGTCTCACTACTTCTCCATGTTCCAGAGTCATTACATAAAAAAAAGAAAAAAGCTTACGCTGACACCCTTCTTGCCTGTCTGGTGCCTCGATTTGTCACCTGTGGTTTGCTCTAATGGCTTTCTAGTTACTTTGCATATCAAAAGAGATTATTTAGCTAGAGGCAATTAGGACATCCAAACACCTGCATTATGATGCTACCAGGGAGGAAGAGAGACGATGTAAGAAATTTTGCCATTAAGGGAAGGGAAAAAATGTCCTCTGCTTCTCAGATTCGTGTTTAAGTTGCCTGACCATCACAGAGACAATTCAGGAGTACATGAGCTGGACAGATGAGACTCATCAGAACATGTCGTAAAACTACGTATAATGGGCTTAATAATGGGCATTATCATTTTTCAGTGGAAGTGGCATATAGGTGTTCTACGACAGCAGTGACAATCTTCTATAACCTCAGGAGGCATTCTGAATGGCAGGACAGGGGTCCCCAAAAGTTTTTGAGTCAGTGGGCACAGTTGGAATGTTGAGAGAGTGTGGTGGCACATTCACAAAATGGCTGACATGGTGGCCATGGATGATCACAAAACTAGGGTGACCAGATTTTGAGAACCAAAATCCCGCCCCCCCGCCACGCCACCCACCCAAAACAACACCCCCACCGCGCGCCCGCACCGCCCGCCCGCCCACACGCCCACCCCGTGCCATGCTGCCCGCCCCCCCGCATGCCTCGTGCCGCCTGCCCGCCCCGCGCGCCCCCCCGCCCACATGCCTTACCCCGCCCCTGCCCCCCGCCGCGCTGCCCGCCCCCCCGCCCGCATGCCTCGTGCCACCCGCCGCATGACCCCCTGCCGCCCCGGTTTGCCCCCGCTGCCCCCAGGTTGGCCCGAATCACCCCAGGGCCATCTGGTCACCCTTTTGGGGGGCTAAATTTCCAGATTTGGCCCCCCAAAACAGTTTTCCCCCCCGGATGCGGATTTGCTCCCCATTTTCCAGGCATGTCCGGACAAATCCGGGCGGATGGTCACCCTACACAAAACACTCATTTTCTTGAATGCAAAGAAAACTAAATTGCCAAAAAAAACTTATGGACAAGGCAAAGGATCCAAAACACAAAACCCTTACTTTTAACTGAAATAAAGGTAGTGCGACTCAGTTTAATTTTAAAAAATGTCAGAAATGTAAATTAATGATGATTAGGACCTGTGGGACCTGTGCTTAATCTGCAGCCAGGTAGGCCCCCTCCCCCATGGGCACCATCTTGGAAACACCATCCCCAGACACTGGTCTTTCTTGCCACCTGTTCTGAGACCCTCTAATGGCTGCTCCTCACATCCCTTATCCATAGACACTCCTTTGCTCACAAACAAGACCCCATCTTGATTTCCTACTGCAGGGTAGGCCACCTGGTGTGACCTTCAGATGTTTTGGATCATAATCATTGACTCTGGGTGGGTCTTATGGGAGTTGTAGTCTAAAAAATCTGTAGGGCACCTGGTGGTCTACCATTGACGTACTGCCTCCTTACTTTTCTGCTGTCCTTCTTTAGAGCCCCATCTGTCCCTAGGTTGTCCATGCTGAGCAGTTGGAATATTCATAAACATTTCATAACCCCAATATATTTAAGCCAAAGGCTAAATTGGGTTAATTTTAATCCCAGGGGGACAGAACTCTCCCTGCCAATAATTATGGAGCTTCATACAACACCTAGATTTACTAGGCCTCATCCTGCCCTCTGTCTTGGTCCAAAGTGGGGCAATTTGGCCCAATATAGGTTTCCAGCCCGTGTTCAATACTATATTTAAATATAACATAAGTCTTCTGATGGACCTTTAAATGTATAGATATTTACATTTTTGTTTTAGAATTTTTAGAATTGGAAACATTTTTCTTTTCTTTTTGTTTTACTTGAATTATGATATTTGAATGTATCATTGAGAAATGCACCATTGTACTAATCACACATTTCATTTTGTGCCGAGCTAAACTGTTGTGTATATCTTGTATATATTTAAATAATGTGTGTGTATGTGTGTATCTCTATCTATCTATCTATCTATCTATCTATCTATCTATCTCTATCTCTATCTATATCTATTGCCCCTCCTTCTTCTTCTACTACTCATCTCCATACAGTGATGAAGAAAGCAAGAGATTTTGTTGGGGTTTGGTAGTTATGAGTAAGAATGAAGGATTGGCCTGTTTATCATGTGAACTTTCTTAAATGAGGGCAAGTTGGGGACAGCACTCTCATCTTGAATAATTTGTGGACAGTCCTGGAAGAGCTTGATGGTTAGGTTTGGTTTTTCAAATGGGAGACTTGTAAGTCACTGAGAGGAAGGAAGGAGAATTAGCCAACACCGCAGAAGAAAAGCTGAGAGCTTGGAGCAGTGTTTTCGAGGTGTGTGGCTTTACCACCTGACACTGCAGGATTACACATGTGTCGTTGGTTTAATTACAGAGTGCTTTGGGATCTTCCTTTGTCCCATGAGCAGGATTCGGAATGCAACGTCTACTTGAATTGCTGTGCAAGGGGAAGCTATCTGACCTGACTGAGAAGAGATGCTACTGTGGAGAATTCTGAATGCAGTATGAATAGTATGGACTAGTGCTCATTGACTCCAGTATTCTCCAGTATTCTGCTGGAACCAGATGTCTTTAGGAAACCCACAAATAACAAGGAACGCTTGTCTGTCCCCGGTATCTGCTAGTCAAAAAAGGTATACTCCATCTGTACCTAGAAGGGTTTAAAAATAAAATAAAAAAATAGCTAAAATGTCCACAGATAGTCCTATTCTCTTCCTCCTCATCTATGAATTTGATTAATCCTGTTTTGAAGCCATCTAAAGCAGCGGCCTTGGCTACATCTTGTGACAATGAGACCCAATAGCCTATGTCATAATTGCAGATTGAGCTTAATTCCGTCCCTCTCCCCAGTGCGATAAGTCTCTGGAAGAGTTGTCTTTGCTGTTATCAAAGGGATAGAGACTGGTGCCCTACAAGTGTTTTGGAGTAGAACCACTAGTATTCCCATCCATGGGTGATGCTGACTGTGGATGATGGGAGTCAAAGTCCAAAATATCTGGAGGTCATCAGGTTGGGGAAGGCTGGATTAGGGACTGCTTTCAAAGGTAGTCTGTGAGTGACTGTACTCAAGTCTCTATATGGAGGACATGTTTGCCAGCTCCATCTCAATAAGGGTTCAGTTGCTAGACCTGAAGAGCAGGGACCTGAAGGACAGGAGATAGAAACACCTGCTCTGTGGATCAGACAAGGACAGAAGGCCAAGCTTCTGGTATTCTTTGAAAGTGTTGAATGAAAACAGCCAGACCAAGAGCCAGTGTGGTGTAGTGGCTAAAGTGTTGTATTGGAAGTTGGGAGATCTGGGTTTTAGTCCCCACTCAGCCATGGAAACCCACTGGGTGACTCTGGGCCAGTCACAGACTCTCAGCCCAACCTACCTTGCAGGGTTGTTGTTGTGAGGATAAAATGGAAAGGAGGAGGATTACGTATGCCTCCTTCGGTTTATATTCCACCTTTTCCCTCCAAGGAACCCAAGGCGTACATAGTCCTCCTGCTCTCCATTGATCCTTGCAACAACAACCCTATGAGGTAGGTTGGGCTGAGAGTCTGTGATTGGCCCCAAATCACCTCCATGGTCAAGTGGGGACTAGAACCCAGATCTCCCGACTCCTAGTCCAACACTCTAACCACTACACCACACATGTGCTCACATTCAATGGGTGCAAATTTCCCCCTTTGATTTTGTACAAATTCCAAAAATGTGCGTAAGTTTTAAATCACCCACACCTTATGGGGGAAATTTGCACAACTTTAGACATTGGTGCAAATATGTGATTTTTTTTGATGCAATGTTTATGTCCGATAGCTGTTCCTTTTTTGTGCAAAACATTTGCGCATTTGTGCAAAATGAATGGCGATCACAAACATGATTGCAAACTGAGGAGAAACAAGCAGCGAGCTGATGTTTGGAAGATCTTGGCAAGCTTGAACATTTGGACATTTACTCATCTCTGGGGGTGGTGGTTTGGGGGTGGCCAATACTTGTTCAAATATTTCGGGAAGTTGATGAAGATGATGATATAGTGGAGCAGCTGTTGGTAGCCACCAGACGAAGTCTTCTATAGATATGTTGAACTCCATAACAAATAATACAAGCATGCACCAGAAATAGCAGAGATAGTAACAAGTCTTGTCAGAAATTTAGAGTCCCCACTCATATCTTGGTCACACTGGAATGTGACCAGCATTTGTACAGATACGTTGACCTCAGAAAAATGTAAAATATGTATGCATCTCATAAGAACCTAAGAGGAGCCATGCTAGATCAGACTAAGGGTCCATCTTGTCTAGCATTCTGTTCACCCAGCGCCCAACCAGCTGCCCTCAAGAAACCCACAAGCAGGACATGAGTACAACACCACCATCCCACCCATGTTCCCCAGCACCTGGTGTACATAGACTTATTACCTCTGATACTGGAAGTAGCATATAGACATCAGGACTAATAGCCATCAATAACCTTAATCTCCATGAATTTGTCTAACCTCCTTTAAAAGCCATCCCAAATGGGGCAATGACCATTTGTGGTAGCAAATTCCATATTTTCACTATGCACTTTGTGAAAAAGTCCTGCTTTTATCTGTCCTGATTTTCCACCAATAAGCTTAATGGAATAACCTTGGATTCTAGTATCATTAGAGGGGGAGAAAAATGACTCTCTCTCCACATTCCTTTCCTTTTTTTTCTAAGCTCAACAGTCCCAGCTGTTGCAATCTTCTCTCATATTGGAGATGCTCCAGCCACTTGAACATTTTAATTGCCTTTTTCTTCACTGTTTCCAGCTCTACAATACTTTTTTTAAAGGTGTGTTTTATTGATTATTTTAAATCATGTTTTATTGAGAATTTGGAAGTAGCATATCACATAGATGCAGGTGTAAAAGAAAGAAAAGTTGTGTGTGTGTGTGTGTGTGTGTGTGTGTGTGTGTGTTGAGGGGGGAATGATAAAGTCTCAGGGAAGTTGTTAGGTTCAAGTCTTAATAATCTCATCTGTAAAATGGGATACTAACAGCCTCCTTCAGGAGGTTATTCTTGTGAAGGGGCAGATGAGGAGGAGTCTCATTCACCACAAATATGTGAATGTAAATTAATAATAGCTCTTCAGTTGGAGAATAATTTGCCTTGTTGCCAGGGAGACAGGCATAGTAAATGGGTAACTGCTGACCATTCATGAATGGATGGCTTCTGTGGGATTCCTCAAGGCCCTTTTCAACCAGAATTGTCAATAGGAATGGGCGAATCTCTCAATTGTCATTTCCCTGTTTCTCATTTTCCTTACCCTCAGTTAATTCCATTCTATTTCTACATCAGTGTGCACTAAACCACAGCCAAAATTTTGTATGCATTTCTGTGCAAATTCCTCCAGATATGTGCATTGTCACAGACAATCTTGCCTAACAGTTACATATTTTTTTTTTGCAATCAGTTTCTCCTTATATAATGCTTTTACAAATGTTTTATCCTATGAATATACTGATTTTATATGCACATTTCCATATTATACACATTTCCACATGGGTTTTGTTTTTTCAGGGACAGTCTGACATTGAACTTTCTGAGAAGTGAGAATGCAAAAGGATAACTGTGTTCAACAAAATCCTCTCCCTCCTGAGCTGTCACTCCTTTAAAGGGATCTTGTGGTGCAATCCTACACCACAATCCTATAACTATCTACTGAGATGAAAGTTCTGTTGAGTCCCAAAGAACTTACTCTTCGGTAACTTTATTGACAGTTGAAGCCTTAATTGATCACATGGGTTTAAATAGATTGATTGATCAACTGCATCTGTCTAAATGCTGCAGCATTTAGACAGATGCAGTTGATTAAAGCCCTAAACATCTTGTGGTCACATATACCTGAAGGATCTCCCACAAGTCCATTATTCTGCCCGTCTATTAAAACCTTCAGAGGAGGCCCTTCTCTCAGTAACACCAGTGAAAGAAATACACTATGCATTTACAAAGGAGAGGACCTTTTTTGTGGTGGCACCCCAACCCCCCCCAATGAGATAGGATTGGTGCTGACTTTGTTTTCATTTCAGTGCAAAATATTCCCTTTTGCCCTGTTGCTTGTACATGTTAGAATTGTAATGCTTTAATTTTGGGTCAACCTCTTGGCGTCATGTCCTCCCATCAGCATTCCAAACAGAAGGAGAGGTAGGGAAGTCCTGGACAATAGTGTGGAAGTCTACTCTAACTCCAGCTACAACACACTAATAAGCCACCTTGTAATGCAGGGCTGTTGAACCTCTTTCACCCCAAGGCAAAAGGGGTGGAGCCAAAGGCAAAAGAGGGAGGGCAAATACATAAAAATGATTGCATATTTTAGCATAAAGCTCCTACTGACAGAAATTAAGTCTGCAGAGAAGCATCTTATCTTTTTAGAATAGGGGAAAAAACCCATGCAAATGTCAGGAAATTACCAATCAATTGGTAGTCAGGGAGAAGGGGGTGTGGCCATCTGGTGAACATCAGAGTGCTGGATTGGGACCCAACACAGGCTGGATTTAGCTTACATTTCAATACCCCATTTTAACAATTCAAAGAAAAGAGCAGTAAAAATCAATCCCCTGCACACCCAACCCCACAGAAATATGAAAAGTTCACCCCTACAGCTCCGTTTTTTGCCCCTTCTATAAACAAATGGCTGGAATGAAAAATAACCCAGATTAAAATACTGTTACAGCTCTAGTTGGTGGAGCTCTTGTCCTCTATGAATTTGTCTGAACATCTTTAAGGCAAAACAAGGCATCTATGTAAGTGACCCTCAGTGTTTCTGGCATCACTTGGTTCTATCAGTTGACTCCCTGTGACATGAAGAACTTGATTGGGTTTGTTCCAAACTTGCTTCCCATTGGTATCGTTGAGTGATACCAAGTTCTAACGTCATGAAAGACAAAGAAAAAATTCCCTAGGAGATCTCTGTGGACCTTCTTTGTTCATGTCCAAGGTCAGAAGAATAGTGTCATAGAATCATAGTAATGTTGGAAGAGGCCTATAAGGCCATCGAGTCCAACTGCCTGTTCAATGCAGGAATCTGCAGGACTAGAACAAGCTTTCCGAGGCAGGAGACCTTTTATGTAGTCCTGATGTGTGACTCCCCGGAAATGTGATGGCCCTTCTGGGAATGCCAATGGATGAACCCAATTCCACACTTGCCTACATCATCACCTTCTTGGGAGTTTTGTGGTGACACCCTAGTGACAGATTTTTCCCTGTAGGGGAAACTGTTTTTGCAAATCAACCTAAGAGAAACAAAAAAACAAATCATGACACTTCGTGACAAACAACTCAAAGGGGTGAGAAAACTGGTGTGTTTGATTGCCGTCATTAAATAGTGGAAGATTAAGTTTGGAACACATAATGTGCAGGAAATCTCAGTTGCTTAGAACTGAATTGGTTGTAGAGATGCTATCTTTGCCTTGGGTCATCTGACTTCCTGGTCCTGTGCATGGTCCACATGACCCAAGCTTTAACCTGGAACCATTTCATAATCCACAAGTCAAGGGAAATTGTCCCCTCTCTTATTAATTCATTTTGATTTCCTTCCTATCCATTAATCTTGGATTTAAGAATGAAAAAGAACATTTGGGGGATTTACAATGTTCCCCAGGAAACAACAATTCATTTGATCCTCCCATTCTGCAACACAATACAGTAATGGTCAAACAACCTTTCATTGGCCAAGAGACAGCATGCAACGCTGAAGTGGAGATCCTTGAGGAATTTTCTCTTTGTGAATGAAGGTACAGACACACCAGAACTGTGTTTCCTGGACTGATGTGAAGATCAGAACCTAGTTCTCTACCAGCTTTTGCATTTCCATAATGTTGCAACACATTTATCAAATGGTCTGCATTTCCTGAATGTTCCATGGTCTTGAAGTATCTAATCATGTAATTGTAGAGCTGGAAGGGACCTTGGAAGTCTAGTTCAGCCCTCAGTGTGGGATGTACAACATGGGATGCAACTATGAGATATGGCCATCTGGACCCTGTAGAAAGACCTTAAGTGAAGGAGAAAATAAGAACATAAGAAGTGCCATGCTGGATCAGACCGAGGGTCCATCTCATCCAGCACTCTGTTCACACAGTGGCCAACCATCTGTCGGCCAGGGACCAACAAAGCAGTACATGGTGCAGCAGTGGTGCATATATTTTATTTATTTATTTATTTATTTATTTATTTATTTATTACATTTCTATACCTCCCAATAGCCTCAGATACCAGAGGTAGCACATAGCCATGGATAGCCATCTCCTCCAGGAGTTTATCTAATCCCCTTTTAAAGCTACCC
This sequence comes from Anniella stebbinsi, assembly GCA_029215795.1. Taxonomy (NCBI): domain Eukaryota; kingdom Metazoa; phylum Chordata; class Lepidosauria; order Squamata; family Anniellidae; genus Anniella; species Anniella stebbinsi. Next base: position 71,583,265 of record JARDYH010000008.1, on the reverse strand, counting down.
AAATTGGTGGCCATCACTACATCTTGTGGAAGTGAATTCCATAGTTTAACTATGTACTGTTTGAAGAAGTACACCTGTTTAGTTAGTCTGTCCATTGCCAAACAGCTCTTACCATTGGGTAGTTTCTCCTCCTAATGTTAGTTGAAATCTGCTTACATGCAATTTCCACACATTAGTTTTAATCCTACAATCTGCAGCAACAGAGGACAACTCTGCTCTATCTTTTCATGATGGCCCTTCGGACAGCCATATCTTCCCTTAACCTTCTCTTCTCCAGAGCTGAACATAGCCAGCTCTGTCTATTATTCCACCATTCCTCATAGGAATTAGTTACCAGAGCCCTCACTACCCTGGTCACCCTTCCTCTGGGTTTGCTGTGGTTTGTCAATGTCCTTGTTCAAACGTGGCATCCAGAATTGGGCCCTGTAGTCCAGATGCACCCTGAGCAGTGCATAATAGAGTGGGGCTCCTCATGATCATAACGAGACATATGAGGAAATTGCACATTAGATGTAGAAGGTTGTCACCACCAACTATCACACAGAGATCTGAAGTGGAAGTCACACATTTTTTCCTTTGTCTCATTATTGCTTTAAATTATGCCTCCAAGCAAACCCAATGAGCCATGTGTATTTTCATGACATACCTATCTTGGTTTCAATTTCAACTGCTTTGCAATTGCCATTCATTGCATTTTTTAATAAAGCCAAATTATGAGAATTGGAGGAGATAGCAGCGACAGCTGACTAGCTGATTGGATCACCACTGATTTTAATAATAAGCCTTTAGCTGGATGCATAATGAGGAACATCCTTTGAATGGTATTCAGATACCCTCAGATATTACCTTCTAAGTCCTACCTTACAGCACTCATACATGATTTTCTGGATAATTGCTTACAAAATACTTATCATGATCTGGGCTTGGCATTTTTATCTAGTTTTTTTTTTTTTTTAAGTGTGGCTCTTAACACTGAGTTAAGGTGTTCCACAGGAAGACAGCAGATAGGTGGGAAAAATGCAATTGATTGGTAAAGAAGGAATTCTCCATTCTCAGGCTGTGTCTCATTTCCTGGTGTTGGATCGTTCAGTCGTATAAAAAGGCCATCCCTTGTCCAGAGATTCAACTGCCTTTGCAAATCTTCATTTGCTCTCCAATTAGTGCACAGGGTAAGTTGGCTTTTTCTGTCTTCATGTCATGACTTGGAAGCGATAACTGTTACAATGATTTCACACTGTAAAATGTGAACAATAATTTAAGTAAGTAAACATAGTAGTTTAGACAAGCAAGATGTATGCTGATTCTAATCCAAGCTATCATTGGACAAGAGCGATCCAAGCCATTTCTTGGATGAACTCTGAAGATTGGAAGCTTTTGAATTTACAGAATTTAGGAGATGGATCCAATACAGCGGTTTCCTTCTTTGTGAACATCAACAGTTCAATCCTATGCATGCCTACTCATAAGTAAGCTTCAGTTGAGTTCAATGGCAGTTACTTCAAAGTAAATGTGCAGAGAATTGCAGCCTAAGTGGTTCCTTACTGGATCAGGTTAAAGGCTCAGCTAATTTCAGGGATGCTCATGAATGCCTCTGGAAGGTCACAAGTAGAGCACGAAATCCAAGCTAGCTGCTATCCCCCACTTATGCTTGGGTGGTACTGTTTTGGCTGTGTAAGTGATGGCACTCACAGACAAAATATCAGAAATAGAGGGAACAATGATGATGTCTATATACATGCTTAGGCAGAGAGGGTGGGCTACTTCTCAGAGAGGGTGGGCAAGTTCTCTAGTCCTGCTACTCCATCAATGCTATTTTAAAAGCAAGTAGGAAATGGAAAGCAATACAAAATCATACCTGGTGTGGAGATAGTGGATAGAGACACATTTTTTTTCTCCCTGTCTCACATTATTAGAACCCAATGGGGTCATCCCATGAAGCTGATTAATGGGAGATTCAAAACAGATAAAAAGATTTAGGACTACTTCACAGAGTACATAGTCAAACTACCACATGATGTAGTGATGGCCACCAATTTGGATGGCTTTAAAGGGGGATTGGGGGACAGAGTTCTCAATGGCTACTAGTCCTGATGGTTATGTGCGATCTCCAGTATCAGAGGTCATATGCCTATGCACACCAGTTGCTGGGGAACATGGGTGGGAGTACTCATGTCCTGTTTGTAGATTTTCCTTGGGCAGCAGGTTGTGAACAGAATGCTGGACTAAATGGCCCCTTGGCCTTATCCAGCATGGCTCTTCTTATGTTCTTATATTCTTAAAAGCTCCGTCTTTCTCTTTGCTTTTCAGTTTAACCTTTCCCTCCATCACAATGAGTTGTTGTGGATATTCCTGCTGTGGAGGCAGAGGGCAAGCCAAAAAGATCATATGTTCTCCTGGGCAGTACGCCCAGAGTTCTGGAATCTTGTGCTGTAGAACCTCACGTTGTGGAACCTCGTGCTGTGGATCCTCGTGCTGTGGATCCTCTTGTGATGACTGCTGTGACAGCTCTTGCGGCGGCTGCTGCAGAACACCTAGACGGTCCTGCAATATAGTGTACATCCGGCCAACGCCATACTGTTGCGCTCCTGTGGCCCGGTACTGTCTGCCACTGCGCTATATTCAGAGCTGCTGTACATCCAGGAATAATTGTTGCTAGAAAGAGCAGGCAGCCATCCGATGCCCAAGCCCAACGAGTGCAGCTACTATGGGAGATCCTGCTGGACCACTCTCGTGTCTCCTCCTACTGGGTTTCCTGCTCAAAGCTATGGTTGCTTCTCCATTGTCCTACTCAGCTTGTCCTTTACCAGCTTGCGCTGCATCAAAAAGCAGCCGCTCATCAAATTATGTTGGCACATCATTTGTCTGAATATTTAAGAGCTGATGTGTGAACTTTCTGGGGATCTAGGATTGTATCGCTTTCTTGAACTGCTTTTCTTATTGTACCAAGGTTTTGCTCAGCCTCCCATTGGGAATAATAAACCTGATAAGCATGGATCTCTGTTCTTGAGCCCGTTTGTTCATTGTGTGATTTCAAAAGAAATGATGGTATTCTGATCCCCCAGTTAGTCGGTGATGGTGGCTGGGAGGGAAATAAAACATTCCCTCTAGACTTTCACAGCTGAATATAGGAGGAACTGCTACAGATATGTGGATTTTGTAAAATCTGCTCCATTGCTGGTTGGCCACTGCGTGAACAGAATATTGGATGAGATGGATCCTTGGTCTATCCATCGTGACTCTTCTAATGTTCTTAGATTTTCTTCAGGGTAGACTATTTGTGGCTAAATGTAGTTTTTGAAAATGGGAGGGAAGGACAAAATAAATTGAAATGGCCATTATTCTCTTAGATTCTGAAAAGTCCCAGGGATGAGCAGGGGCTGCTGTCATCCATCTAGGAGTGGTAGCAATGGAGAAATTGGAACCAAAAGGACAACGCTGCTGAGCAAGAAAGAGCAGAAAACTAGTTTGATTATATATATATATATATATATATATATATACGCACCAGGACTGGGCAGTCCTCTAAAGGATTTCATTTTGCCTGCCAATGATTTAAGCTAGTGTTTTCTTCCTGCTCTTTTGCCAAAACAGCTCCCAGAGTGGCTTAGAGATGATCAATATAGTGCCATGTGCTTACAGTTTGAATCCCATGACACAAAAGGAAAAAGTGATGGGGAGGGTAGAAAAGTGAAACAAACACATGCACCCATTCTTAAAGTTAATCATAGTTCTTATAATGAACAGCTAGAAACAGCCCAGGTAGAAGAAGAGCCTGATGGAGATGGTCTTTCTTCAGGGTAAATAGAATCTCCTTCTGTGTCACCCTGATGCAATGTTTGGCAATTGTTTCCTTTTGTCACCTTAAAATGGGCTTGAAACTGGAGCACATGGTGTTCTAGAGTAGCTCAACTAGTGATGCTGCAGGCTCAAGCCATGGAGGTTCCCTGATGAATATTACAGATATTCTGGCAAAAAATCCCATGGGACAGACAATAGGAAGTGGTCCAAGGGGTTCCAGGAGTCAGGACTTGCACCAGGGATGCTGAGTTCGGGAAGGAGGGGTTAAACTTGGAGGTGGAGGCAGGAAGGATGCAGACAAGCTGGAGGGGGTTCAGAGGAGAGCAACAAGGATGGTCAGGAGAGATGAGGAAAGACTGAAAGGTCTGGGCATGTTTAGCCTGGAGAAGAGAAGACTGAGGGGGGAGACATGATAGCACTCTTCAAGTTCTTGAAAGGTTGTCACACAGAGGAGGGTCAGGATCTCTTCTCGATCAACCCAGAGTGCAGGACGCGGAATAATGGGCTCAAGTTGCAGGAAGCCAGATTCCAGCTGGACATCAGGAAAAACTTCCTGACTGTTAGAGCAGTATGACAATTAAACCCATGACCTGGGGAGGTCATGGCTCTTCCACACTAGATGCCTTTAAGAGGCAGCTGGACAACCACCTGTCAGGGACTCGACGGCCTTATAAGCCCCTTCCAACTCTACTATTCTATGATTCTATGAATCAGGGCTAAGGTTTGTTTTTGATGAGAATTTATCAGAAAATCATGAAGTTTGTCAAATTCAGGATAGAAAGAACTTGAATCTGAAGGCAGGAGAAAAAAAATGAAACTGAGAGATTGCTAACTGAAGAAACCAGAGGAAATGGGTTAAATGCTCAGGCAAAGTCAAAGCCTAGACAGGAAGTCGTTGGTATCACATTCTGTCTAGAAGGGCCCGATAGGCAGCCTGGGTGAATAAGGCCAAATGAGAGACTGAGAAAACACCAGGAAGATATTACAACCCACAGCTCTGGTGTCTGTACAGTGAGGTGAGGAGTTCCCAGTTCAAGGCCTGGTGGCTCCTGACAGTTGTCAATGAAATTTGGCCTCACACACCTCAAATAATTAGTTTCTGGTGCCTCCCTCTCTAGCTTTAATCTGGCCCCAGGCTTTAGCATCTGCCATTGCAATGACTGCAGCCTTTCGATCTGCGCCTGCAATTCCTGTAAGTTAGCAATTATAATGACAAAATTTAGGAGGCTTCCAGACTCAGCGAGCCCAAAGGCATGAATCAAAACTGGAAGGGAGGTAAATACACAGTCCCACAGTGTGATGAAATAGGTCAAAAATGCCTTCGAGGCCACCTGGCAAATTTCCGTGTTGTATTAAGAGAGTGTCAATCATACACCGAACCTTATTTTATGAAGATGGGAGTGGGGAAGGTACGAGACTTAAGAACAGCAATCAGAAATTTGCACAGCAGGCAGAGATGAGCATCACTGGCAATTAAAGGATTTCCCACTGTGAGGGATGCCTCATTTGTGGGGGAGAAAGGGCATTTGGAGGTGTAGAAAATGATTCCAATAAATAAAGCAAATGTTTACAATGTAAAACATGGGACATGTCTACACCAGGGATTTATCCTGGGGTCATCCCTAGGTCATCCCTGTGCATCCACATTACACACAGGGATCCTGGGGGCAAGCGGAGATGACCCCTCCATTTTCCCAGGATAACTGCTTCCCCAGTTATCTTGATTTTCCCTGCGTTCCTGGGATCATCTTGAAGACCGCAGGCAGTGTGGGCGCCTGTCCTGTCTTCTTCCCTCCTCCCTGTGAGTAGTGGGGGTCAGCAAAGAGGGAAGAAGCCAGTCTGGGAGGAGTCCAGGGACATTGAGGGTGGGGTGGGGAGTGGGGTTGGGCCTTTTTAAAAAAGAACACCTTAATTTTTTGGTGGAGTGCAATTGCACTGCCTGCTCCTGGTTTTGTTTTTTGTTTTTTTAAAAAAAATTGGTGCCCGTGACATCCCTGTTTGTTTCTGGGACGTTGCACTGGCATTTATAGACTGGGAATGATTCTAGAAGCAGGTAAGTCTGGGATCATCCCCCCCTCCCTCCTTGAAGGCCCTTGGGTGTAGAAAGGACCATTGATCTCCCCCTTTTATTATTGTTATTGAGGATGATTATGTTGAGATAAAATAAAAATGGTGTTATCCTGACTTTGTGACTAGAAAGACTCTGACACAGCTCACAGATTGAAATATATATATATATATATATATATATATGAATGAATCAAAAAATTAGGCTGACAAGGAGACTAAAACTGCAACGATACAAGGAAATCGGTAGGGATGTCAAATTGGAACTCCTCAAAATGCTATACAAAAAAGCCATGCTTGGTAGATCTCCCTTGGGTGGATTTTCTTTATTCGTGGCACCACCACCAAAAAGGCCATTTCTGCTACCTGCCCAACAGATGGCATGCAAACACTAAGGAGCAATCTAGGCAGAGTGTTAAATCTGTTTTTACACTTAACATTTATTCAGCTGGAAGAGGGTCGTGCTGGGTGTATCTGTCAGTTTTGCTTGCCCTCACACATTTTGGATTTGGTTCTTTCTCTCCCAAAGACGAAGAGCTTTGAGAATCCTGGTAAATAGAAAACGAACTGATATGGAATTCTCAGCCATCTGCACCGGGCAAATTGAAGAGGTATAGCAGGGAGAAGATTGTGATGTATTTGCCTGCTATGGAGCAGTTAGAGATGAGGAGTCTGTTGGGAAAAGAGCTGGCAACAGTAATTCAGGGCTAACTTGGTGGAATATGCAGGGATTGAAACCCAGAGTTTTAACAGCAAAGCACTCAAGCCTCACCCCACCCCCCCAAGCCTGGATGGATGAATTTGTTGTCCGTTTCAGTTCCAACACTCTTAGGATAGGTCTACACTACATCTTATAGCAGCATTAAAGTGCACTCTTGGGGTATAATCCACATTCCATATACTGCTTTCATAGTGTTACATCCTGCTTTAAATTATGCATTTATAATGATTTGACACAAGGTGTAGATCTGGCCTCAGAATCGAATCGAATAGAATCTCAAGTTCATTTTGTCCTGAATAGGAGAATGTTGTGAATATTGATATCAAAACTGAACTGAAATGAACTGACAGCCAGTATGATATGCTGCTTAGAGTGTTGGACTGGGACTTGGAGATCTGAGTTCTAGTCCCTACTCAGCCATGAGGCTGACTTTGGGCCACACACTGAGTCTCAGCCTAACCCAGGGTTGTGAGGATAAAATGTAGAGGAGGATTGTGTCAGTTGCCTTGGGTTCCTTCCAAGAAGAAAAAAAGGGGATATAAATATCATCATCATCATCACCATCACCATCACCATCACCATCACCATCACCATCATCATCATCATCATCATCAAATGAAATTCCCACCCATCTCCAAAGGGAGAGCATCTTATATTTAATGGGATCCAAGTAGGGATGGAGGAGACCTTTAACCCCTTCCTTCTCTGTGGGAAAATCCTTCTTGAAGCAAATGTTTGCTTAGGATGGATAGCTCCCATTGGTGCCAGCTAACAGTCTCCCAAAGCAAATGCCAGCTTCAGAAGAGGGATGCTCCTCAGGAGAGCAGCAGAGGAGGAAAGGGTTGAATTTCCTCCGTATGCCTGCTTTGATCCCATTAATTATCACCTACCCTCCAAGCTGATGTTATTTGCATTCTAAAAACAAACAAGTCCTGCACATCAAGTGCATAGGCACCTTTAACCAGATGGGCCTTAAATGCTTGTGAGGGCAGGATTCAGACTTTCAGTTCCAGGGGCCAAATCCAGCCTCCTTCAGTTCCCAAACCAGCTCTCCAAGATTCCTGGATAGCTGCACCTTCTTCCCTGGAATGCACCCCTTTCCTCCGACTGCCTCTCATTTGGTATTTGACAAGCTTTTGTACAGTTTTCCCCACTCCATTCGAAAAGGTTGAAATGTGAATAGTGCCCAAAGGAACTGCTGACATTTAAATCATGGCATGTGGAATTATGGCAAATAGCCATGGCACAAAGAATTGACACACCTAAAGTTTGCCAAAGTCAAAATCAAAACATCTGACTTTTATAAAACATGGCAGGATTTTATTCTTTTTATTGATAGGGACATGTAGAACAGTATATGTTAAAGCCTTTCCTCGGTATATGGAAAAGAGACTAAACATAGACCCTGTTCAGACAACATGTTAAACCATGATGGTTAATCATTTGGAGCTAAACATTATGTAGGCTGACCATATGAAAAGGAGGACAGGGCTCATATAACTTTAACAGTTGTAGAGAAAAGGGAACTTCAGCCAGTTTCATTTGTATGCAATTAGTTCCTGGTGAAATTCCCTCTTCATCGCAACAGTTAAAGCTGCAGGCACTATACTAGAGTAACCATATACAAAAGAAGGCAGGGCCCCTGCAACTTTAACTGTGGTGATGAAGAGGGAATTTCACCAGGAACTAATTGCATACAAATGACACTGACTGAAATTCCCTTTTCTCTACATCTGTTAAAGTTACATGAGCCCTGGCCTCCTTTTCATATGGTCAGCCTACATTATGGCTTAGTGTGTTGTGTGAACCATGACTTATTGTTAGGCTGACCATATGAAAAGGAGGACAGGGCTCATGTAACTTTAACAGTTGTACAGAAAGGGGAATTGCAGCCAGCATCATTTGTATGCAATTCGTACCTGGTGAAATTCCCTCTTCATTACAACAGTTAAAGCTGCAGGGGCCCTGCCCTCTTTTGTATCTGGTCACTCTAGTATAGTGTCTGCAACTTTAATTGTTGTGATGAAGAGAGGATTTCACCAGGTACTAATTGCATACAAATGACACCGGCTGAAATTCCCTTTTCTCTGCAACTGTTAAAGTTACATGAGCCCTGTCCTCCTTTTCATATGGTCAGCCTACTTATTGTGTCATGTGAATCATTCCTAACCATGATGGCTACATACGCTTGGGGTCCAGGTTATCTGAAAGACTGTATTCTCCCATATGAGCCTGCCCGTGCTCTGAGATCTTCTGGGGAGGCCCTTCTCTCAGTCCCACCAACATCCCAGGCACGCCTGATGGGTACATGAGAGATGTCCTTCTCCATGGCTACTTCAAGGCTCTGGAACGCCCTTCCTAAGGAAGCCGGACTGGCTCCCTCTGTGCTGCACTTCGGAGGCAGGCAAAACCATTTTTTTTCCAAGCAGGCTTTTTGAAATACTCTGGTCCTATGTTAATGTATGGTTTTGTTTTGTTTTTAAAATCTGTTACTGTTTTTTAATTTTTAAAAATGTTTTTAATTTTACTGTAGGTTTAATTCTAGTTTAACTTTTGTAAACTTATATTTATATGTTTAATTGTACTTGTTTTAACTTTGTAAACTGCTTTGAGTCCCAGCCCTGGGAAAAAGGTGGGATATAAATAATAATAATAATAATAATAATAATAATAATAATAATCACTTTTAACATGCTTACTAACCCCTTGCTGCAAAAGAGTTAGCAACCTAACCATGGCTTAGTGTGTTGTCTGAACAGGCCCATTAGTTTGATATAGAGGAGAATGATAAAGAAAATGTCTAAGCAGCCCACGGACTCCACATATAGTTTGATCGGTAAAGTGAAGGTTAAATGTACCACCCTCTGTCAATAAGTTGATCTAAATTTAATGATTTTTTTTAGATTTACTAAATCTAGATTACTAATAACCAATACAATTACTAAAATAAAAATAAAAGGGTGAAATGCTTCTTCTAAGACTTAGATAACAGCAGTAACTTGTGGTGTAGTGGTAAGAAGAGGAGTAAGAAACATCAGGCTTGGAAGTAGAGATGGTCTTTAAGATATCCCAAAGAGGTTCAACACCCCTGGTGTAGCCTATGGATGAAGATGGTCCTTAAGATATTCCAAAGAGGTTCAGACTTGCTGGTATAGGCTACAGGTGGAGATGTTCCCATAGACATTTCAAAGAGGTTCAAGACCCCTGGTGTAGGCTATGGATGGAGATGGTCCTTAAGATATCATGCTCCCTGATTGTTTAGAACCAACTTACCCAAAGGGCTACTAACGCAGCAACCTAGCTGTTTGGAGGACCATCCAAGCAACACTAAAATACAACTTAAGGCAGATAAGCAACCTGGTGCATCTCCAGATGCTTTGGACTACAATTCCCCGCCACCCCCACCAGTAAGCTGAGTGGTCAGGGATGATGGGGCTGCCTACCCTGCTTAAGACTTTGGACCTGATCTTTTGTTTCTGATCTCTTTTTAGCACAGAATGGTAGGATAAGGGATAGCAGATTGGCTTTAACAATGATGGAGCAGGGAGGTCTAAGGGGAGGTTTGCTGGAAAGATGCATCAATGAAATATCTCTCAGAGTAAAAAAATTCTGATGCAGCCCCATATATCAATCAAGCACCTCTTTGGTGCTGGTGGGAGATAGAATGAAAGGATACAATGGACCTTTTGTACAGTTGCATTTTATTGTCATGGAGAAAGAAAATGACAGGTGGACTATTTTTTTTAACAGCATGTGAGTCTCTAGGTCTCAAGAACATACATGATGCATAATGACCAAACCTGGTTGTGTCTTGCAGAAACTCCATTGAAATACTTGTTGTTCAAAGTACGTGGAAATAAATAAAGAGGGCAAAATCTAACACTGTAAGTCCACAAACTCAAATAGCACTAGTGGAGCTCCAGCTGAATTTTCCCATTGTGCAAGTGGTTGTCCATTATGTTTGCACTACCAATTCTGTAAGCAGTTGTGCAACAGGTTGCACAACAGGTTGCATGAGCGGAATGAGCAACCACTTGTACAAGCATAACGCATAACTGCTTGCACAACCACGCTTGCGTAAATGTAACATTGGTCAAATGTAATGTTAGTTTGGGTTCTTCTCCCGTGCACAGCTCAGAACCTAGTTTCTGCTAGTGCAAATGTCATTTGTGCCAATAGAATGAGACAGTTGGATCCTGTCCAGAATGCCTTACCCCAAGGAGCTTACATACTCAATTTTAACATTAGGAGGGGTGGCAAGGGAAGACAGTGAGAAACCATGAAAACAGCACTGTGAATTTTACAATGTAGATCTCCCTTCAAAAATTCAAAAATTAGGGAAAATATCATACAAAAAACGAATATCGTAGGGGACAGTACATGTAAAATTAATGTGCATATTTGGGAAAATTACATACGAAAAGTGTGCAATTTCTCAAGGGGGAAGGAAAATATGCACAAAATGCTTGTGCTTTTAGATGCAGACTTTAAATAAAAATTGCAAATGGATGTGCAGATAGAACTTGTACTTGAAAAAAACAAATGTGGATATTGTAGAAAACAAAACAGACAGATTTGTCCATGTCTACTGCTTAGAGGTAATGATACCATTCCCATTAGAGAACATGGCATAGCTTTTAATCAGTGGGTATATTTGCGCATCCTGGTCATTCACACATCGTGTCAATGTAATTAGGAACATATTTCAAAAAACATTAAGCAAATGTGCTTCACATTCAAACTGGATGCAAGGCCAGGATGAAGGAAGGCAAAGCATATCCCTGGGAATAAAGGGTGAAGGGATGATGTTGTTGATAAACATCCTGTATCTGTCATTGATTTTTATAGGATTATGACAAATGATTTTCCCAGTAGATTCTGAAGGATACTTACAGGTTGCATTGCTCATTATGACATATTTATGGTCTTTAGACAAGGAAACTCATTGTACGTTGCATCTTTGGAATGTGCTACAAACTTCTAGTATTTAAAGCTTTTGCACTGGTGCCATTTCATGGTTGTACTCTGAATGGAACCAGGCAAATGGGCCTAAGACCCAATTCTTCCAGCTTGCAGTATTTCAGCATGGGTGAAAAGTGGTACTCCACTGTGTAGTGGTGTAGCACAATTGGATTGATGGAGGCAGGCGAGCTGTTGGGTGGTGATTTGGTAGAGGGGGGTGGTATTTCATTTCTACTGTGGTCACAGGCTGTTCTAAAGCTCTCTCCAGTTCCTTGTTGTCCAGAGGATGGAGAGGTGGCATTGTGAGCATCACCAGCTGTTTCCCTTGAAGGTAGCCCTTGGGCACCAACTAGATTCACAGCTCCATGATGTTCAGAGGATGGACAGGTGCCACCATCATGTCCCTTCTCCCTCGAATCTTTCTCTTCAGTCAAGATGATCTTCTCAGGTCCACAAATTAAGTTCACAGTTCCATGGTGTCCGGTGCCTTGAGAGGTGGAGATTTCACAACTTTTTCCTTGTGAAGGCTGCCCTTGGATGCAAACTAAGTCCATTTTCTCAAGGTGTCCACTTGTATGATTTGGGCAGTTTCTGCTATCCATATTTCTCAAATGCTGAGATTCTATCTATAACAAACAAAGAATATGCCTGAAAGGGGGAAAATGGAACGGGATTCCAGAACAGAAGAGAGAATTGACTTCATTAATTTGGTATACCACTCAACTGGCAGAAGACCTTCTGGGCAGTTGACAATCATAGAAAAAGCTTCCCAGAACAACAATACAATAACAGCCAAACAATACATATTGCTTGAGGCCAGGTTATCTGAAGGAACACCTCCTCCCGTATGTACCTCCCTGGACCCTAAGATCTTCATCAGGGGTCCTTCTCCATGAGCCCCTGCCAAAGGAAGTGAGACAGGTGCCTACCAGGAGGAGGACCTTCTCTGCTGTGGCACCCCTGCTGTGGAATGAGCTCCCTAGAGAGGTTTGCCTGGCACCTACATTATACTGTTTTAGATGCCAGATGAAGACCTTTTGTTTTCTCAGCATTTTAACAGTTTATCAGTTTAATTTTTAATATTGCTGTTTTAAATTTGTATTTTAAACCTGTATTAATTTCTGCATGGCTGCTTGGTTTTATCCTATGCTCTTATATTGTATTTTTATGCTACATTTTTATACTGTGGTTTTACATTTGAATGGTTGTCATGGTATTAATTTTTGTAAACCGCCCAGAGAGCTTCAGCAATTGGGCGATATAAATAAATAAATAAATGAATAAATAAATACACATTACAATTTGAAAAATCAAAATATTCAAACATTCAAACATTTAATTTTTTTTAAAAAAATAGTCAAGAGCCACCAGTAAAGGTAATAACTAAAGCAGCAGATTAAATATGAAATGCCTGCTGGTGTGTAGTTTGCAAACAAATTAAAAGCTAGTGCTGTACCTGTCTTTTGGGTATGTGTGATCTGCATTCCCCAAAACAGGGAAGCAATCTGGAAGGAAGGCATTCGTTGAAAGTTTGCCGTTTGTGTGAATAAACAGTCCCCTGCCCCCAAGGGGAAGCAACAGATGGAAGCGAAGTGCAATTTATATTGTATTTTGCTTACTTTCGCCTAGAAGCCACTAGAACAGGGGTGGGAAATCTCAGGACCTGGAGCTAAATCCCTGTGTGTGTGAGTGCGTGTGTGTCCCCTACCTATTGTAGTTTCCTGACTTTACTGCAGTTGAAATGCCCTGAAGGCTGAGTTATTGGCACTAAAATATACTGAGTTGTATTTTCTAGTATAGGTCCCTTTTGTCCTTAGCCTCGCCCCTTAGTCTCTGGCCCCACCCACTGTTGGAATGCGGTCCATCCGAGCTTCTCCATAATGGAATTCCCCACACCTGGGATAGAAGGATGTCACATCATGACAATGCATCATTCCAGGGGCATTGAAGGGGGAAAACAATTTCTCAAGAGGTTCCCTCCTTAGTAGCATCTCACCTCACATTCATTTGGCAGGGTCCCCCCAGAGGAGGGCCTCTGAAGATGAACTTAGCATCCAGGCAGATATATATGGGACCTGGCCCCAAGCATTAACACTTGATACCTGGACAAGGAATGGTTTGTAACACACACCGCAAAATCTTTACAGAATGTGATGATCTTGGCCACTCCCTGTTAACAATCTCGCTGCCTGCTTTTGAACCTGCTGAGGTTCCTGGATCTTTTTCAAAATCAGCCCCAGACATCTCACCTTGCATGGGTGCAAATTTACCACTGGTGATGGAAAGTCCTAATTCTAATGGAAAGACAGATGGACAAAACCCACCATATGGCTTAGTGTGTGTGTGGGAAGCCCAAAGAAAAACATAACAAAGAAAAAAATAACTTACCCTTGTCAACAGGGGTAGCTTGTGGAGAGTAGCAAGGTCAAGCCGAGTGACCAAGTAAGGGATCTCCAGTCTGGAAGGAGCTTTAAAAACCTCCCTGCCCACCCCCAAGAGGAAATGAGACACCGCGGAAGAATGGCAAAGTGGTAGGATTTGTGACAAAATATGTTTTGGCCTGTTGTTCCACCGTCCATTCTCTGTCATTGTGTGCCTGACTCAGTCTGTGTATTCCCACCCTGTATTATCAAAAGAAATAGTTCAGTAGCTCCAGTGGACAATTAAACTTCTCTGTACAGTTTAATAACATGGTTGTCTACAGGAAAGCTGGCTGCATCACAGGGCGATGTTATCCCAGAAGGCATTCTTAGCCCATATTTTACAGGAAGGATTACTGAGGCACGCGGTCCTTTCTGGCTCGCTCACTGCAATTATCCCCCCTCCCCAACAATGCAATATCTTCCACACCATGTGGTTGTCTCCCTGGGGATGGAATATTGTAGGGGAAGCAACTTCCTGTCCAATGTAACTGGACATTATATGGTTTTATTTACTGTGAACCACCCAGAGAACTTCAGGTCTTGGGTGTATAGACATGTGATAAATAAAGAAAAGAAATAGAACTGTACCCTTTCTGATTGTGTAACAGGTCCATAGCTTTTTCTATTTGGGTGGTATAGAAATAGAAAGAAAGAAAGAAAGGGTGAACATGTCTTCCCTCATGAAAGAGAGGACATGAGTTGTGAATCAGACTTGGAGACAAATTTGAAGCTTTGTTTGATTTCTCCTGTGAACCTGCATATGTGTGTGTGTATTGATCTATATCAAAATCTGTGTCTATATCTCTATCTCTATAGATGCAGGCCCTAGTGTGGGCCCTGGAGAAACCCTTGTGGGCATAATCCAGTGATGGATATGGCTGAAGACAAAAGGAAGCAGGTCCAAAGGCAAACGGCACCAGCATATGTTAGCTTAAGAGCTGGTGCTGCCATAGTGCAGCCTAAGGAGAGGTATTTCAATGTTTCTTGAGGCCTGGTGGGTCTCCATTGGCTTGTGACGTCATCTAACTGGGTTCAGCTTCCTTGGGTCAGCTGATAGCATCCAGACTAGTACTTCAGCCCAGGATGCACAGTAGATGCACAGAACCTAGTCTCTCTGGTCAAGGTGTTCCACCCCTTTTCATAGAATCATAGAATAGTTGAGTTGGAAGGGGACTACAAGGCAATCAAGTCCAATCCCCTGCTCAGTGCAGGAATCTACCTTAAAGCATCCCTGACAGATGGTTGTCCAGCTGCCTCTTGAATGTCTCTAGTGTGGGAGAGCCCACCACCTCCCTAGGTCATGGGTTCCATTGTTGTACTGCTCTAACGGTTGGGAAGTTTTTCCTGATGTCCAGCCAGAATCTGGCTTCCTATAACTTGAGCCCATTATTCCGTGTCCTGCATTCTGGGTTGATCGAGAAGAGATCCTGGCCCTCTTCTGTATGACAACCTTTCCAGTCTTTGAAGAGTGCTATCATGTCTCTCCTCAGTCTTCTCTTCTCCAGGCTAAAGATGCCCAGTTCTTTCAGTTTCTCCTCATAGGGCTTGGTTTGGCCACACCCATTTGTCTTTGGCTCCACCCACCAAAGGTGTGCTGCTGGAACAGGAGGTAAGGTGCTGAAGGCAGGTTGCTTTGAGATTTTCCTCAATGCCTTACAGGCACCCATATTTATTACAATGTTCGCTCCTGACCTTAACTTGGTGATGAGGTGTTAGCTGGGAACCAGGTATCAGGATCAAGGGACCAGAAGTCAGGAAATAGGAGCCAAGTGTCAGAAAGCCAGGCATTAAGATAGGAATTATGAGCCAGGAGTCAAAATGGCAGGAATCATAAACTAGGAATTGTGGTTTAGAGTCTCATGAGCCAGAAGTAAAAAAGGTATGAATCATGAAAGATGAGTCAGCAAGCAAGGAATTTTAATCTTAATCTAGAGCCAGGAGTTAGAAAGCTTAAAATCATGACTGGGGTGTCAGGTGCCAGGAGTCATATGACCCAAGAGTCACATGCCAAGAACCAGGCATGTTTTCCTCCTCTACACCCTGACAGCTCCTAAACTGGCAGATGGGTCTTACGTCTGGTAGGGCTGAAGACCTAATTACTGGCCCCAGAGTGCCTTTAACAAAACCTCTTCTTTGCCAATTTTCACCAGCCACCTTCAGGAGGTCCAGCTATTCCCAGCCTGGAAGGACCATGTTGAAACCTGCCTGCCATATAAGTGGTAAAGATGAGGAGCCCATCAAGATGAAAAAAAGAACAGTTGGCAATCCTAACTCAGCACCATAAATATGGTTGAATATACAGGGATTTGAACCCAGACATTTAAAAGTTGCACTCTCAGATTAGTCAGTTTGTTTCTCCCATGTTCATCCTTTTTTATGCCATTTTTATTTTGGTCCCAAGTTTGGAGAACTCTGAAAAACAGCATGTACAAGCACCTAAAAGAAGGTATTTTAGCTGAATTTTTGCTGGTTTTGGAATCAAGAAATTGAATACAGCTCCTACAGACAAGGCTGTGCAGAGCTGGTCATATGCCCAGGCTAGATGGGAAGTGTGTGCCCTCCCATTTCAAACTACTCATTAAGTATTTTTAAATCAGTGGCACTGATTCAGTGCTAAATACATATATGAACTAGAACGATTTGTAAAAAAGGCAATGGGAAGCACTTTTATTCAAGATGTAAGACATCCCTTCTTCACATTCAGAATTTCACAACGGACGGCTTCTGCGCTGTTTCTGCAAGGCGGGCTCTTTGCTTCTTGATGGGCCACTTACGCTACAGAAGCAGTAGCATAAGCTGGGGGGACCTCCTTGTCAGAGTGCCCCCTCAAAATCGTGGGCCCTGGGCCAACTGGCCCCACTTCTGCACGACCCTGCCTGCAGAAGGAGACAGCTCCGAAACGCGTGAGCACAATAAAATGTCTCTTTTCTGTTTTGAGCACTGGAGTTTGCCTCCTCTTTTTTCTCATCTTTGCCATCCTAAAGCTTTTGTACCTGCCTCCTATGTTTAGGCATGCTAATTGTGTAGAATATTTCGGTTTGGTTTTCATTCCTTTCTTCTTAGTGTACGGAACTTCCTTGTGCTCCTGTCACTCCATAAACAAACAAACAAACATCTGTTATTATCTGTGATGCCTCTTGAAAAACTAAGCCCAGTACAAAACAGAGGGTGAGCACTGGTAGACCACCTCCTTAGGGGTGGAGGAGAAATTTGTTTCAGTTCGTTTTGGATAAGAATTTACCAAAATTTGAAAATGACTTCTGGATAGGAAGAGCTTGAGGTTAAAAACATAATACATGAAAGTGGCAAAAACTAAAACAGAAAGATTGATCCACCCAGAACTAGGGCTTAGAGTACTTAGCTTTTAAAAGTCTGGGTTTGAACCTACATGTATTTCAGGAGGCTCATAATCTTCACCAGTTGTATGACAGGCGTATTTGTTGTGGTCCTCTCCATGCAGGAAAATAGCTGCATGTCTTGGATTTGGCCGATGTAGATGGGTGACAGTGCAGGAGAAAATTACACTTACAAATTTCTCCATCCCCAACTCCTTCTCTTTGGATTTGTCTAATCCTTCCTTAAAGCCACCTAAACCAGGGGTCATCACAAATCTTTATAACAACCAATTCCATGTTGGTTACATACTGCATGAAAACATACTTCCTTTTGTTTCTCCCAAGTCTATTTCCCACCAAGAGATACCCAAGAGTTCCAGCCTCATGAGAGAGATAGAAAAAATGATATGCATATCCACTTCTCTGTCCACACCATGCAAAATCCATCCAGTCAATCCACAAGCAGGCATTGAGGTCAACAACTCCCTATCACAACCACTGTATATGCCCCAAAACTGGTAGTTCTAGATATCCACTAAAGGGCCACCTTATGGAAACCAAGTCCTGTGGGGAATTGTGGAAAGAGCTGTATATATTTAGCCTAGAGAAGAGGAGATCAAATATCACCCTTTCAAATATCTCAAAATAGCTGTTGCTCCAGACAGCAGGCCTAGAACCAGTGAGTGGAAATGGTAGGGAAGCAGTTTTGGGCTAAATATTGGGAGAAATATCCTAAAGGCAAGAGCTATTGGACCGTGGAACAAGCTGCCTCATAAGTGGGCTCTCCCTCACTGGTGGTATTTAAGCAGAAGATGGATGCCCGTTTGTCAGTTGCAGTAGTTGTAAAATTTCTGCATTCAGCAAGAAGTTGATCACCTGGGTACCACACAACTGTAAAATATTGTGGTTTCTTGATAGGTAGGTTCCTATAGTGTCAGATTAGCATCAGAGGTATTATTCTATCCATGTTTCCCCACCATCTGAGGACAGGGCCTTCTCGGTCTTTGCACCTTCACTGCCTGGTGAAGATGTCACTTTTCAGAATGGTTTAAACTGGAGGTGTTAAACCTCAGCCTCATGGACCAAATCTGGCCAGCCTAGCATCCCAGTCTGGCCTTCCAGAGGTCTCCACGTGGCCCTGTGCCCACCCCTGACACAACCCTTTCTCCCAACAACCAGTCATTATGGTGATTTCCCAGCTTTTGCAGTGCCTTTTCCACTTCTAAAAGGGTGAAATGTTTCTTTTAAGGCTAATTTACTGACAATAAGTGCTTTAAGCTAAAATATGCTGGTATTTTTGGTATTTTGGCTCCAGTCTTTTGACTTCCACTGGAATGCAGGTCCTAAAAATTTCTCCAAAATGGATTTTGACCCTCAGGCTGAATTAAGTCCACTGCTATTTAATTTCTATATAAATTATTTTGATCCCAGGTTATATGCCGGAGACCATCATTGACCAGTCTGGCTGGTATGGAAATTCTGCTTTTCCTCTATGTAGATGATACTGTCCTACTTTCACAGACGCATAAGGGTCTTAAAAGACTCTTGATAGTATTCACTTTCTTTTAAGAAAGATTGATAATTAATGATGAAAATTAAAAAAAACACCCTAAAATAATGCTTTTCTCAAAGAAATGGAAACAACATTGATGGAGTTTTGGACAAAGAAGAATTTGTCCATAAACAGAGTGCTGGACTAGATGGACCCTCAGTCTGATCCAGCATGGCACTTCTTATGTTCTTATGAACTGAACAAACATATCCCTTTAAGCACCTAGGGTTGGGGTAAGTTTTCAATCAACACTATCATGGTCACATCAAATACAGAGTGTGACCTTGAGTGCCTCAAATATAATGATGGTGGTATATATAGTATATACTTCTCATAAATAGAAAGCTGCGTCAATTGGCCTACAATAAGTTAATAGTAGCCTCCTTGCCTCTTGAAATATTTTCAGACGCAGGAGAGCATTTACACTGGTTAGCCTAAACATCTCCCTATCACCATTGATGGAAAGGCATTTTAGGAGCCTTTTGTGACATCTGAGATTTTGCCCTTGTAAAAGTCGTCAAGTCAAAACAGTAGCTCATGTGAATCCTATAGAAACTTGAAATCCCATTTCATTTCCCCAATCTTTTTACCCTATCCAGGAAATACTGATGGCTTTTACTTTTCTTTTCTGATGGCAGCTGTTAAACCTGGTACCATTTTTTTAGTCGCAGCCATGAAAACTAGACTTAATTACTAACGCAGAGATATGCTAAGGGAGAACTATCTTATTGATGGATGGCCAT
Organism: Anniella stebbinsi; assembly: GCA_029215795.1. NCBI lineage: Eukaryota > Metazoa > Chordata > Lepidosauria > Squamata > Anniellidae > Anniella > Anniella stebbinsi. The sequence goes on along the minus strand of JARDYH010000008.1, from coordinate 71,563,664 downwards.
GGATTTTACTAGTGTATGAACTTTTAGGTAGTCTTAGCATTTGGTTGACCATGAATTTTATTTGTCCACAGTCACTTTTTTTTTTTACAATTCTTTAGTTGTAGTTTTAATCAGGTAATATCCTATTTTGTTATAATCACTGCAATATCAGTTCAATGTATTGTGTTAGTCTCTATTTGTATTTTATATATTGTCTGTTATGGTCTGTAGACCAAAATAAACCAATTGACTGATTGATTACGGGTGCTTTTGGATCATTGCCTTTTTGTGTGTCATAGAAAGGCAGGAAAACACTGAATCGGAGATTTAGAAGCTACTTTGGAGGTACTACTCTCCAATTCCCTGTTCAGTACTGCAGGACTCTTGCAACTGACAAATGGGCATCCATCTTCTGCTTAAATGCCACCCATGAAGGAGAGCCTGCTATGACGTAGTCTGTTGTCCAACAGCTCTTGCCCTGAGGATGTTCAGCATCTTTAGCAGGCGGCTACCCAGCCTCTGTTCCAATACGTCAAGCCAAGGAGAATGTACTACCTCTTGAAAGAGTCTGCTCTGCTGCTAACAGGTCTTACCCTTCAGACATTTCTCCTACTGTTTCATGGAAAGCTGCTCCCCTGCCATTTCCAAACAACGGTTCTACATTTTTTAAAAATAGTTCAACTAAGCTCCTGGTTGAATTTTACTTCAGTTAATCCAAAGTACATGTAAATGCAACGATCCCATATTCTGCCCTTGTTTACCTCTCCTTCCACATCCCTTCCTTTCCTGTATTGCTTTCCCTGTATTGAATTTTAGGTCGTAAGCCCATTCCTCTTGTACTCTGAGAAGAGCCATGTACACAGCTGTAGGAGTAATAATAATAATAACAACAAATCCATTCTCTCGCACAGATGCTTCTGGGTGTTTAGCATCTACCGCGAGCTTACTTGTTTCAAGAACCAGTTAATCATACCTTCAGTAGGAGTAATACTATACAGTGATCTCATGCATTATTGTTTTGTACGTCTACCATTTCCCAAGCTTAAGCAAGCTGCTAAGCTGCTGAGCATTGACTCTTTTCGATAAAAAGTGAAGGCTGGCAAATGTCAGTGAATGAGATGCTGCATAACTGTAGATTCATCATGGCGGACCAAAAAAAGCTCCAAGAACCAAGGAAGTGTAATGATTTGAAAATTTTATTTTAGATATGCCATTATGGAAGAAGAAGGAGAAGGAGAAGGAGAAGTTGTTATTGGACAAGAGGAGAATTGCAACTCTAAAATACTAGGCTGTTAATGGATTAAGGGAAAGAAGAGTAAAGAATCTATGAGTGAACAAAGAGAAGAAGGTAGGAAAAGCTTGAAAGATTGTTCAGTTTTGAAACCAAAATTCAACAGCAGGCTTTTGAATGAACATGGATGCTGATGTTCTTCTTGCAGTGCTTGGACTGGCGGGTCATAGACGTGTTTGTTCTTCCTTAGTAGCAGCCACAGCAGCTGGATCTGGAGCGACCACCGGAGCCATAGCCACCGCCAGAAGGAATGCTGATGGCTGATACCATTGGCATGCAGCAGCAGGGGGAACAGCCATAGGATTTCATTGGGCAGCAACACTGCGAGCAGGGACAGCAGCAACCTCCGTAGCCGCAACCTCCCATGCAGCAGCCACAGTGGCCACAGCCAGAGGGGACGCAAATGATGGTTGAATTACTGGAACGGGGTTGGCAGCAGCCGCAAGTCATCTTTATGGAAGTGTAGGCAAGGCTGAAATGTAGGAAAAGAATAACACTGAATATATATCTCCATTGGTGAGAGTACCACTTTTTCATGTCTCTATACGTAAGGCTTTCAAATGGGGAGGATCATAACTAGGGATGGGGGAGAAATCCATTCATATCTAGGGATGTCATGCATTTGGAAATCTGGCCCTTTGGGGGCTCCATGGTCTTCCATTGCTAGCCCAACTCGGCTTGCATCTTTGAGCTGAGCCGCGAGCTCTCCCCGACCACCGGGGACTTTTGGCAGCTTTTCTTTTGGTAGGGCCTGCAATTTGGGCAATCTCCCACCAATTTACTCAAATTAGGACTGCCATGTGTGTAATTTTAACAAATTTCACAAAATGTTGCAATTTGCGCAAATTGAAAAAAATCTGAAAATTTGCTAACTGGTCCAAATTCCTGCAGACCAAGTCAGCCACTTAGTGGAAAATAAAATGAAGTGTGTGTGTGGGGGAGAGATGACAAAAGCTTGTTGCCTCCCACTCCCCAAACGTATTCCTGTGACATACCTATTCAGTTCGCAGTTCAGTTTTAATGCAAATTTATCTAATTTCGCACATTTCCACCCCTGCAATACCAACCCAAAACTCAGTTATCCTTTAAAACTTGCACTTCTCCATGTTTTGCAGTGAAGTTCCCCAATCAAAAAAAATGCACACATTAATGTGAATATTAGTGAAAATAATTGTAAAATGAATTACATTAGACATATTGTTTGTAGACAAACATGCAAACAATTCTGCAGGTATTAGGAAATGTTCATGAATTTTCATCCATTTTGTTAAGGTCTCTACATTCAGGATGAACTAAATTTAAGACTGGAGAAATCCTCAAAGTTTGAGACAAACAGAATTTCTGACTGGAAAAATGAGGAACTGAAAAAATATATCCTAATGGAATTATTTCTTTGGGAGTCATTGTTTTTATTTTTGGCAATTTACATACAATATTCCCAATCCGTGTCTCAAGTGGCACATAAAACCAGAAGTAGTCACCTAGCTGATCTGAAGAGTATCTATTTCCAACAGGCTGTATTCTGTTTTGAAGAGTAACTCTATGGATGCAACTGAGATGCTCACAAGCTGAGTATGATGGTTGAGGGACTTCCCCTAGAAGGAGCCTCCAGCACCTGGCTCTCAGGATTAGACTGCTTCTGAACATGGAGGTTTCATTTAGCCAGGATGGAGATATCTACCATGCATTTGTCTAATCCTTAATAGGACTCCATCTAGTCCAGAATTTGGTCCTCAATATTGGCCAGACAGATCTCTCTGGGAAGCTCAGAAGGAGAAAATGCTATCGGTCTCAGTTGTTACCTGTCACCTCTATACATGCCCGAGTGCTATCATGACTTACCTGGTTCAGCTGTGGAAATGGGTGAGAAGAACACAACGATCTAGGTGAGATGATGAAGAGTTCTACAGATGCTGGACTTTTTATACTGCTCCTTCCCCTGTACACAACTCATCCCCTTTGAAGCAAGTCATTTCCGAAGTAGGGTGAACCCTAAATTAACCATCACAGCACACACATTCACAGGATGTTCTCATTTCTGGTCTTATTCAAGCCTTTCATTAAAGGGGTATATTCATATATTATCTTCCCTTAGGTATTGTGGGATTAAAGCCATCTTCTGCTGGGAACACTGTAATTCTCTGCTCTGACGAAAAGGCCTTGGGGAAGTGAACTGAAGAAGAGGAACACTGGTATTCACAGACGTAAAGCTGCTTGATCATAGGGATGTGGAATTACAGGGCAATCTGACTCTGCCTGGTTTACACAAATGACCATTGCTGGATAGACCTAAACATCACTCCAAAATGTATCAGCTAGTCAGAAAAGTTGGCCTACAGAGATATCCCAAAGGTCCAAGGAAAAAGGAAGGTGGTAGAGAACATACAGAATGCATGCAAAGAGGAACTGTTCCTCAGACTCAGAAGGCCCTCCCATAGCCTTGAGGCTACAGTGTTACTGTCTGAAGTTCGAATGGCAGATCTTTGAAATGGCATGGTTAAATGGCAACTGGAGGATCAAGGACTGGCTTGTCTTTTTCGTGCATATTTTCCCAACTATACACATCAGTTGTGAACATCTTCTAATTCTACACATTCTTCTTCCATTGATTAAAGCACTGGTCTTCAACTGGTGGGTCACAAGACAGTCCAGTTGTTGCCACCATGTTGAGCAATTGTGAAATTGGGTCTCATGTTTCAGGTTGGGTGTCTGAGATGGGTCTTGGCTCTAGACCAGTTGAAGACCACTGGATCAAAGCGTATTGTGTGCATTTAATTTTGTTGTTGTTGTTGTTGTAATTTTCCATGCACATTTTTCTAATGTACACATGCTGTCAAACACATTTTTTTTGGTCTGCAAATAACATTGCAAGCTCAAAAATGTATGGATTTCAATTGCAGATTGTGTCCTGGTCTAGTTTCAGTCTTGAAAATTCAAACTGGTTAAACCGAGAACTGAAACAAAATAATAAAAAAATTCTCATACATTTCTATTCTAATCAACTAACTGGAAAGACCCAAATGGGTCATTCTGATTTGTAGGGTACCCTGCTATTTGTCCCTGTCTCTGTAGAACTTTATAAATTACAATTAGCATCTTGAATTGGGGCCTGACACACAGTAGCAGCTAGTGCACTTGACAAAGCATTAAGATATTTTAATTAAAAAAGTGTTGGCATATGGTAGATTATTATAGCTCTGGGTTTAGCTAGAAGTCCATGAGTGCTCAGGAAAAAATCAGAGTAGATCTGAGCTGGACAGCGTCACACCCATTTGACTGATGACAGTTGGGGTACTTTGGTGTACATGCAACTCCCTTATCCTCTCATTCAGGGTCATTTCCTGGTTGTGCAATCCATGGAGCATTACTGCTTATGCATGCATATGCATAGCCACATGCTGCAGTCTAAAGGAAAGATATGTTAACTTCCCTCCAAGCAGTTTAATGTGAGAAGGAGGTGAATCATGAAGGATGGTAACTCTGTAACTTGGGAGATAATTCTGGCCCTGCCATTGCTCCAGGAATGTCCAGTTGGTGGCTGTGGCCTGGAGCATCTTTGTCCAGGTTTGGCTGGTGTGCCAGTTGCCCTCTTCCCTGGAGAAGAAGGATCCAAACACAGTGAAACATGCCTTAATCTCGTTTCAGTTAGGCTACTGCAATGCATTCTATTTGGGGCTGCCCTTGAAGAGCGTTCGGAAATTTCTTCAGTTGCAAAATGCTGCAGCCAGACTATTACCTGCTGTTGCCTGCTGCCGGTTGCTTACCTCTATGGGACTGAGTCCAGGCCCTATGCTAAGCAGCCTCTGATGAGTTCTGGCAGGATCACAAGCTGCAGAGAGCAGCACCAAGCTTTTGGACCTAGAAACCATTTTAAGTTCCCACAATGTCCCTGACATAGGATTCCTCTGTGGCATTGGGGGACATTAACATGACACTAGGCACTGATCGGAACACCCTGGGAAGAATGAAGAGAGGGGGGAAAGCTAGGTTTTAGCACTGGACCTTGCCAGGGAACTGGGCTCTTAGCAGATGCTCAACCATTCCGACTCCAGATCTCTGTGTTAGATTGCCAGATCTCCATGTGAGGCCTTTGCAAGATACATTTGTTATCAATTTTAAATAATCCTATACTGTGCCAAGGAAGACCACAATATGATAACACAGAATATAATAGACAATATTAAAAGCAGTAGCCTGGAGAAGAGAAAATTGAGGGAAGACAAGATAGCACTCTTCAAATACTTGGAAGGTTGTCACACAGAGGAGGGCCAGGATCTCTTCTTGATCATCCCAGAGTGCAGGACATGGAATAATGGGCTCATGTTACAGGAAGCCAGATTCTGTCTGGGCATCAGGAAAAACTTCCTGACTGTTAGAGCAGTATGACAATGGAACCAATTACCTAGGGAGGTTGTGGGCTCTCCCACACTAGAGGCATTTAAGAGGCAGCTGGACAATCATCTGTCAGGGATGCTTTAAGGTGGATTCCTGCATTGAGCAGGGGGTTAGACTCAGTGGCCTTATAGCTTCTTCCAACTCTACTATGCTATGATTCTATGAAAAATGGCTGAACTGAAAACATAGGAAAACAATGGCTTCTATCTGGCACCAAAAATGATCACAGCATAGGTACCAGGTGAGCTTCCTTGAGTGGGTTTTCTTGAAGTGAAAAGCCAGCAAAATACTTTCTCTCGATTAGCCAGCCAGTTCACTTCAGTTGGTGGAGGTGTCATCTGATTTGTTTTTCATATCATTTCCTTTGCTTATCTGGTTAACAATGTGATCCTACAAAGGGCTACTAGAAGGAACTCCTAATGAATTCAATGAGATTTCCGCCTCAGTAAGTGTGTATAGGATTGCCACCAAATTTAAGCCATGATAAAAGAGAAGTAAAACTAGAACTAAGGGGTGAACATTAACAGAATAAAATGCAGAACAAAAATGGGTATATCTTACAAAATTCAGTTGTAGAGAGACTGGCAAGTTTAATGAACCCAGAGATTGACTGAAGAAGTCTTGAGTGGTGGATCTTTTATACAATTCCATGTAGTGGTTCCATCAAAATGATAACCTCCACATTAGCCATCAATATCCATCCTGTGTAGATGATGAACCAACTTTTGGTGCAGATGCTTTGATCTGGATCATAATTGTTATTAAGACACTAAGTCATAAAATGTCTTATTAAAATTAATAACAATGTTGTTTCTCAGATAGGGCTTGAGGGCACTTAGGGAATTATGGATAAGAATGCTTATGCCTGTAGAACATGTCTGTTACTCCAAAAACATCTGATTCATTGGCTCAATTCGGACGACACGTTAAGCAAAGGTTGTTAAGTTAAACAACCGTCAGTGGGTTAGCTCAACGTGTCGTCCGAATTCAGCCACACCACAGTTAACCAACCCATGGTTGTTTAAGTTGCAGTTTTAAACAACTGAGTTAAACAACTCACTTGCGAGTTGTTTAAAAGTTAGTCAATTGACTAACGTGTTGTCAGAATTCAGCCACTTGAGGTGCGTGGGTTAAACAACTGAGATGAGTACATTAACGGAAAAGACCATAGAGGAGAGCGGCAAGAGCAGCTGAAAGCGGACGGGAGCTCAGGAGCGGATGAAATGGATCGCTGGTTTCGCCGCCATAGCAACCAGGACACCTGCGTCCCCCACCAGGCAGCCAGCACAGAGCTCAACAAGGAGCCAGCTCCTGCAAGCACTCATGCAGGGTGCCCAGTCAGCCACCCAAATGGACAGGGAAGTGCACCAGAACAGAGCCATGGCAAAGGGGGGGAGGGGGGGACGGAACACGCAACAACCCCAGGCGCCCAGGAACAAGGGGTAGCCCTCCCCAACAGGGAGGACGACATCCCATCCAAAGTAGACCCCCACTGCAATGCCACCCCCACCCTGGCATCACCCAGAAGGACGAGGGACGGGGAAGCAGCGTCCAGATAGCTCCCCCCCATTCGCCCAACACGGCTGGACAGCGAGCATAGGCGAAGCCTATCCCCAAGATGCTAGAAATGCCTAGGCAATTGGTGCCCGTGGGTGACAGCCAGCCACCTGGGAATGTTTTGGAAAACCAACGAAGGCATGCACAACAATCCCAAGGACACGAAGAGGCCTCGGCCACCAAAGACAACAACGCCTACACACAGGGCACATTCACAGCAAGCACTAGAGCCCACCAGCACCCACCAACACACATCCACACGGGACTGGGAAAGGCAGCCCAAGGCACAGATCACCGTCACCACCAAACCACACACCCATTGGCAACATGGAGCCAGAGGGAGAGGGGCCAAGGGACGATCCGGCCGAGGACTCTGGCTCACAATCCCCTGAAGAGGGGAGCAGTCAGGACCCCCAGGAAAGACGCAGAGAGCTGCGCTGGTCCGAGGAGGAGATCGGCCACTTCAGTGCTTAAGGGGTATGCCTATGTATGTGTATGAAATTTGAAATTGATCCCTCCAACCCTCAATTTTAAATGAATTTATTAAAGATTGTTTAAGTTCTGACAGGTCAGAATGACAGCTTGCCACGTGCGTTCATTCAGACCTGTCAAAAAGTTGCAGGATCTTTAAAAAAAAATCATATAAAATACAGGAGTGGAGGGATTGATCTGAAGTTTGGTACATATGTGTAGCAACATGTGCTAGACATGTGTATGAAATTTGAGTTCGATCCCGCCAACCCTTGATTTTATATGGATTTATTAAAGATTGTGCAACTTCATTGACCGGGCCTCTGTGCTGTCATCTTGTTGTCTGCTTTCCCCCCATAAGCTTGCATTGGGGGAAACGCCTGCATAACTTTTTTATTTGAAATGATGACATGAAACTTGGGAAGCCAGGACTAGCAAGATCCAATCTGCAATGTCCAAAAAGTTTCATGTCTCTATCTTTTCAAATTAAAAAGTTATAGGGGGTCCCCCAAAAGCCCCACCCCCCACTTTAACTTCTTCATTTTTAAAGATAAAAACCTGAAACTTGTGGGACATTGTTGATGGGATCTGGCTGGTCATTTGTGAAAAAAATCAGAGCAATTACTACCCCCCCCCCCCCGATTTTCTATGATGTGTTTAAAGATTGTGCTCCTTCTGAAAGCTGGTTGACCGGGTATCACATTGTGACCAAGTTTCAAGCCTGTAACTTTGAAAATACAGAAGTTATAGGCATTTTTTCTAAAAAAAAAATCAGCTCTATAGGGCACAATGGGGCTGCAAATTAAATATCGGATTTCCGATAATTATCGTGAAGATGATACGATTAACCTACGATATTATCGGAGACGATAATTTTTTTGGTCCGAAATTCCGATAACAATACAATGCGATATTTTCTGGCATGCACATCCCTATTATATACCACTTTCATACTGCTATATCCTGCTTGGTGTAGATGTGGTCACAGTCAGACACATTTTATATATGCTGATAGCAAACTTATTCTCTGGGTATGGGTCCTGATATAGCTATCCATGCTCCAGAGAGCAGTAGCAGCATGATTAGGAAACCCCTTGTTTTGCAGAAGTTCAAAACAAATTTAGGAAAAGCCCTGAAGGGATTATTATTATTATTATTATTATTACTATTATTATGTACAATAATTATATCATGTTCAAATTATGTAACAAGATTCCAGAGTGGTGAACATAGGTATAAACAGTAAAATTAAGAAGATTAAAAAAGTAAATCAAAACTGTTCAATTTAAAAACAAAGGAACCAGAAAACCAGTGGCTAGTCAGTTGAGGAAGGCTTCTTGAAACAGAGATGTTTTCAGGAGGTGCCAGAAGCAGCCTAGTCTTGGCACCTGCCTGACTTCCAGGGGCAGAGAATTTCACAGAGAAGGGGCCACTGCACTAAAGGCACTTCTCCTGGTGGATTCCAATCCAGGCATGGGTCCATGTGGAACCACCAGAAGTGTGCCCTCTGATGACCTCAGTGATCAGGCAGGTCAGTAAGGAAGAAGGTGCTCTTTCAGGTATCCTGGTCCCAAGTTGTTTAGGGTTGGACCCAAAACACTCCAATGAGGACTGAACATGATCTGAGAACACAGAATATAGACAGATCTTTTGGAGGGCTTTGGACAGAAAACTAGTTGGGATTGGATGCCATATCTGAAAAAGGACAGAGCTCTCTGCTGGAAGCCTGGTGAGGATCAGATGGGACACTAAGCAAGGCCAGCGTACTACAGATTACAGAAGAGACGTGTAGGAACCTTGATGAAGGCTTCTCATTCTGGACAACAGCCCTGTGTTTACTATAACATTTAGCCCCACCCTAAATTAATGGCCAGACCTTTATACTGATTTGCAGACACATCCTTCTTCCTCCTCCTCCTTCATTTATTTTACTGACTGTATTTTTATCCCACTTTTCAGACAATTCATGTCTTCCAAAGCAGCTCACACCAACAAAAGACAGAAAGGGGGGGGTAGAGAAAGAGGGTGGAAGGCTCTTCCATCAGGTTTACAAACTAAACCCAAAACAAAAACAGGACAGTCACGGCCAGAACAAGATGTTGAGCTGTAACTGGGCATTTGAATGCGGTTGATCCAAGTTGCTCCTCTATTGCTGGTGTTCTTGCTTGAATGAGGCCAATAGGTAAGGCCAGAGTATTTTTTTCTCTTTCCTTCTACAGGCCCAGGGGGACCTCCTGTTTGATGAGCTCTGGGGTTGATTCCTTTTTGACTCCTGGAGCCTATCCACATTGCCCTTCAAACAACTTATATTCTGTTTGAAAATGTGTTTTTTTAAGTCATTTCATTACGTGGTAGGACACACTTAGCAGTACTTAATGTTTCATAGTGACTGCTTCCTCCGTCTTCAGAGCGTACAATGGTGTATTACAGGGTTAATTCCTTGACTCTTCTTCTTTTGTTTTTGTTTTGCAGGCTGCTTGACCTGCCCACTTCTGTCTCCATAACTCAAGCAGCCTGCAAAACAAAAAGACTCAAGGAATTAACCCTGTAATACCAGAGATAAAGGAACTACTGCTAATTAGTGGAACCTGTCCCTGAGTTTTCCTTTCTCATCAGAGATAAGGAAGGACTTCCTTACTAACATGGGTGCAGGAAACCGCAGGCATTTCCACCACATTTATTTTTCTGAGAGACGCAAAGGGAAGTGTGTCTGGCTAGCCACCAGAAATGGCTTGGGAAGCCACACGTGGCCTATGGGTGGCCATTTTCCCACCCTAAGTTCACATTCTCAGAAGGAGGTTATCTGCACTCATCAGTGGTGTCTAGGCAAGACATCAGTGGTGTCTAGCATCTCTTTGTGAAGACTCACATGGCTTATCGAGGAAAAAATCTCAAGTATTGTAACCCCTTCTTTACATTTGCCACTTCCTCATGGACCCTGGCAAGCCCATGAATTAAAGAATAATAATGTATTGCCATCTCCCTTCCCATTCAAAGTCTGGCTCAATTGCTCCCTCTTTTATGAAGCCTTTGGCTTAGCTATCTGGTCCTCACCCCAACTCCCAAATGAAAATTATGCCTAATGGCAGAATTATACGAAGAGAAGAACATGTGGTTGGGATTATTACCTGAAGCCCTCTGGGTGGGTCACTCAACAAAACTTAAACCCATAAACTACAATAACATAACAAACGTAATATAACAATACATATGATTAAAACAGAATAAAACCAAGATAAAAGCAGGTGGCAGTGCAGAGATGTAGAAATGCATTGTTTTTACATCTCAGTATTTTTAAAACTGAGAGACTAAAAAGCTTGGGGGGGGGAAGGACTTCACCTAGCACTGAAAAATCCTCCTTGTGTGTGCCAGCTGAGCCTCTCTGGGGATGTCCTTCTCCTTTTCAGGTGCCATCACTGAAAAAGGCTCTTCCTCACCTCATGTAGCAGGAGCAAAAGACTTCCTAAATGCCACGATCCTAAATGGACCATGGCAACCATCAAGGAATGAATGGCATGGAACCATCAGCACTCAAGTCAGACACAATGTTCTTCACCTGTTGCATTCTATTGAGCAACTCGCTTGGTGTGTGACATGGCATTATTCCTTTTTAAATACTCCTCTACATGCCTTCAGCTTCGATTTCAAAATAATTCGCGCATTCCGCGAAGTTAATTTTAATCACCCACAATTTATAAATGCTTATAAATATGGATTAAGCTGATCAACTTGGATTCTACTGGAGCTATGCAGGATGTTGGCATTCCAATAGGAATCAGCTTCTCTTCAGAGGTGCCTCACATTCACCGGGAAGGGTGCGCAGTGCAGTATAAGAAGTCCCTGGTTGGGAACCTCTTCATGCATTTATTGAAGCCACCTGTTCTTAAGAGCTTCCACTGCTGAACAAGGTAAGGTGAAGTTTGCTGTTCATTATTGGTTCAAGGAAGATAAAAAAGAAGATGGAATTTGGTCATTAATTAGTTTTTGCTAATTCTGGAATTGTGTGTGGGAACGGATGGATGGAACTTCAATGTCTACAGTAAAGTTAGGAGATCCATTCTGAACCAAACTTGGTTCCACTTGATCCATCCTTGGCCTAGAGGAATCTAGCAGAGGGACCAGGCAGAACAGTAAGGGCAAAGTGGAAAGAACAGTTCTCTAGGGCAAAGGAAGCAGCCACAAACATGTCTTGCATCTTCTGGGAAAAGAGAGATACTGAGGATGTTGCTAAGTTTGCTTAGACTTTGAAATAAAGGCGATGACAACACATCAAGAAAGATAAGATGTATGGGAAATCCCTTTCGGTTTGTTTTTGATCAGGATTTAACTTTCAGACTCGGATACAATTTGTGGTCAAAGACCATACCTTTCTGAGCTTGCAATATGATTCGTGGAGCCTCAAAAATGTGTTTGGCAGCAAGCATCCATCAAAAAATGTGTGTGGAAAACACAGACTCCTTTTTTAAAAATGCTCACACTTTAATCAATAGGAGAAGAATGTGTGCATTTCAAAGATGTGGATAACTGATGCAACCCTCTCCCCACCAAAGTTTGCAATCTGATATGGACTCCAGTTGGAACGGGAAATTCAGAGTACTTGGTCAAGCTCACATTTTGCTGATTCTCACATCCCTAAAAATAATTGGGCAAAAGGATATGCTTCAGGCAGACAGATTAGAAGTAGTGATGACACAACTTCCTGACTGTTAGAGCAGTACAACAATGGAACCCATGACCTAGGGAGGTGGTGGGCTCTCCCAGATTAGAAGCCTTCAAGAGGCAGCTGGACAACCATCTGTCAGGGATGCTTTAAGGTGGATTTCTGCATTGAGCAGGGGGTTGGACTTGATGGCCTTATAGACCCCTTCCAACTCTACTATTCTATGATTCTATGATTCTATGAGCAGTCAAAAATCCAGGAGGAGATGCTACAGAGACAAAGTGTTGTGAGAAAGAGCTAGCAGTGAGTGGTGGTACAACCAGGTCATTTTAGACCCTAGATTTCACATTTGAGAAAGCTGCACTATTTGAAAAAGTTGTGTATTTTGAGGAAGTTGCACAGTTTGAGGAAGCGGCGCATTTTTCAAGGACACATTTCACAAACATGAACAGAAGTTTGGGAATTTGCAAACATTTTCAGAGGAAAATGTATCCCCCTTCGTGTTTGGGATTGCAAATGGAACATTTCTGAGTGACTTGCCCACTGAAACACAGTTCTCATACATTGCTACTAGGATGGACATGGAAAGAATCATTAATGGGAGGCAAATGAGAAGTTGGAGACTGATGGATGCTTCTTGGTCTAAATAAGACCCTTCTTGGTCCAAAATCGATTTGGACAGTTGGTGACCAACGAAGCTGACTGCAGGCTGTCACTGAGATTATGAACAGAAGAAGAGCCCTGCTGGAGCAGACCAAAGGTCCATCTAGTCCAGCACTCTGTTCACACAGTGGCTGAATTCGGACGACATATTAGGCAACGGATGGGTAAATAGCGTACTGACTGTGCGTTAGGCAGGCGGAGCTCCCCAAATGACATGTTGCAGCCGGCACTGCTCAGCACCGGCAAACGCCCCGGTTGCTAAGAACGGATGGTGGCCATTTTGGTTGCAGCGTCTGCTCCTTCCCCCTCCCTCAGTCTCCCAGCCATATCCCAGCATGCACAGTGAGTTCTGCTGGCTGTATAGAGCGGCTGGGGGTTTTCAGCTGCTCTGGCCGGCAGAACTCTATTCCCAAACAGAATAGTCCACTGAGAGAGGGGGGGACCAATTCGGACGACATATTAAACAACGGGGCTTCGGGCTAAACAACATGCAAGCCCGTTGTTTCCCTCTGTTGTTTAAATTGCCCGATTAGTGTACTGGCTGTTGTGTGTGCATTGTGTGTTACTCCCCACATGACACAATAAGCAGCACAACTGACAATTGTTCCCCCCCTCCTCCGTTGCTTAATGTGTCGTCCAAATTCAGCCAGTGGCAACCAACTGTCAACTGGGGAACCACAAGCAGGACATGGGTGCAACAGCACCCTCCCACCCATGTTCCCCAGCAACTGGTGTATACAGGCTTACTGCCTCAGATCCTGGAGGTGGCATGTAGCCATTGATGGCCTTCTCCTCCAAGAATTTTTCCAACTTCCATTTAAAGCCTTCCAAATTGGTGGCCATCACCACATCTTGTTGTAGTGAATTCCAGAGTTTAACCATGCATGGTGTGAAGAAGTCCTTTGTTTCATCTGTCCTGCATCTCCCACAAGGCTGACCTGGGGTTCAAGTATTATGGGAGAGGTAGAAAAAAAGTCTCCCTATCTACATTCTCCACACCATGCATGATTTTGCACACCTCCACCATGTCTCCGTTTTCCCAAGTTAAACAGTCCCAGCTATTCTAACCTTCTCCATAGGGGAGATACTCCAGCCCCTTGATCATTTTAGTTACCAGCTAGATGTATTCCCCTAATATTTGCACTCCATCTTAGACAGCAAATTCAGACGTTTCAGGAGCTCACAACCATAGGTGGAGAACAGCTTTCAGGTTGGGCAGACCTGATCTAAATTTTGTGTGCATGCATTTTTGTTCCTTCTTTAAAATGCCCATCTCTTATCTTTGGACAGGCTTGCTTCTTACTCTGCAAAGATGGGCAGTTGCTGTTGCAGAGGTCATGATGGCTGCTGTGGCAACAGGCGCAGGCCAAGAGTGGTCCACTATGCCAGGAGACAGGTCCCGGTTGCGCCCTGCTATGGTGTCCGCCAGTATTCCTGTGCCCCTAAGCCTCGCCTCCCCATCCAGCAGTGTTGCAGCCAAGTGAAGAAATGCTAAAGAAACTCCAGCAGGGTCAAGGAAACCTGCAATTCTCCACTTTGGCAGCTGGGAGCAGAAGAGAACATCCTTAACCACTTTGATTTGAAGGCTTCCAGGTTTATATCCCACACTCATCATGCCAAGTTAATTACCCAGAGCTTTATTTACCTCCTTGCCTATGTTACACAATGCTCTTTCTTTCCCTTGACTTTATTTCTTGAAACAGGCTTGAATCTTTTGTAATAATGGAAGGGCACGTCAGCTCTTTGGTGACTCCATTCTTCAAGTGTATCTACAGTGCAAACATAAAGTGTTTTTACAGTTGTTTGGACTCCTCAGAGGAAATACAGGCATGTGACATTTACCTAGCTGGGCATGAATCGAAAATCCTCAGTGCTCCCATGGAACTACAATTCCCATAATCCTTCAGGGAAAGCTGTATTGTAAAAGCAAGATTTCATACAGCAGATAAGGGCTATTGAACCTGAGGCTCAGGAGCCAAATTTCTCCCACCTGGGGTCTCAAACTGACCTTTATTTTCCCCAGGAGGCCACATCCCCTTCCCCTGGCCACACCCCTCTGCTAATCGTTTGCTGATTGGTTGGTGTTTTCCTTTCTTCTTCCTCCCATTCTGAAAAGTAGAAAAGCCTTAGTTATGAGCAGTAAAAGCTTTGAGCCAAGGTATCCTGGTATTTGACCTGCCCACCACTGGAATGCAGCCCGCAAGAGAGATTTCAATGCTGAATTTGGCCCTTGGGGTCCGAAAGAGGTGCAACGCTCCTGCTGTAGATACACCTGGATTTTAAGCTTTCTAATGTGTACTCAGTAAAGAATAAAATTGTGAAAATTCTGGATGTTCCTATTGTCTCGGTGTAGTATTCTCCTGGAATCCGTCATCCCCATCACAATTCATAGATACTGCAATGCACATAGACCCTTGGGCTTGGCCATACTTATTTAATGTATTAAAACTTTATTATGCCCCTTTTTGCAAACTTCTGGTGCAAATGCATCATTCAATATGGTTACAGCCATCTTTTCTAATCACCAATCTTATTATCTGCTTCAACCTACTTGATAGTTAGTATGCAGCTGCCTCTAGAAAGCTGAGCCTGGATTTCTGCACATTATGCAGCACAATATATTTACAATATATACCACTCCCTATTCAGAATTTTGGAGCAATGGACAAAATAATATAGAATAAAAACAGAATAAAAACACCTTAAAAATAGATTTAAAGGAAATTAGGTGCAAAATAAACTGCGGCTGGTCATTAAGGGAAGGCTTCCTGGAACAACGATGTTTTCAGGAGGCGCTGGAAGGAATACAAAATTGGCACCTGCCTGACCTCCAGAGGCAGGGAATTCTATAGGAGAGGGGCCACCACACTGAAGGCTCTTCCCCTGGTGGACTCCAATCGGATGATAGGTCTATGTGGAACCACCTGGAGCATGCCCTCGGATGACCACAGTGACTGGGCAGGTTGATAGGGGAGAAGGCACTCTCTCAGGTATCCTGGTCCCATTATATAGCATTCAACGTTCAATAGGGATCCACAACCGACTCTATTTGTCTAATGGTCCCAGTCTAGCCTCCACGCTTCCCCAGATGGCCCATCTCCTTTTCCCTGCAGACCAAATGTTTAGTGTTTCCCCAGCTTTTCTGCAGATTGGAATATCTCTCTTGTGTCTTAGTTACTGGCAGGAAGAGCTTGAAGCTAAAATATATTGGCATTTCTGCCCACCTTGACTAGAATGCAGTTTCCAAGAACTTCATCAAATTGGAATTTGACCCGGGGGCTGAATGAGGTTCAACACATTGAAGACAGTGCAGAGAGATGAACAGAAAATGGAGACCAAATAACAGTTTTATGGTTTATTATTGTGTACATGAATGGTTAGAGAAAGCAATCAGAATCAGTAAGACCATAGACACCAATAGGAAAAGAAGAACACCCATCTATCCTATGCACAGTATGCTTGGCTCCTCCACATACAGAGAAAGCTGTTCATGGAATAAAGGAACGAAAGAAAAAGGAGAAGAAAAGCCAAAGAAGTGATTGAAGGAGCCAGGTGAGAAGCTTCAGGCAATCCTTTTGCTAGAATGAAATAACTTGGCAGCCTTGGTGAGTGATGTTTTGTTGGAAGCTTTCAGAGTTGCTCATAATCCAGATGGTTCCTTTAGCATTTCTTGGCACCACACAGCGCTGGTGGGCAGCAGGGGGCGCAGAGAGTCTGGCTGCAGCAGGGGGAGCAGGAAGCTTTGGAAGTGCTACAGGGAGAGCAGCATGATGTACTGCCTCCACAGGATTGAGTGGCGCAGGGAGAGCAGGAAGCTTTGGAAGTGCTACAGGGAGAGCAGCATGATGTACTGCCTCCACAGGACTGAGTGGCACAGGGGGAGCAGGAAGCTTTGGAAGTGCTACAGGGAGAGCAGCATGATGTACTGCCTCCACAGGATTGAGTGGCGCAGGGGGAGCAGGAAGCTTTGGAAGTGCTACAGGGAGAGCAGCATGATGTACTGCCTCCACAGGATTGAGTGGCGCAGGGGGAGCAGGAAGCTTTGGAAGTGCTACAGGGGGAGCAGGAAGCTTTGGAAGTGCTACAGGGGGAGCAGGAAGCTTTGGCCGTGCCACAGGGGGAACAGGAAGCTTTGGCAGTGCCACAGGGGGAGCAGCACGACGTGCTACCTCCACAGGATTGAGTGCAGCAGGGGGAGCAGGAAGACTTGGAAGTGCCGCAGGGGGAGCAGGCAGACTGAGTACAACAAGGAGAGCAGCAAACTGGGATGCAACAGGGGGAGCAGCATGACTGGCCACCACAGCAGGGGGAGCAGCAGCACTGGCAACCACAGCAGGGGGAGCAGCAGCACTGGCCACCACAGCAGGGGGAGCAGCAGCACTGGCCACCACAGCAGGGGGAGCAGCAGGATTTGCCACCACAGCAGGAGGAGCAGCAGGATTTGCCACCACAGCAGGGGGAGCAGCAGGACTGGCCACCACAGCAGGGGGAGCAGCAGGACTGGCCACCACAGGAGGGCACCCCACAACACAGGAGCAAGGTCCCACAGGATGAAGAGCTTCCACCGCAACCATTACAACATGCCATATTTGTGGAGTGAAGGCGAAGCTGAAAGAGAACCAAGACACATTATGTCTATTAGGGCTCAGCCTATCATTTCTGGGTAAACATTTCCGGGAAAAGGACATTTTGCAGAGGGTGGAGATATTCTCCAAAAGTCACTCACAGAGACAGAGACACACTCAACCAAACACACACGCACACAACCTTTTCCACGCCTTGGCAGGTATTTGGGTACTTTGGCCGTGGATTCTTCCTGCTGGTAGTTAGATCATCCAGGCAATCAGGGATCCCATAATGAGCATGTTGACATCACACACACACAGACACAAACATTTTAACAGCAGTAATCTCTGGATTTGCATGTATGATATATTAGCAGGCAAGATATAAGCTACGGTTTAGAAGCTGCATAACCGCCATTTTCAAAAGTGGGAGATTGCATGAGATATAAACCATCTGAAACATCTGCTTTATCTTCTCTGGTGTGACCCTCCCTACTGAGCATTTCTAGTCTATAGAAAATGTGATTAAAAAAACCCTAGCATCCAGAGCCAACTATGGAAACTGTGCTACAAGATTGCATTCCATGTATGATTTCACTAGGATCTGTAATGTTGGAATACATCACTTCTAATACCCCCTGTAAATATCTCCCTGCAAACTGCATGCCATTGCATGTCTTAGGGTCCTCTGCTCAACAGGACATTGATAATGATACCTGTTATTTATAATGCACTTTTTGAATGTTCAAAGTGCTTTGCATACATGATTTCAATGATAAGTAAGACCCTACTGGACAGATCAAAGCTGCATCTACTTCAGGAGCCTGTTTGCCACAGGCGCCAGACAAATGGTCTCAGGAAACCCATTAACAAAATATGAAAGAAAGAGTCTTCCTCTGTTGTCTGTCCCCAGAATGTGATATTTCAAGGTAGCCTAGCTCTGAAAATGGAGGTTCCATGGCTACTCTTCACGGATAGCCCTCTCCTCCGTGATATTTTATTAGAGGCAGCTAAACATCATCAGCAAAACTGCATGCTGAGCATCAGTGTTGGAATTATTGCACTTACATAAAAGTTACATTAAAAGATTTAAGTTCTACAAAACATTATTTTGTCCTTTAACTTTGCATTGGAATGAGTGGAGTATCTCTTACCTTAGTTATCAGTAGTAGAGGTTAAGGATGATGAAGTGAAGTGAATGAAGCATTAAGGGGTGGACGTCTTTTTATATAGGCTCATGCACCATTCCACAAGGAAGTGAGGCAGTGCCAAAGCATGGGTAGTCATCCCTCGGCCCTCAAAGCGCATTTCCATCCTCTGTGCCATCATCCGCTCCACAATCCTCCTTGACATCTCCCTTGTATTCTTGAGGAACAGAGTATATTTCTGTGGTCTGTTATTAAGGCTAGTTAGTTCCATCTAATAGCACTGTAATTTGCTGATGTGCCTAAGAAGTAGTCAAAGGATTTACTTTAATAAGATGAATATTTAGGCTGGCAGTGACAAAAGACCCTGTTTTATGAGCAAAAATGTCTCACCATTTGTTCATCCCAATGGACAAGTATCGGTTCAATGTCACTGTGTTTCCTCCATCCCACCAGGCAATCCATGTGATATCAATGCTAATTGTACTTATTAGAGGAGAAACCTGGCACCAGCAAAGTCAGGTTAGCTAACTAAGGCACCATTGAGGAGTCAATGGCCACTGTTTTTATTTCAGAGGAATGCACAGAAGTGCAAATATCAAAGGACACTTGATTTTCCAATTGATTTAGGAAACATGGATTTGGAAAGTTCACATCCCTATGCAAACTGAGCAAAAATTATCTCCCATTCCTCCTCGCAGTAAGAATCACCAAGGGCCAGTTTACATCAAGCAGGATATAGCACTATGAAAGTGGTATGAAAGCGGTATATAAGAGGCAGGATCCACACTACTTCTTGATAGTGGTATTGAAGTGCATTGACAACTGTTGGGGCCCATTGACACATACCATATACTTCTACATCTTGCTTGGTGTGGCTCCTGCCTTTTATATACCACTTTCATACTGCTTTCATACCACTATATCCTGCTTGGTGTAGATCTGGCCCAAATGTCACCAATATACAATCACCAAACTTAGGTGATAATGTGAGTACACTGGGATTGAAGGACCAATTTACTTACTTACTTATTTTATTTATTTATTTGTTTAAAATATTTTTGTCTCCCATTCCTCCGTGAAATAGGCTCCCAGAGTGGCTTAAAATCAACCAGTAAACAGGGCTGTCCCTGCCTGCAGGCTTACATTTATTTATTTATTTTCAATGTCATGGCATGCAAGGAATAGAGGTTGGGGAGGGAAAAGGAAAAGAAAAATCATTCAGCAGGGCTGCTGGAATGGCTCTTCTTACCCTATCATCTGAATTTTGACCCCCTACTGCTTCCCCCACCCCCCACTCAGCAATGTGAATAAGTGGTCTGTCTTAGACAAATTTGTGAAGGATGGGTCTTTGGATGGCTATGATCAAGGATTAAATGGAACCACATTGTTTAGATGGAGAGTGTTAAGAAGTGCCATGCTAGATCAAACCGAGGATCCATCTCGTCCAGCATTCTGTTCACACGTGGTGAACCAGCTGTCCACCAGGAACCTACAAGCAGGACATGGTGCAACATCACCCTCTCACCCATATTCCTCAGCAACTGGTGCATAGACTTACTGCCTTGTTTACTGGAGGTAGCACATGGCCATCAGGGCTAGTAGCTATTGATAACCTTCTCCTCCAGGAATTTATCTGTTATGACTAGTCCTGTTCCCCTTGGGCTGAGAGAATGAGAGTCAGATTCTGATGCAGAAGAGACAGCACCAGAAACTAGGGATGTGTATCGTATTGTTAAAATGTACGATAACGATACAATATGATCTTTATTGTACATCCGATTAACGATAACGATACGATAGGCAACCC
Source organism: Anniella stebbinsi (assembly GCA_029215795.1). Classification (NCBI taxonomy): domain Eukaryota; kingdom Metazoa; phylum Chordata; class Lepidosauria; order Squamata; family Anniellidae; genus Anniella; species Anniella stebbinsi. The sequence goes on along the minus strand of JARDYH010000008.1, from coordinate 71,543,128 downwards.
TACGATAATTATAGGAGATGATAGAAATCATCTGATAATTATCATAATTTTATCGTTTTATCGGAAGGCTCTTTTTCATTTTGGGCCACATGGATGGAGCTAGAAGGTGAGGTGTGCTTGCTGAGACTGACAGATTCAGTGATCAATCGTGAAGTAATGATTCTAGCAGGCTCCAATCACAATGTTGGAGGAGGTCTGAGTATTAAACCCCCACCCTTGGGTTCTCCATCTTTGTTGGGAGTAGGAGTTGAAGGAGAAAGGTGTATTTTGGTGGAGATCTGTGTGTTTTACTTATAGAGATTTAGGTGACGATTGTAGATTCTTCTCTTTTCTTCTTGCATCTTTCTTTCTGTTCCCCTCTGTGTCTCAGGTTCATTCCTTGCTTTGTTTGAGGGTTAGGTTAGGATGACTGGGGGGGGGGGGGTGTCAGTGAGTGGGTGTGTTGTTTTTCCCTTCCCTGTTTTTGTGTTATAAAATAAAAACAAAAAAACCCATTTTTAAATTCTCTCTCTCTCTCTCTCTCTCTCTCTCTCTCTCTCTCTCTCTCTCTCTCTCTCTCCTCTCTCTCTCTCTCTGTGTTTGCTTGATTGGCTGTGAGTGTGTTAGTGTGTCCTGTAGCCTGCTAGTGCTACACAGGAGCACTACACACATCTGTGGCCAAAGCAGCACACACATTCAAAAAATGTTTTTGGCAAAGCATACTTTTTGTAGCACCATAATGAAATGCAGCTTTAAGGCGTGCCTTGGATGAGGTGGCTCCTCTGGGTCTAGGAGAGATGCTGCTGGGGGCAGTGCTGGGATGGCTGTCTCTCCCCTCATGAAAATAAAGTGCAAGTCTTCCTTTGTACTTAAGCAGGCAGAGGCACCAGCAGTGCCTCCTGAAAGCTCTGCCTCCCGCAGGGCCCTCTTTGAAGAGCTACTTCCAGAGGCTGGTGGCAGCAGCACTGGCCTTGGAGTAGGAGTAACACCATCTCCTGCTCCAGAGGCAGGGAGCCCGCTCAGGGATCTTTTCCCTGATATTGCTGAGGTGGTCCAGCCAGTTGAGGAGGAGCAGCAGCAGGTGGAAGTGGCTCCCTCACCACTCTCCCAAACCTCTTCTTTGAGGCCTTTTACCCCTGCTCCTGTGGTTGGACCCCAGAGTCCAGGCATTGGCGGCGACGAGCAGACTGGCTCACCCCACAAGCAGAGCAGCATGGTGTAGGACCACTTTGAGGTGGCTGCGGATCCCCTCTTTGTTGTATGTCAGCATTGCAAGGCCGCCATCAGCAGGGGAAAAAACACGGCACATCTCACCACCTCCAACATGCATTACCACCTGAGGAGGAACCACCATGCGGTCCTGCTTGGGAGAGAGGCGGGGATCTCCCAGGTGAGTTGTGGCACTAAGGGCAAGCAGAAGGCTGCTGCGGCTCCTGAATCTCCATCTCCCATCCCCAAGCATCTTCAGCAGGCCACCATGGATGACCTGGGGTGGGGGAAGTATGGGACCACGCGTTGGAGGTTTCCATTGCCCAACCAGCTCACCAACTGCATCAGTGAGATGGTGGCATTGGATGACCAGCCATTCAACCTTATTGAAAATGCAGGGTTCAAGAGGTTGATGGCTATGGTGGCCCCATACTACAAACTGCCATCTTGCACCAACTTTAGCAGGCGTGTGGTGCCCTCCCTGTACCGGGCATGCAGGGAGCTGGTGATGGGTTGACTGTGCCAGGCAGAGGCACAGAAGGTGCACTTCACCTCAGACATTTGGTTCAGCGAGGGTGGAGCACATGCTTACCTGTCCTGATGGTTCACTGGTGGGGAGCCACAGGGAAGGAAGCACCCATCACTTGTGGGACTGGGAAGGAGGGCTACTGCTGGGCCCTCTTTCATACCAAAGGCCATTAACCGCATGGTGGAAGGGTGGCTGTCTGGGCATCAGCATACCTGCGGTTATATGGTCATGGACAGGGGAGCCAATATGGTCGGGTGGTGCGTGAGGGTGGTTTTGAGGGGGTCCGCTGCATCGCCCACATCTTAAATGTCATAGTGAGGGGTGGGCTTGGCATGGGGAGCAGCAGCAGCGGCCTTCCCCCTCCCATGCCAGCAGTGCGCAACGTCCTGGACAGCTGCCGGAGGGTGGCTGGACACTTCCACCACAGTGTCAAAGGAAGTTGGTTGCTACAGGAGAAGCAGGTGGAGTTGGATCTCCCACAGCACCGGCTCCTTCAGGACATTGCGACACACTGGAACTCCACCTACCTCATGCTTGAGCGTATGATGGAGCAACAGCATGCTGTGCATGAAATGTGCAGGGTTGGGGACATAGGTATCCAGGCACCACTGGTCAGGCAGCAGTGGGATACCATGTCCCATCTGGTGACGGTCCTCAAGCCCTTCCTTAAGGCCACAGAGACCCTTAGCACCAGCACTGCCCTCCTCAGCCAGGTGATCCCTGTGGCCAGGCATCTCCAGACCAAGATGCGGCAGTTGCTGGAGGCCGGCGATCCCATCACCTGGAGGCACCTTCCGCAAGATGTGCGGGAAGTGGTGAACAGGCTGAAGGCAGGACTAGCCAAGAGGATTGGGCCCATTATGAAGGACAAGATCTACATCTTGGCCATGATGTGTGATCCTCATCTAAAAGACAGCGTGTGCGGTGCCAATTCTAGGCCGGGGTGGGTGGAATTGCTGGTGATGGAAGTTCGGGCTGCGCGGGAAATCAGGCTTGGGCAGGCAGTGGCAGCAGAGGAGGAGGAGGAAGAGACCATGACTTCCCAGGTTAGCAGTCCCTGCAGCAGCAGAAGCAGCATCCCTCCCAGCAAGAGCAGCAGAGGCCTTGGGTTCTGGGCAAATGCCCTACAGGAAGTGATTGGTGAGGCAGGTGACCAAACCAGCCATCAGAATGATGCTGCAACTGCTGTGCAGCGTTACCTGGCAGAAGCCAAGGAGAACATTTCTTTAGAACCCCTGGCCTACTGGTCATCGCGGAGCCAGATGTGGCCATATCTGGCTTGGGTGGCCCGAGATAGACTGAGCTGCCCACCGACCAGTGTTCCAAGTGAGCGGGTGTTCTCGATGACAGGCGATGTCATGACACCTCACCGCTCTTGCTTGGATGCTGAGTTAGTGGAGCAGCTCGTCTTTCTCAATGCAAACCTGCCCCTGCTGGGATACCCCACCCTCAAGCCCTCTGGGGAGTGAGAGACCCACCTTTTGTTGAGTCGGGTAGGCTCTACTTTTGTCTGCCTATTTTTTTTATTTTTATTTGCTGTTTTTACAGCTTAGTAACTCAACTCTGATTGCAGGATTCCAAGGGATCCTGTTTGTTCTCCTACCATAACCTATTGAGGGGATGCTGAGCATCTCACACTAGCTGAATTCAGACGACACAATAAGCAACTGGGGTGGGGGAAAATTGTAAGTTGTATTGACTATTGTGTCACCCGAATACTGCCATAGTCAACTCACCACTGATCCTAATCCACACCACAGTTGATTATTTATTACCATGTTGTGTGGGGAGTACCCCCTAGATGAACAACAGTAAAGTTGGTTATTACCCCACCATTGACTATCGTGTTGTCCGAATTCAGCCACTGACTATGGTTTAGTCCTGCCTTCATCTGTCTGCCTAATTTATTTATTTTTATTTGCTGTACAGCTCAGTCACTCAACTCTGATGGCAGGATCCATTGGTATCCTGTTTGTTCTCCTACCATAACCTATTGAGGGGATACTAAGCATCTCACACTGACTATGGTTTAGTCTTGCCTTCATTTGTCTGTCTGTCTGTCTGTCTGCCTGCCAGCCAGTTTGCCATCTTTGTGAGGTAGCTGGATCTCTAGGTCAAGGCCCTGAATTCTATGGCATACTTGTGCGAAGAGCTAGCAACTGGCACTCCACCTGCATTTGCCCATCTCCGCCTGCTGCCTGCATCTGCCTGCATCTGCCTACACCTGCCTGCCTGCATGTGTATGGCCTTCTTCCTCTGTCTTGTGGACTCCATCAGTGAGAGACTGTCAAAACATCCCTCACACCTTGACTCTTTGATTTGGGACACTCCCCCAGCCAATGTGCCCACCTCTGGGCAAGAGAACAGCCGACCTGATTGACTGAACCTGCCTGCATCTGCCCACCTGTGCCTGCCGCCTGCATCTGTGCCCACCTGTGCCTGCTGCCTGCATCTGTGCCCACCTTTGCCTGCTGCCTGCATCTGCCCATCTCCGCCTGCATCTGCCAGCCAGTTTGCCAGCTTTGTGAAGTAGCTGGATCTCTGGGTCAAGGCCCTGAGTTCTATGGCATACTTGTGTGAAGAGCTAGCAACTGGCACTCCATCTGCATCTGCCCATCCCCGCCTGCTGCCTGCATCTGCCCACCTGAGCCTGCTGCCTGCATCTGCCTGACTGCTGCCTGTGCCTGGGAATCATGTGTTGGCTTGACATCTGGCTGATTCATGGTAAGTCAGACTATTTGGCCCACCTTGCAGGGCTGGTTGTTGTAGCATTAAATAAAAACAATTGAGGATTTGCTGCCTGAGTTACCCAGGCAGCACGGGTGGGGATGGGCTTCCTCTGGATTCCTCCAGGGAACAACTCACTCATTGATTTGGGATTTTTTTATTATCTCTTTTTCAGGTGCAGCCTGTGCCTGGCTTCCTTCAGCCTGACTGACTGACTGAAGAAGAAGAACCTTCCTTCCTGCATCTTCTGTGCCCACCTGTGCCTGGCTGCCTGCATCCACATCTAGCTGATTCATTTTTTGGGTAAGTAAGTTGTACTTGCAGGGCTGGTTGTTGTAGCCTTAAAAAAAAAATCAAGGACGTGCAGCCTGAGAGTGAAGCAGGCTGCATGGGCGGGGATGGGCTTCCTCTGGATTCCTCCAGGGAACCAGAGGACTCATTGATTTGGGTTTTCATCTCTTTTTTCAGGTGCAGCCTGAGCCTGGCTTCCTTGGGACTGACTGAAGATGAAGAACCTTCCTTCCTGCATCTTCTGTGCCCACCTGTGATTGCCTGACTGCCATCTGTGCCCAGGAATCCCATGTGTTGGCCTGACATCTGGCTGATTTTGGTCCAAAATTCTGATAACGATACGATACAATATTTTCGGGCATGCACATCCCTACCAGGAACATACCAGTGGAAAGGTGACTCTCACAGGCTCTGCACCAGCTGGGAATGAACTTTCACCAGCCTTTATCTCTGAGGGTGTAAACAACCCACAAGCTGGGAATCAGTGTTCTTCCAAGGGGGAGGGCACTGAAAGCCTAGCTGATCCTAGAATCCTCCACAGACTAAAATGGGTGGAGTGAGGGGAAGGGGAGAGAAGGTCGGCCTGGCTAGCTTCTCACCAAAAGCTTCTTCAGAACCAGCCTCCCTGAAGTTCAAGCATACTGGGAATGGACTTTCCCTTTCTCTTGAAAGGACAATTGTCTCGCTTAGTTTGCATAATCTTGCCTAGAGAAGAGTTCCTAGAAAATTAGAGTCCCTTCAGGTGGGAGGAGATGTTTATTGTCTGAAAAAAGCTTTGCAGATTACGTGGCAGACCTCTTTATTGTCTCCCAATAAAGTAAATGGTGTTGGGAAACACGACATTATCCAGCCCCCTTTTAAAGCCATCCAAATTGGTGGCCATCACTACATCGTGTGGTAGTGAATTTCATAATTTAACTATGCACTGTGTGACTAAATGTTACTAAAGATATGTTTTTGAGAGCAACATTAGGGAGGGGTATCACTATTGAGCCTTATTTGTGGGCTCTCTGCAGGCCTCTTGTTCATCTATATATATACAGCAGGCTTAGATCTAGGGGTGTTAAACTTCTGGTCTTCTGGGGTTCTACAGATGTCCAAGCCCCCATCTGCTTGCCCCAATCCTTTCTCCTGATGGTTAAGCATTTTGAGTTAAACATTATGGTTTAGCATGTCATGTGTTCCATGGTTTAGTATGTAATGTGAACCATTCCTAACTCTGGTGCCTACATAACCACAGTTTAAACATACTCACTAACCATGAGTGGCCCAACTGTGTCTTAGCATGCTGTCTAAACTGGCCCATTGTATCATTTAAAAGTAGGATATTTTGTCTTTTCTGAATTTTTTTTGGGGGGGCGGTCTTTTATGGTTGTAAACCACCCTGGAGGCATTTGCCAATTCAGCAGTATACAAATCTAATCAATGAGTCAACTGGTACTATCCTGTTATTTATTTATTTAGTTAGTTAGTTAGTTAGTTGTGAGATTTATATACCACTAAATATAATAAAACCCCTAAGCAGTTCATATGTGAATTCTAAAATCACATTCAAAATACAATTTCAAAAACACAGCTTTAAAATCAGTTTCAATTACAGTGAAAAGCAATGCAAGGAGCAGTAAGATGGACTGACATGATCAATTTAATTACATCTCAGGGAAAGCCTGTGGGAATGAATGTGTTTTAAGAAGGTATTTTAAAGATGCCACATTTTCTGCCTCCTGAACTGCACAAGGGAGGGTTTCCCAAGAGTGGGTGCTGCTAAAGGAAAGGCCCTGCTGCTGGTGTATTGCATAGTGTCATTGCGGGCAAAAGGAAGGGGGAAATAAAGAGACAAGACAAGTATGTATGGTATCAAATTTGGGCCACATTTATTGAAGATCTGCAAAGGGAAACTGGGCAGGCCCTAAACTATGCCAGCAACTAGCTAGGAGTTTTATATTGGGGGAGCATTCTGTGCCTGGAGAATGGCATCTGGGTGATCGCCAACTCCAGGCCTACCCCTTTTGGGGAGGGGAGGTCTTCCCGTGTCACTCCCCTTCCAGGCTGGCAAACACCGGGTGGAGTGAGGTGAGTCAGCTTCACAGGTAACCTTTATCCCTCCCACCCATTGGAGTGGCAAAACCCTCAGCAGGAGGCCTCCCTCCCTCTCTCTTTCTCCCTCCCCCTCCCTCCTGCATCAGCTAGAGAGAAAATGGCCACCACCTCTAGCAAAGATGTAATCAGTGTCTACCCAGGAGTAAGTAACATTGGATGCAGTGGGTATTATTATTATTATTATTATTATTATTATTATTATTATTTACATTTATATACTGCCCCATAGCCGAAGATAAGTGTGTGGAGGGATACAGCCTTTTTAAAAAATACAATGGGGGGGGGGGTGAAGCAAAAGCATTTCCTGATCAGCAAGCTGGATGCAGGGGAAGGGCAGTTCCATTAATTTTTAGAATGACCAGCAAGGTATCCTCTGACAATCTTAAAGGACACCTGGGTACTTACAAGGGAAGGCAATTTGCTAGGTACTCTGGGCCAAACCAGTTTTGGGCTCCCTATGTCAGCAACGACATAACCTTGAACATGACTTGTTAGCTAATGGGCAGCCAGGGCATTTCTTCTAACACAGATGTCATGTGAGCGTAGCTGGGTGTCCCAGTGAGCATCCTAGCTGCTACGTTCTGCACTATCTGCAGCTTCTGAACCATGCATAAGTGCAGCCCCACATAGAGTGCATTGCAGTAGTCTAATCATGAGGTTACCAGTGCATGGATCACCATGGCTAGACTTTCACTATCTCTATATTTAGTTCCCACATGGATTGACCCGTTCCCATGTAACCATAGCAGCGCATCTGCCCAGACCATACATCAGTGGCCTGTTAGTAAATAGATGACTAAGCAAATAGGATAATATCTGTGTTTTAATATGGGCAGAGATGCAGGGAAATGTAAGTGGGTTAAGGGCATTCCCCATAGTCTGGCTCTGATATAAATACAGCTGTAGGCCTGTAGTCCGAATCCAACCTTTGAGGTTGCCAATTTAGCCCGCAAGAGATTTGCTGGGATCCAAACATAACATAACTCACCCACCCTGACAGATTCACAGCATTGTATGTACATGTTTGGCATCAGTGAAATTTGCATAGATGTGAGTTTTGCACAATGTTCTCTAATCACCAGTCCCATTCTGCTCAAGGTTTTCCATGCAATTTGTCATGACTCAAAGCTCCCCTGCTGGTACAAGGCAATAAAGATATCTGCTGTGTAATCCAGAAAGCTTTATTCAACAAACAAACATCTCTTCTGACCTGAAGGCCGTGTGGCTGCTAGGAGCTATGCTCTGAACTTAATTTGACTAACAAAGCTAGACAGTTGCTTTCAGCTGAAGCAGGGCTGTTTCCAATGTTCCAACAGACACTTTTTGTTAGGGAGGGTCTTTCTTGAGAAGCCTCTCCTGAGCCACTGCCCCAAGACACCACCACCCACCTTCTCTCAACTCAGCCATCTTGACCCTGTGGTGAACTGTGGGATCTGTCAACTCCAATGCCCCTCCCCCTCAGACAGTGGCTGAGTTCCCAGGAAATCCGGCCACCGCACAGTCTAAATGCCTTGGGCTGGAAGCCAGACATTGCGGATGGAGGGGGGAGGAATGAGGACAACTAATGTGGCGGCCATGTGAGCCAAGTGAGGCAGGGCTGGGCAGGACCTATAAAGGTCATCCCATGCCGCACATCGGCCTCTTTCAGTTTTCCGACTTCCATGCTCCCTCCCTGCTCTAGTGTGGGATTAGCCAGTCGCCTCCTTTGGAGGGAGGGCTGAGTAGGCATTTTCCATCCACCTGCAGATTGGTTTTTCACCTACTTCATACTGGAAGCTTTAGGAGGAAGTGTATATAATTAGATTGATTTGTGGCAAGGATGTGCGGGAACTGGCTGTTTTAGAATAGGGGCGGTGAGCATTCTGGCGCTTTTTGGCGATTAGCATAGCTGGAGGACCTGTTCCTAGAGAGTTATGCGGCTCCCATGTCAGGATATGGTATGTCTTTGGAGACCCTCCTGATTCACCTACTCAATGTCTTATGGCATTGAGTGGGGGTGGGCTAGGGCAGTATCCCCACACTTTCAAAGTGTCACATAAGCAAGGAGACAGATTTTCCCAACTCCTTGCTTTTGAGAGTGACTCGCCCATAATTGGCAAGCAAGTAGCCTGAGATAAGGACAACAATTCCTGCATTGTCACATGCAGGTCCAGGGTGGGATGACTATACCATATTGTTCAAATAAAGAGGCCCTAGTTTAATCCAAGCTCTGGTATCTGTGTCTTTGTTCCTTGCTCCCTCTTCCATTCGCAAGGGGGGGGTGTCTCTGGGCCATCTACTTCTCACAGATAAGCTGCTGAGAAGATTCATCCTTGACTCCTGAAGAGTCTGGGAGAATCTCCTCCCCATCCCTGCTTCTGTGTTGGCTGGAAAATTTCTTCTTCTTCTTCTTCTTCTTCTTCTTCTTCTTCTTCTTCTTCCTCTTTCTCTTCCTCTTCTTCCTCTGTCTCTGTCTCTGATCGACTCCCCTGCAAGCCTTTCCCCCACAATATGGAGCACAGCCCTGATCCTGACACCATGTTGCATTGACTTCAACCATCTCCTTGATGGTTGTAGCTACATCTATCCTTGATTGCTGTTCATTTCACAGCACATTATAGGGCAATAGTCCCTAATTTGTCATCAAGTGGATGCTCAGTAGCGATCCACAACTAACACTGTCTCAATTCAGACGACACAATAAACAACTGGTGTGGGGGAAACAATCGTCAGTTGTTTTGACTATTGTGTCATCCGAATGCTGCCATAGTCAACTCAGCGCTGATCCTAATCCACACCACAGTTGATTATTTATGACCATGTTGTGTGGGGAGTACCCTCTAGTTGAACAACTGTAAAGTTGATTATTACCCCACCATTGACTAGCGTGTCGTCCGAATTGAGCCATTGTCTCTCTAATGTAGATTAGAGACACTAAATTTGACCCACTTGGGGTCACAATCTGACTCTCCAGGTTTTTCCAGATGTCCCTGAACCTTTTCCCTTGCCCGCCAGTTGTTAAGTAGTGTCCTATCATTTGTGCAGCTTTCCCCCCTTACATTCTGCATTGTAGAAATACCTCTCTCCTATGGCTTAGTTACTGGAAGTAAGAGCCCAAAGCTAAAATATGTTGGTAGATTTGCCCCACCTCCATTGGAATCCAGCCCCCAAGAACTTCACCTAATTGGAATTGGACTGAACAAGGTTCTACATCTCTGCTTGTAGACATCGAAGACAGTGCAGGGAGATTAATGGACAATGAAGACCCAACAGCAGTTTCATGATTTTATTGTTGTCTACATATTACGTTGGAGGGAAAGATCTGAATATGGAAGGACCCCAGACACCAAGAGGAAAAGGAGGACACCATATATTCTATGCATAGTGCGTTTGGCTCCTTCACTTCAGAGAAGGACATTGATAGAATAAAAGAAAGAGAGAGAGAAAAAAAAATCAACAAAGTAATTGAAGGAGCCAGGTGAAAAGCTTCAAGCGATTCTTTTGGTAGAATGAAGTAACTTGGCAGCCTTGATGACTGGTGTTGTCAGCAGTGATGCTATTCCGGCTGTCCTGTTGGTAGCACTGAGACTTGCTCAAGGTCCAGATGGCTCCTTTAGCATTTCTTGGCACTGCAGCCCTTGGTCTGGCAACATGATTTCACTGGAGGGCAGCAGGGGGCGCAGAGAGTCTGGCTGCAGCAGGGGGAGCAGCAAGATTGACCACAGCAGGGGGAGCAGCAGGATTGACCACAGCAGGGGGAGCAGCAGGATTGACTACAGCAGGGGGAACAGCAGGATTGACCACAGCAGGGGGAGCAGCAGGATTGACTACAGCAGGGGGAACAGCAGGACTTCCCACAACAGGAGGAGCAGCAGGACTTCCCACAACAGGGGGAGCAGCAGGACTTCCCACAACAGGAGGAGCAGCAGGACTTCCCACAACAGGGGGAACAGCAGGACTTCCCACAACAGGAGGAGCTGCAGGACTTCCCACAACAGGGGGAGCAGCAGGACTGACCACAGCAGGGGGAGCAGCAAGACTGAGTGCAGCCACAACCACCACAACAGCTCATCTTTGCAGAGTGAAGGAGAAGCTGAAATAAAAGCAAGAGATATGGTATATATTACAGACGAGCCTTTCTTTCAGTTAAGCATTTCTGCAAAACGGGGCATTTTTCAGAGGAGGACATATTCTCCATAAGAAGCATACACCTTGACACTAACAAAAATACACACACACACACTCACACACACACACACACACTGCCTTTTTTGCTCCTTTTCACTGCTCCCTTTCAGCATTTATTTGGCACTGGAAATGAAGGTTCGTCTTTCTAGTTACCTATAGCCAACTGGGTGACATCACACACACACACACACATACACACACACACATTTTTAACAGCTATGGATTTGCATGTATTCTATATTAGCAGGCTAGATGCAAGCCATTGTTTAGAACCAGCAAAACCACGATTTTCAAAACACCAATATTCTAGTAGGAATAATACACCTTTACATTTTGTTTAATTTCCTGTTACATGACCCTGAACTAAAAGGAAAGCAGTATAAAAGCCCAGTATTGAGAGACAAGATTGCATTCTATATATGGTTTAAATTAAGAACTGAAATAATGGGTAGAATGTACAGCTACCTAGATTTTGATTAAATATAAGGACAAACTTCCTGATGGTGAGATCTGTATCACAGTGGAACAGTCTACTTTCAGAGGTTGTGGGTTCTCCATCTCTGGAGGTTTTTAAGAAGAGGCTGGACAGCTACCTCTCATAGATGGTTTAATTGATTTTTCTGCACACTGCAGCATTGAATTAGATGATCCTTGTGGTCCCTTCCATCTCCATAATTCTATGATGCTAGGATACATCACCTGCAATGCAATACCTGCTGCAATATCTCCCTGCAAATTGAGTGTCATTGCAAGTCTCAGATCCTCTGCTCAACAGAACATTAATAACAATACCTGTCATTTACCATGTGCTTTTCAGCCGCTTGATTAACTTTGCATACATTATCTTAATGACAACAAAACCCCTACTGGATCAGACCAAATATCCATCTAGTCCAGGAGCCTGTTTGCCACAGGGACCAGGCAAATGGTCCCAGGAAATCTACAAGCAAGACATAAAAGAGTGTTCCCCGGTTGTCTGTTCCCAGTATTGGATATGTTGCGGTACTCTGCCTTTGAAGATGGAGATTCCATGGCTACTCATGGACCTCTCCTCCATGATATTTTTTTAATTAGAAGGAGCTAAACATCATCAGCAAAACTACATGCTGAGCATCAGTGTTGGAATCATTGCACTTACATAACAGTTACATTAAGAGGTTAAATTCTACCAAACATTATTTTGCCCTTAATTCTCTGTAGGGATGAATGGAGTATCTCTTACCTTAGTTATAGTAGTAGATGTTAAGGATGATGAAGTGAAGTGAATGAAGCATTAAGGGGTGGAAGTCTTTTTATATAGGCCCATGCACCATTCCACAAGGAAATGAGGCAGCACCAAAGCATGGGCAGTCATCCCTTGGCCCTCAAAACACATTTCCATCCTCTGCGCCATCATCCGCTCTGTGATCCTTCTTGACATCTCCCTTGTATTCTTGAGGAACAGAGTATATCTCTGTGGTCTGTTATTAAGACTAGTTAGTTCCATCTAGTAGCACTGTAATTTGCTGATGTGCCTAAGAAGTAGTCAAAGGATTTACTTTAATAAGATGAATATTTGGGCTGGCGGTGACAAAAGACCCTGTTTTATGAGCAAAAATGTCTCACCATTTGTTCATCCCAATGGACATGTGCCGGTTTAATGTGACTTTGTTTTCTCCATCCCACCCGGCAATCCATGTGATATCAATGGTAATTGTACTTATTAGAGGAGAAACCTGGCACCCAGCAAAGTCAAGTTGGCTAACTAAGACACCATTGAGAAGTCAGTGGCAACACCAATGATGGAGCAAGGAAGTGCTATAAGGCAGAGGTGGCCAGCTAGGTACCGGATGCATTCCCCCCCCCCCCCCCGACATTATATTCCTACATTACTCTGCAAATTTAAAGGGGAATGCATATTATAGGATGCATTTAATTATTCTTTAGTATATATCCAACTATTTGAGTAAACTTTTAAATTTAAACATTTCCAGTTATGGATGGGTGAATCTGTCAATTTCAGTTTTTCTCCATTTCTCATTTTTGTAGCCTTCAGTTCTTTCTATCTGCATCATTTGTGATTTTATGTTATTTTTACTGGGAATTCACATGGAACTTTTTAATGGATTTTTTAATGCATTTCTCTTCCTACACACATTATGTATCTGCTTTTACCTAATATACACATTCTGGCAAGCAGTTTTTCACTCCATTCTGAAACATTGAAATGCCTTTTTAAGACTTGGTTACTATCATCACCATCACCATCTTCATCTCATTTATATTCTGCTCAATAGCCAAAACTCACTAGGCAGTTCACAAAAATATACACTGAAATACATAAACAACGTAAACCTAGGGTTGTGCGAATTAGCAAAATTTGATCTTGCTGAACTTCAAGTTCTGTCTCAAAACTTTTTTCTGTCTCAAGTCCATATCAGATTGTGAGCTCCCCCACCCTTTTTTTGGCTCATATTTTCCAAACGTACACATCACTTGTGCTCATCTTTTAATGTTCACATTGTTCTCCCATTGATCAAAGTGTATTTCAAAGGTACACTTTTAATGTACATTTTCCAATGTACGCATGCTGTTGAACACATTTTTGTTGGTTCCCAAATCAATTGCAATCTTGGAAGTGTATGGACTTTGACCATGGATTGTATCTGGGCCCCTGTTCTATCTGAAGCACTCCGAAGTGGGGCAGATTGATCCGAAGTGCTTTGGATCATTATGGACCAATCTGGATGATAGCAAACCGCTACTCCTTCCCACTGACCATGTCTGCTCATGCCTGTCAGCTGACAATCCTCCATGCGAGTCATCATTTTCATGGAGGATGGGAGCTCTGTATTTTCGTAGATCCTGACTTGTGTGCAAGGGTGGCTATTTTCCTATTCTGATGTCTGAGTCTTGATTCAGATCCAGATCCAAAGCAGATCAGACAGGTCTGAATCAGACCGCGACTCCAAAGTGGGTTGGAGCCCTAGTTAAAAGCCGTCCAGTACCTCTGGCTTAGATGGTCCTGTCGTGTGGTCTAGCACAGCTTTCTCTACACTTCTCTTATTGTTTGAGAGCAAACATTGTATAATGAGATGATACATCAAGTGGAACTATAGACTGCCAAACACGGATGCTGGAGAAATTTGTTTGGTCTTCATGTTGAAGTGAACCAACATAATTCACACTAATTCAGATCCTATCCTTCAAATCCCACACTTCCCCGAATTTGGCACTTCTGCAGCTCCTGGCTCCAAAATTGCATACAAAAAAAGCATGCATTGAGGAAAGTTGTACATGAAAAACTCCATATTAGGGAAAGAGTACAAAATGAGTAAGTTTAGAAGAGTTGCGTATGGAAATAAATGCAAACTTCTGTGCAGCTTCGAATAAAATCGCAGCATGTTGTGTAAATTGGGGAGAATGGCCTTTGAATTCAACACAGGTGAAACTAACATGGACCAGAGATAAATTGATGTGTACATCCCTACTAAGATACAACAACGGCATGCATAAATGATGCTTGCCATCACTGCTTGGAGGAGAAGGCCGTAACTGGCGGCTAGTCAGGATGGTTATATGCTACCTCCAGTATCAGAGGTAGTATGCCTATGTACACTAGTTGCTGGGGTGTTGCACTCATATCCTGCTTGTGGGTTTCCTGTGGGAAGCTGTTTGGCCACTGTGTGAACTGAATTCTGTACTAGATGGACCCTTGGTCTGATCCAGCATGGGTCTTCTTAGGTTCTTATGATGGAGCATCACGTGAATTTAGTTAATAATCACCATGATTGAGAGACTCATGGTTTGTAGTGAGCACATGACTACACACACACACACACACACACACACACACACTTTATTCCAATTTATACCCTATCAGTACCTGCTGGTTAGATGTGAGCTATGGATTGCTGTTTAGAGAAGGTGGCCTTAATCGTATGCCACAAGACAATTGTCTTCTAATGAAAGGAGCCAATCTGTGTTCACATCCCTTCACAAAGAAGGATGAGTGGAATGTGGCACCCCAGAAGCATGTAGTACTTAAATAGTGCATTTGTCATTGCTTAATGGTGCTTCACTTCCCAGGAAATAGCATAGGAACATGGGAAGTACATAGGTATATGGGAATCTGCCCTATAGTGAATCAGACCATTGGTCCATCTAATCCAGGATAATTGCTATTGATTGGCAGCTGCCCTCCAGTTTTTTCAGGGAGGGAATTTTCTAAGCCTTACCCAAAGAGGATGTGGCTTGAATCTGGGACATCGTGATGCAAAGCTACATGGTCTACTTAGCGGTGTATGAGAAAAATAGTTTCTGTTCGTTTTTCATCAGGATTTACAAATTTCGCACCTTTTGGACTGAACAACACACTAAACCATGATGGTTAAGTGTTTTGAGCTAAACATTATGGGTTGCCATGTCATGTGTCGTGCAAACCATTCCTAACCATAGTGACTACATAACTAGGGATGTGCACTGGATCGGACCCGATCCACGATCCGAGTCCGGTCCAGTGGGAAATCGGATAAATTATCCGATTTCCGATCCCGCAGCTGGATCGGCCGATCCAATCCGAACCGGTCCGAAAATGCTCCGAACCGGTTCGGCGGATCGGCGGATCGGCGGGCGCCCACTGGCGCCCACCGCCGCTTGCATTGGCGGGCGCCAGCGGGCACCCGCCGATGAAAGTGGACAGCAGGGGGGGGAGGAGGGGGGCGCTTACCTTCTCGGCCCGTCCGCTCCCGTCCGGCACTAGCAGCTACTACCAGCAGGCTCCGCGGCCTGCTCTAGGGTGGCGCGCCGGGTGATGTCATCACCCGGCGCGCTACTCTAGAGCAGGCCGCGGAGCCTGCTGGTGGTAGCCGCCGGCCCCGGACGGGAGCGGCCGGGCCGGCAAGGTAAGCAGGGGGTGCGTGGAGGGGAGGAGGGGGCGCGCGGAGGGGGGAGGGGGGCCCTTGCCTTCCCGGCCCGGCCGCTCCCGTCCGGCGCCAGCGACTACTACTACCAGCAGGCTCCGCGGCCTGCTCTAGGGTGGCGCGCCGGGTGATGTCATCACCCGGCGCGCTACTCGAGAGTAGGCCGCGGAGCCCGCTGGTAGTAGCCGCCGGCGCCGGACGGGAGCGGACGGGCCGAGAAGGTAAGCAGTGGCGGGGAAGGGGGCTTACCCCCCCCGGAGCCGTCCGCTTCTATCCGCTGGCGCCCGCGGGCGCCAGCGGATGGAAGCGGACGGCCCCAGGGGTGGTAGGGAGCGCGGGGGAGGGGGCTTACCTGCCGGGGCCGTCCACAGCGGACGGCCCCGGGGGGGGAGGGAGTTAGGCCCCCCTCACCCACCCGCCGCCATTTTTTCCTCATAGACTGGCATTGCAATGCAAGTCTATGGGGAAAAAAATGGCGGCCGATCCAAAAATTTACGATTTTTGGGTCGGGATCGGACTCGATCCGGTCCGGGGGGCCTCCGATTTTGTCCGAACCGGTCCGGGACAAAATTGAAGGTCCCGATCCGGGTCCCGATCCGATCCGGGGGGTCCGTGCACACCCCTATACATAACTATGGTTTAAATACACTCACTAAACACTTGTTGCAAAAGTGCTCTAACTATGGCTTAGTATGTTGTCTGAACAGGCCCAAACAGTGGTCGAACACCATACATTTCCAGCATGCAATGTGATTTGTGGATCACCCTCCCCCAAAAATGTGTTTGACAGATGCCCAAGAACAATACATACTTTGGGGAAATGTGCACAAATACGCTTTAATCAATGTGAGGCGAATACATACATTTCAAAGATGCGCATAATCAATGCTCATAATTGGAAAAATACATATGGAAATACAAGCTTCAAGATGGCAGTTAAAGAATCTCAGTGTGCTTGAGTTTTTCTGATTTGCAAATTTCTCATACTTCCCTAGCCCAAACAAATGTTTTAAAGGTTTTAATAAATTCCCAGTGAATAAATCTAGCAGCAGCTACCGTATACATGTACCCAATATTTATTGATTGATTGATTGATTTAGATGGTCACCGGTACATCTAGGGGTGACCACATTACACCAGTTTTAAAATCTCTTCACTGGCTGCCAATCAGTTTCCGGGCGAAGTACAAAGTGTTGGTTATTACCTTTAAAGCCCTACATGGTTTGGGTCCAGGTTACCTACGGGATCGCCTTCTCCCATACAATCCGCCCCGCACGCTAAGGTCCTCTGGGAAGAATTTATTACAGTCAACAAGAACTAGACTGACAACCGTTACCCAGATGACCTTCTCTTCTGCCGCTCCCAGATTATGGAATGACCTGCCGGGAGAGATTCGCCAACTCACTAGTCTTCCGGAATTTAAAAGATCTATAAAGACTTATCTCTTCCGGCAGGCCTACCCAGATGAATTTTAAAGTGTTTTATTGGTGTTTTATTGGTGTTTTAATGATGTACTGGTTTTATCTGCTTTTAATCAGTTTTTGTATTTTGTGTTTGGTGTTGTTCCCCGCCTCGATCCGTTGGGAGAGGCGGGTGATAAATAAATAAATATATTATTATTATTATTATTATTATTATTATTATTGCTGGAGACAAAGAAAGTTAGGAAATCACCCAAGGGCTGGCGGCTGGAGGGAATTTCTGCTCTTCTCTGCCTGAGATTCTTCAGCTGGGGATGCTGGGAGTGTGGCTTTTATCTCCTGCATGTAAAGCAGGTGCTAATCTTTTTGAGTTTTGGCACACACACACCCTCTAACAAGACATCATACATAGTTAGGAAAATAAACCCAACAAAACTATTTATTTGGTGATTTTGTTATTTCCAATGCATACATTCTGCATCAACAGAGGAGTTATTTAGAGAAGAGAGGAGAGCCCATCCTGATCACAGAGATGATAATGTGAACCTTGCTATGGATACAGATTGGGCATGCCTCCTTGGCAAAAGAGATATGAGGAGTGAAGAAAGAGAAAATGAGAAAACTCTGCCAATGAAAGGAGGCAGGTGCAATGCTTCAGGTGTTCAGCTTTGCAAGTTGAGCATGAAGAGTCAGCTGGCAGGTCGCAGAGCCGAGGTTGATGGTGGTTGCATCGGGATTTCCTCTTGGATTGCTTTAGCACTTACACTGTTTAGGATAACCGCGTCTGGAACCACAGCAGCAGGAGGAGCCACAGCAACTGGAAATGCAGCAGCATGGGATGCAGCAGCAGGGAGAGCAGCAGCATGGGGAGCAGCCGCAGCAGGCCGAGCAGCAGGATTTGCCACCACAGCAGGGGAAGCAGCAGGACTGGCTGCAGCAGCAGCAGGATTTGCCCCGACAGCAGCAGGGGGAGCAGCCGCACTTGGAACAGCATGCCATGGTTGTAATGGGGGAGAGAAGGTGGAGCTGAAAGAAACCCAAAGGTTTGTTGAGAGCCAACTACAATATAATCAAGAGACGTAGAATGCATATGGAGGTTCTGTGTTAGGAGAAACAGTGTTGATTTCTGCTTAGCTATGAAGCCCACTGCCATTTTGGTCATGGCAAGGCAGGAGACCTGGATTGGTCACCAAGCATGAGACCAATAGAGATCCACATCCTATCCTGACTCTCAGGAGTGTGTTGGTATGATGTATGGATTTGTTACATCCATAACTTACTTGTAATGTGTGTAGTGTCCGTTAGTTTTCCTTCACTCTTGTGTAAGTCATGCCATTTCATCTTACAATGTCTGCCCTCTGGATGTTTTGGACTACAACTCCCATGATCCTCAGGCAGCATGGCCAATGGCCAGGAACACTGGGGGTTGTAGTCCAAATAATCTAGAGAGCACCTTTAGATAGGCCATCCTAAGATGATGCTTGGTCCTACTTTGCATAACAAGGTAAGATAACAATTTCTGCAGAAAGAAAAACACATTGGACCTTCACGGAGTCTCTAGAATTGAACCAGGCTATGCCCCATTGGCTTATGAAGCATGCAATGCTATAAGTAATGCTATAGGTATCCAGACCTCATGGTAAGACCATAGCTTCATTGCACATGCAGAGAAGCTATAGCAGAAGCTATATTTAAATTCATGGGCAGAGAAGAGATGTAAAAGTTTGGATTAGATTTTGCCCTGTCTCAAGAAAAAAACTTTTCATCGACCCACACAACTTACCTCGTTCAGTAGTATGAATTGGTGTGGATGTTGGATCCAGTGAGTGAGTGAAGAATTTCACAATGGCGGACTTTTTAAAAAAAATTATCTCTGTGCATCTGTCCATGAGCAATGAGCCACTACCAACGTGACGTGTTGGTTTCTTCCACACCACCATGTGCTGTGTGATCCTTGACTGTGTTGACGTCTTTCAGCTTTAAAAGTGTATGATTAAAGCAGTTTTCAGTGAATGATGCTGTAATTCTAACCACGGAACAAAGGGGCACTTATAGGATTGCATGAGAAATAATTACACACAGTTCCTCACTGTGATCTAGTATCTAAGGGCTTTACTCATCTAAGTTTTGAACTTGTGGTCATTGACCTGCATTTAGTACTTCCAATGTCAATAGCAATACTACAGCATCTAGCATATATTAGGTAATAATAATAATAATAATAATAATAATAGATAATTGGCATGTACAGATTTTGTTAAATGACCCAGAGAGACCGATTTGCTACAGGCAGAATGTTATGAAGCTGACTGCTACCAACATGCATCATAAACTGATATCAACCCAAATAAAATGTATCATGTTTCCCACTTTCTTTTGCCAATCAAAATATTTTTGTTAGCAGCCACTATTTTTTTCTCATGTATATTTCCATCCACATTTCCCCAAATATGCATTAGTTGTTCACATCTTTGAAATGTATGCATTCTTCTCTCATTGATTAAAACAGATTGGACATTTTTTGAAAACAACAACACAGTTTTCATGGAGATTTTCCAAAAGTTCACATGCTATTGAACACAATTTTATTGTCCTGTGTATCACCTTGCAAATTTTGAAGTGTACGGACTTCAACTGCAGATTGTGTCCAAGTCTGTGTTCAGTCCAAAACATGCAAATTGGGTAAATCCTGATAAAAATTGAAGCGAATTGCCCATACATCCCTAATCTTAAATTTATTCTGTCCCATTGTTGTAAGTCAGTTAATGAGAGAGATAAGGAGCAGCTGAGCTGGGGAGTGTTTGGGGCGTGACACCCCATAGAAGCCGGTGGAGACTAGCTGGGCTTCAGGCCAGCTGATGTTAATCCCCGTCCCATAAAAGTCTGGTCAGAACTCAGCCCCAGTGCTGAAAGCAACTATTGTCTTGGATTTCTGTGCCTTGCTGTGGGCATTTCAGCTCTGTGCCTTTGATTCAAGCTTGGATTCTGATCCCTGGATTGAGACCTGACTATTCTAGGGTGACCATTGGATCGGAAAATATTACGAATTTAGGAGATCCATCTGGATTTTATGAAATTTATTCAAATATCCGGGAAAAACGGGCTGTCTCCACTTCTCCTGGAAGTCTAGAAGGCAAGTTGCAGGGCATGGAAGCTGCTGCAACCAATGAAGCAGAAACATTGCATTCTGGACTAGCAGGGAGGAAGCTGGGAGTGGTAGTCTGAGGTGAGGCTCTGGAGCCTGCTTGTCTCCACCCTCCTAGTGTGATGTGATAACTTCCTTTTCCATCTAGAGCCCATTCTCCCACCTGGCTGTGTCTACTGCTGCTGGCTGCTGGATTCACTCACCTGGACCTATGAACCACCTCAGCCTTGCATTGAGAACCAACAGGTGAGGGGAGCCAGAGAGGAAGGAATGGAAGGCACAGCACAGGCATGCAGGGAGTTGGTGATGGGTTGACTGTGCCAGGCAGAAGCACAGAAGGTGCACTTCACCTCAGACATTTGGTTCAGCGAGGGTGGAGCACATGCTTACCTGTCCTGATGGTTCACTGGTGGGGAGCCACAGGGAAGGAAGCACCCATCACTTGTGGGACTGGGAAGGAGGACTACTGCTGGGCCCTCTTTCATACCAAAGGCCATTAACCACATGGTGGAAGGGTGGCTGTCTGTGCATCAGCATACCTGCGGTTATATGGTCATGGACGGGGGAGCCAATATGGTCGGGTGGTGCGTGAGGGTGGTTTTGAGGGGGTCTGCTGCATCACCCATATCTGAAATGTCATAGTGAGGGGTGGGCTTGGCATGGGGAGCAGCAGCAGCGGCCTTCCCCCTCCCATGCCAGCAGTGCGCAACGTCCTGGACAGCTGCCGGAGGGTGGCTGGACACTTCCACCACAGTGTCAAAGGAAGTTGGTTGCTACAGGAGAAGCAGGTGGAGTTGGATCTCCCATAGCACCGGCTCCTTCAGGACGTTGCGACACACTGGAACTCCACCTACCTCATGCTTGAGCGTATGATGGAGCAACAGCATGCTGTGCATGAAATTTGCAGGGTTGGGGACATAGGTATCCAGGCACCACAGGTCAGGCAGCAGTGGGATACCATGTCCCATCTGGTGACGGTCCTCAAGCCCTTCCTTAAGGCCACAGAGACCCTTAGCACCAGCACTGCCCTCCTCAGCCAGGTGATCCCTGTGGCCAGGCATCTCCAGACCAAGATGCGGCAGTTGCTGGAGGCCGGCGATCCCATCACCTGGAGGCACCTTCCGCAAGATGTGCGGGAAGTGGTGAACAGGCTGAAGGCAGGAGTAGCCAAGAGGATTGGGCCCATTATGAAGGACAAGATCTACATCTTGGCCATGATGTGTGATCCTCATCTAAAAGACAGCGTGTGCGGTGCCAATTCTAGGCCGGGGTGGGTGGAATTGCTGGTGATGGAAGTTCGGGCTGCGCGGGAAATCAGGCTTGGGCAGGCAGTGGCAGCAGAGGAGGAGGAGGAGGAGACCATGACTTCCCAGGTTAGCAGTCCCTGCAGCAGCAGAAGCAGCATCCCTCCCAGCAAGAGCAGCAGAGGCCTTGGGTTCTGGGCAAATGCCCTACAGGAAGTGATTGGTGAGGCAGGTGACCAAACCAGCCATCAGAATGATGCTGCAACTGCTGTGCAGCGTTACCTGGCAGAAGCCAAGGAGAACATTTCTTTAGAACCCCTGGCCTACTGGTCATCGCGGAGCCAGATGTGGCCATATCTGGCTTGGGTGGCCCGAGATAGACTGAGCTGCTCACCGACCAGTGTTCCAAGTGAGCGGGTGTTCTCGATGACAGGCGATGTCATGACACCCCACCGCTCTTGCTTGGATGCTGAGTTAGTGGAGCAGCTCGTCTTTCTCAAAGCAAACCTGCCCCTGCTGGGATACCCCACCCTCAAGCCCTCTGGGGAGTGAGAGACCCACCTTTTGTTGAGTCGGGTAGGCTCTACTTTTGTCTGCCTATTTTTTTTTATTTTTATTTGCTGTTTTTACAGCTTAGTAACTCAACTCTGATTGCAGGATTCCAAGGGATCCTGTTTGTTCTCCTACCATAACCTATTGAGGGGATGCTGAGCATCTCACACTTGCTGAATTCAGACGACACAATAAGCAACTGGGGTGGGGGAAACAATTGTCAGTTGTATTGACTATTGTGTCACCCGAATACTGCCATAGTCAACTCACCGCTGATCCTAATCCACACCACAGTTGAATATTTATTACCATGTTGTGTGGGGAGTACCCCCTAGATGAACAACTGTAAAGTTGATTATTACCCCACCATTGACTATCGTGTTGTCCGAATTCAGCCACTGACTATGGTTTAGTCCTGCCTTCATCTGTCTGCCTAATTTATTTATTTTTATTTGCTGTACAGCTCAGTCACTCAACTCTGATGGCAGGATCCATTGGTATCCTGTTTGTTCTCCTACCATAACCTATTGAGGGGATACTAAGCATCTCACACTGACTATGGTTTAGTCTTGCCTTCATTTGTCTGTCTGTCTGTCTGTCTGCCTGCCAGCCAGTTTGCCATCTTTGTGAGGTAGCTGGATCTCTAGGTCAAGGCCCTGAATTCTATGGCATACTTGTGCGAAGAGCTAGCAACTGGCACTCCACCTGCATTTGCCCATCTCCGCCTGCTGCCTGCATCTGCCTGCATCTGCCTACACCTGCCTGCCTGCATGTGTATGGCCTTCTTCCTCTGTCTTGTGGACTCCATCAGTGAGAGACTGTCAAAACATCCCTCACACCTTGACTCTTTGATTTGGGACACTCCCCCAGCCAATGTGCCCACCTCTGGGCAAGAGAACAGCCGACCTGATTGACTGAACCTGCCTGCATCTGCCCACCTGTGCCTGCCGCCTGCATCTGTGCCCACCTGTGCCTGCTGCCTGCATCTGTGCCCACCTTTGCCTGCTGCCTGCATCTGCCCATCTCCGCCTGCATCTGCCAGCCAGTTTGCCAGCTTTGTGAAGTAGCTGGATCTCTGGGTCAAGGCCCTGAGTTCTATGGCATACTTGTGTGAAGAGCTAGCAACTGGCACTCCATCTGCATCTGCCCATCCCCGCCTGCTGCTTGCATCTGCCCACCTGAGCCTGCTGCCTGCATCTGCCTGACTGCTGCCTGTGCCTGGGAATCATGTGTTGGCTTGACATCTGGCTGATTCATGGTAAGTCAGACTATTTGGCCCACCTTGCAGGGCTGGTTGTTGTAGCATTAAATAAAAACAATTGAGGATTTGCTGTCTGAGTTACCCAGGCAGCACGGGTGGGGATAGGCTTCCTCTGGATTCCTCCAGGGAACAACTCACTCATTGATTTGGGATTTTTTTATTATCTCTTTTTCAGGTGCAGCCTGTGCCTGGCTTCCTTCAGCCTGACTGACTGACTGAAGAAGAAGAACCTTCCTTCCTGCATCTTCTGTGCCCACCTGTGCCTGGCTGCCTGCATCCACATCTAGCTGATTCATTTTTTGGGTAAGTAAGTTGTACTTGCAGGGCTGGTTGTTGTAGCCTTAAAAAAAAAATCAAGGACGTGCAGCCTGAGAGTGAAGCAGGCTGCATGGGCGGGGATGGGCTTCCTCTGGATTCCTCCAGGGAACCAGAGGACTCATTGATTTGGGTTTTCATCTCTTTTTTCAGGTGCAGCCTGAGCCTGGCTTCCTTGGGACTGACTGAAGATGAAGAACCTTCCTTCCTGCATCTTCTGTGCCCACCTGTGATTGCCTGACTGCCATCTGTGCCCAGGAATCCCATGTGTTGGCCTGACATCTGGCTGATTTTGGTCCAAAATTCTGATAACGATACGATACAATATTTTCGGGCATGCACATCCCTACCAGGAACATACCAGTGGAAAGGTGACTCTCACAGGCTCTGCACCAGCTGGGAATGAACTTTCACCAGCCTTTATCTCTGAGGGTGTAAACAACCCACAAGCTGGGAATCAGTGTTCTTCCAAGGGGGAGGGCACTGAAAGCCTAGCTGATCCTAGAATCCTCCACAGACTAAAATGGGTGGAGTGAGGGGAAGGGGAGAGAAGGTCGGCCTGGCTAGCTTCTCACCAAAAGCTTCTTCAGAACCAGCCTCCCTGAAGTTCAAGCATACTGGGAATGGACTTTCCCTTTCTCTTGAAAGGACAATTGTCTCGCTTAGTTTGCATAATCTTGCCTAGAGAAGAGTTCCTAGAAAATTAGAGTCCCTTCAGGTGGGAGGAGATGTTTATTGTCTGAAAAAAGCTTTGCAGATTACGTGGCAGACCTCTTTATTGTCTCCCAATAAAGTAAATGGTGTTGGGAAACACGACATTATCCAGCCCCCTTTTAAAGCCATCCAAATTGGTGGCCATCACTACATCGTGTGGTAGTGAATTTCATAATTTAACTATGCACTGTGTGACTAAATGTTACTAAAGATATGTTTTTGAGAGCAACATTAGGGAGGGGTATCACTATTGAGCCTTATTTGTGGGCTCTCTGCAGGCCTCTTGTTCATCTATATATATACAGCAGGCTTAGATCTAGGGGTGTTAAACTTCTGGTCTTCTGGGGTTCTACAGATGTCCAAGCCCCCATCTGCTTGCCCCAATCCTTTCTCCTGATGGTTAAGCATTTTGAGTTAAACATTATGGTTTAGCATGTCATGTGTTCCATGGTTTAGTATGTAATGTGAACCATTCCTAACTCTGGTGCCTACATAACCACAGTTTAAACATACTCACTAACCATGAGTGGCCCAACTGTGTCTTAGCATGCTGTCTAAACTGGCCCATTGTATCATTTAAAAGTAGGATATTTTGTCTTTTCTGAATTTTTTTTGGGGGGGCGGTCTTTTATGGTTGTAAACCACCCTGGAGGCATTTGCCAATTCAGCAGTATACAAATCTAATCAATGAGTCAACTGGTACTATCCTGTTATTTATTTATTTAGTTAGTTAGTTAGTTAGTTGTGAGATTTATATACCACTAAATATAATAAAACCCCTAAGCAGTTCATATGTGAATTCTAAAATCACATTCAAAATACAATTTCAAAAACACAGCTTTAAAATCAGTTTCAATTACAGTGAAAAGCAATGCAAGGAGCAGTAAGATGGACTGACATGATCAATTTAATTACATCTCAGGGAAAGCCTGTGGGAATGAATGTGTTTTAAGAAGGTATTTTAAAGATGCCACATTTTCTGCCTCCTGAACTGCACAAGGGAGGGTTTCCCAAGAGTGGGTGCTGCTAAAGGAAAGGCCCTGCTGCTGGTGTATTGCATAGTGTCATTGCGGGCAAAAGGAAGGGGGAAATAAAGAGACAAGACAAGTATGTATGGTATCAAATTTGGGCCACATTTATTGAAGATCTGCAAAGGGAAACTGGGCAGGCCCTAAACTATGCCAGCAACTAGCTAGGAGTTTTATATTGGGGGAGCATTCTGTGCCTGGAGAATGGCATCTGGGTGATCGCCAACTCCAGGCCTACCCCTTTTGGGGAGGGGAGGTCTTCCCGTGTCACTCCCCTTCCAGGCTGGCAAACACCGGGTGGAGTGAGGTGAGTCAGCTTCACAGGTAACCTTTATCCCTCCCACCCATTGGAGTGGCAAAACCCTCAGCAGGAGGCCTCCCTCCCTCTCTCTTTCTCCCTCCCCCTCCCTCCTGCATCAGCTAGAGAGAAAATGGCCACCACCTCTAGCAAAGATGTAATCAGTGTCTACCCAGGAGTAAGTAACATTGGATGCAGTGGGTATTATTATTATTATTATTATTATTATTATTATTATTATTATTTACATTTATATACTGCCCCATAGCCGAAGATAAGTGTGTGGAGGGATACAGCCTTTTTAAAAAATACAATGGGGGGGGGGGTGAAGCAAAAGCATTTCCTGATCAGCAAGCTGGATGCAGGGGAAGGGCAGTTCCATTAATTTTTAGAATGACCAGCAAGGTATCCTCTGACAATCTTAAAGGACACCTGGGTACTTACAAGGGAAGGCAATCTGCTAGATACTCTGGGCCAAACCAGTTTTGGGCTCCCTATGTCAGCAACGACATAACCTTGAACATGACTTGTTAGCTAATGGGCAGCCAGGGCATTTCTTCTAACACAGATGTCATGTGAGCGTAGCTGGGTGTCCCAGTGAGCATCCTAGCTGCTACGTTCTGCACTATCTGCAGCTTCTGAACCATGCATAAGTGCAGCCCCACATAGAGTGCATTGCAGTAGTCTAATCATGAGGTTACCAGTGCATGGATCACCATGGCTAGACTTTCACTATCTCTATATTTAGTTCCCACATGGATTGACCCGTTCCCATGTAACCATAGCAGCGCATCTGCCCAGACCATACATCAGTGGCCTGTTAGTAAATAGATGACTAAGCAAATAGGATAATATCTGTGTTTTAATATGGGCAGAGAAGCAGGGAAATGTAAGTGGTAAGGGCATTCCCCATAGTCTGGCTCTGATATAAATACAGCTGTAGGCCTGTAGTCCGAATCCAACCTTTGGCGTTGCCAATTTAGCCCGCAAGAGATTTGCTGGGATCCAAACATAACATAACTCACCCACCCTGACAGATTCACAGCATTGTATGTACATGTTTGGCATCAGTGAAATTTGCATAGATGTGAGTTTTGCACAATGTTCTCTAATCACCAGTCCCATTCTGCTCAAGGTTTTCCATGCAATTTGTCATGACTCAAAGCTCCCCTGCTGGTACAAGGCAATAAAGATATCTGCTGTGTAATCCAGAAAGCTTTATTCAACAAACAAACATCTCTTCTGACCTGAAGGCCGTGTGGCTGCTAGGAGCTATGCTCTAAACTTAATTTGACTAACAAAGCTAGACAGTTGCTTTCAGCTGAAGCAGGGCTGTTTCCAATGTTCCAACAGACACTTTTTGTTAGGGAGGGTCTTTCTTGAGAAGCCTCTCCTGAGCCACTGCCCCAAGACACCACCACCCACCTTCTCTCAACTCAGCCGTCTTGACCCTGTGGTGAACTGTGGGATCTGTCAACTCCAATGCCCCTCCCCCTCAGACAGTGGCTGAGTTCCAAGGAAATCCGGCCACCGCACAGTCTAAATGCCTTGGGCTGGAAGCCAGACATTGCGGATGGAGGGGGGAGGAATGAGGACAACTAATGTGGCGGCCATGTGAGCCGAGTGAGGCAGGGCTGGGCAGGACCTATAAAGGTCATCCCATGCCGCACATCGGCCTCTTTCAGTTTTCCGACTTCCATGCTCCCTCCCTGCTCTAGTGTGGGATTAGCCAGTCGCCTCCTTTGGAGGGAGGGCTGAGTAGGCATTTTCCATCCATCTGCAGATTGGTTTTTCACCTACTTCATACTGGAAGCTTTAGGAGGAAGTGTATATAATTAGATTGATTTGTGGCAAGGATGTGCGGGAACTGGCTGTTTTAGAATAGGGGCGGTGAGCATTCTGGCGCTTTTTGGCGATTAGCATAGCTGGAGGACCTGTTCCTAGAGAGTTATGCGGCTCCCATGTCAGGATATGGTATGTCTTTGGAGACCCTCCTGATTCACCTACTCAATGTCTTATGGCATTGAGTGGGGGTGGGCCAGGGCAGTATCCCCACACTTTCAAAGTGTCACATAAGCAAGGAGACAGATTTTCCCAACTCCTTGCTTTTGAGAGTGACTCGCCCATAATTGGCAAGCAAGTAGCCTGAGATAAGGACAACAATTCCTGCATTGTCACATGCAGGTCCAGGGTGGGATGACTATACCATATTGTTCAAATAAAGAGGCCCTAGTTTAATCCAAGCTCTGGTGTCTGTGTCTTTGTTCCTTGCTCCCTCTTCCATTCGCAAGGGGGGGGTGTCTCTGGGCCATCTACTTCTCACAGATAAGCTGCTGAGAAGATTCATCCTTGACTCCTGAAGAGTCTGGGAGAATCTCCTCCCCATCCCTGCTTCTGTGTTGGCTGGAAAATTTCTTCTTCTTCTTCTTCTTCTTCTTCTTCTTCTTCTTCTTCTTCTTCCTCTTTCTCTTCCTCTTCTTCCTCTGTCTCTGTCTCTGATCGACTCCCCTGCAAGCCTTTCCCCCACAATATGGAGCACAGCCCTGATCCTGACACCATGTTGCATTGACTTCAACCATCTCCTTGATGGTTGTAGCTACATCTATCCTTGATTGCTGTTCATTTCACAGCACATTATAGGGCAATAGTCCCTAATTTGTCATCAAGTGGATGCTCAGTAGCGATCCACAACTAACACTGTCTCAATTCAGACGACACAATAAACAACTGGTGTGGGGGAAACAATCGTCAGTTGTTTTGACTATTGTGTCATCCGAATGCTGCCATAGTCAACTCAGCGCTGATCCTAATCCACACCACAGTTGATTATTTATGACCATGTTGTGTGGGGAGTACCCTCTAGTTGAACAACTGTAAAGTTGATTATTACCCCACCATTGACTAGCGTGTCGTCCGAATTGAGCCATTGTCTCTCTAATGTAGATTAGAGACACTAAATTTGACCCACTTGGGGTCACAATCTGACTCTCCAGGTTTTTCCAGATGTCCCTGAACCTTTTCCCTTGCCCGCCAGTTGTTAAGTAGTGTCCTATCATTTGTGCAGCTTTCCCCCCTTACATTCTGCATTGTAGAAATACCTCTCTCCTATGGCTTAGTTACTGGAAGTAAGAGCCCAAAGCTAAAATATGTTGGTAGATTTGCCCCACCTCCATTGGAATCCAGCCCCCAAGAACTTCACCTAATTGGAATTGGACTGAACAAGGTTCTACATCTCTGCTTGTAGACATCGAAGACAGTGCAGGGAGATTAATGGACAATGAAGACCCAACAGCAGTTTCATGATTTTATTGTTGTCTACATATTACGTTGGAGGGAAAGATCTGAATATGGAAGGACCCCAGACACCAAGAGGAAAAGGAGGACACCATATATTCTATGCATAGTGCGTTTGGCTCCTTCACTTCAGAGAAGGACATTGATAGAATAAAAGAAAGAGAGAGAGAAAAAAAAATCAACAAAGTAATTGAAGGAGCCAGGTGAAAAGCTTCAAGCGATTCTTTTGGTAGAATGAAGTAACTTGGCAGCCTTGATGACTGGTGTTGTCAGCAGTGATGCTATTCCGGCTGTCCTGTTGGTAGCACTGAGACTTGCTCAAGGTCCAGATGGCTCCTTTAGCATTTCTTGGCACTGCAGCCCTTGGTCTGGCAACATGATTTCACTGGAGGGCAGCAGGGGGCGCAGAGAGTCTGGCTGCAGCAGGGGGAGCAGCAAGATTGACCACAGCAGGGGGAGCAGCAGGATTGACCACAGCAGGGGGAGCAGCAGGATTGACTACAGCAGGGGGAACAGCAGGATTGACCACAGCAGGGGGAGCAGCAGGATTGACTACAGCAGGGGGAACAGCAGGATTGACCACAGCAGGGGGAGCAGCAGGATTGACTACAGCAGGGGGAACAGCAGGACTTCCCACAACAGGAGGAGCAGCAGGACTTCCCACAACAGGGGGAGCAGCAGGACTTCCCACAACAGGAGGAGCAGCAGGACTTCCCACAACAGGGGGAACAGCAGGACTTCCCACAACAGGAGGAGCTGCAGGACTTCCCACAACAGGGGGAGCAGCAGGACTGACCACAGCAGGGGGAGCAGCAAGACTGAGTGCAGCCACAACCACCACAACAGCTCATCTTTGCAGAGTGAAGGAGAAGCTGAAATAAAAGCAAGAGATATGGTATATATTACAGACGAGCCTTTCTTTCAGTTGAGCATTTCTGCAAAACGGGGCATTTTTCAGAGGAGGACATATTCTCCATAAGAAGCATACACCTTGACACTAACAAAAATACACACACACACACTCACACACACACACACACACTGCCTTTTTTGCTCCTTTTCACTGCTCCCTTTCAGCATTTATTTGGCACTGGAAATGAAGGTTCGTCTTTCTAGTTACCTATAGCCAACTGGGTGACATCACACACACACACACACATACACACACACACATTTTTAACAGCCATGGATTTGCATGTATTCTATATTAGCAGGCTAGATGCAAGCCATTGTTTAGAACCAGCAAAACCACGATTTTCAAAACACCAATATTCTAGTAGGAATAATACACCTTTACATTTTGTTTAATTTCCTGTTACATGACCCTGAACTAAAAGGAAAGCAGTATAAAAGCCCAGTATTGAGAGACAAGATTGCATTCTATATATGGTTTAAATTAAGAACTGAAATAATGGGTAGAATGTACAGCTACCTAGATTTTGATTAAATATAAGGACAAACTTCCTGATGGTGAGATCTGTATCACAGTGGAACAGTCTACTTTCAGAGGTTGTGGGTTCTCCATCTCTGGAGGTTTTTAAGAAGAGGCTGGACAGCTACCTCTCATAGATGGTTTAATTGATTTTTCTGCACACTGCAGCATTGAATTAGATGATCCTTGTGGTCCCTTCCATCTCCATAATTCTATGATGCTAGGATACATCACCTGCAATGCAATACCTGCTGCAATATCTCCCTGCAAATTGAGTGTCATTGCAAGTCTCAGATCCTCTGCTCAACAGAACATTAATAACAATACCTGTCATTTACCATGTGCTTTTCAGCCGCTTGATTAACTTTGCATACATTATCTTAATGACAACAAAACCCCTACTGGATCAGACCAAATATCCATCTAGTCCAGGAGCCTGTTTGCCACAGGGACCAGGCAAATGGTCCCAGGAAATCTACAAGCAAGACATAAAAGAGTGTTCCCCGGTTGTCTGTTCCCAGTATTGGATATGTTGCGGTACTCTGCCTTTGAAGATGGAGATTCCATGGCTACTCATGGACCTCTCCTCCATGATATTTTTTTAATTAGAAGGAGCTAAACATCATCAGCAAAACTACATGCTGAGCATCAGTGTTGGAATCATTGCACTTACATAACAGTTACATTAAGAGGTTAAATTCTACCAAACATTATTTTGCCCTTAATTCTCTGTAGGGATGAATGGAGTATCTCTTACCTTAGTTATAGTAGTAGATGTTAAGGATGATGAAGTGAAGTGAATGAAGCATTAAGGGGTGGAAGTCTTTTTATATAGGCCCATGCACCATTCCACAAGGAAATGAGGCAGCACCAAAGCATGGGCAGTCATCCCTTGGCCCTCAAAACACATTTCCATCCTCTGCGCCATCATCCGCTCTGTGATCCTTCTTGACATCTCCCTTGTATTCTTGAGGAACAGAGTATATCTCTGTGGTCTGTTATTAAGACTAGTTAGTTCCATCTAGTAGCACTGTAATTTGCTGATGTGCCTAAGAAGTAGTCAAAGGATTTACTTTAATAAGATGAATATTTGGGCTGGCGGTGACAAAAGACCCTGTTTTATGAGCAAAAATGTCTCACCATTTGTTCATCCCAATGGACATGTGCCGGTTTAATGTGACTTTGTTTTCTCCATCCCACCCGGCAATCCATGTGATATCAATGGTAATTGTACTTATTAGAGGAGAAACCTGGCACCCAGCAAAGTCAAGTTGGCTAACTAAGACACCATTGAGAAGTCAGTGGCAACACCAATGATGGAGCAAGGAAGTGCTATAAGGCAGAGGTGGCCAGCTAGGTACCGGATGCATTCCCCCCCCCCGACATTATATTCCTACATTACTCTGCAAATTTAAAGGGGAATGCATATTATAGGATGCATTTAATTATTCTTTAGTATATATCCAACTATTTGAGTAAACTTTTAAATTTAAACATTTCCAGTTATGGATGGGTGAATCTGTCAATTTCAGTTTTTCTCCATTTCTCATTTTTGTAGCCTTCAGTTCTTTCTATCTGCATCATTTGTGATTTTATGTTATTTTTACTGGGAATTCACATGGAACTTTTTAATGGATTTTTTAATGCATTTCTCTTCCTACACACATTATGTATCTGCTTTTACCTAATATACACATTCTGGCAAGCAGTTTTTCACTCCATTCTGAAACATTGAAATGCCTTTTTAAGACTTGGTTACTATCATCACCATCACCATCTTCATCTCATTTATATTCTGCTCAATAGCCAAAACTCACTAGGCAGTTCACAAAAATATACACTGAAATACATAAACAACGTAAACCTAGGGTTGTGCGAATTAGCAAAATTTGATCTTGCTGAACTTCAAGTTCTGTCTCAAAACTTTTTTCTGTCTCAAGTCCATATCAGATTGTGAGCTCCCCCACCCTTTTTTTGGCTCATATTTTCCAAACGTACACATCACTTGTGCTCATCTTTTAATGTTCACATTGTTCTCCCATTGATCAAAGTGTATTTCAAAGGTACACTTTTAATGTACATTTTCCAATGTACGCATGCTGTTGAACACATTTTTGTTGGTTCCCAAATCAATTGCAATCTTGGAAGTGTATGGACTTTGACCATGGATTGTATCTGGGCCCCTGTTCTATCTGAAGCACTCCGAAGTGGGGCAGATTGATCCGAAGTGCTTTGGATCATTATGGACCAATCTGGATGATAGCAAACCGCTACTCCTTCCCACTGACCATGTCTGCTCATGCCTGTCAGCTGACAATCCTCCATGCGAGTCATCATTTTCATGGAGGATGGGAGCTCTGTATTTTCGTAGATCCTGACTTGTGTGCAAGGGTGGCTATTTTCCTATTCTGATGTCTGAGTCTTGATTCAGATCCAGATCCAAAGCAGATCAGACAGGTCTGAATCAGACCGCGACTCCAAAGTGGGTTGGAGCCCTAGTTAAAAGCCGTCCAGTACCTCTGGCTTAGATGGTCCTGTCGTGTGGTCTAGCACAGCTTTCTCTACACTTCTCTTATTGTTTGAGAGCAAACATTGTATAATGAGATGATACATCAAGTGGAACTATAGACTGCCAAACACGGATGCTGGAGAAATTTGTTTGGTCTTCATGTTGAAGTGAACCAACATAATTCACACTAATTCAGATCCTATCCTTCAAATCCCACACTTCCCCGAATTTGGCACTTCTGCAGCTCCTGGCTCCAAAATTGCATACAAAAAAAGCATGCATTGAGGAAAGTTGTACATGAAAAACTCCATATTAGGGAAAGAGTACAAAATGAGTAAGTTTAGAAAAGTTGCGTATGGAAATAAATGCAAACTTCTGTGCAGCTTCGAATAAAATCGCAGCATGTTGTGTAAATTGGGGAGAATGGCCTTTGAATTCAACACAGGTGAAACTAACATGGACCAGAGATAAATTGATGTGTACATCCCTACTAAGATACAACAACGGCATGCATAAATGATGCTTGCCATCACTGCTTGGAGGAGAAGGCCGTAACTGGCGGCTAGTCAGGATGGTTATATGCTACCTCCAGTATCAGAGGTAGTATGCCTATGTACACTAGTTGCTGGGGTGTTGCACTCATATCCTGCTTGTGGGTTTCCTGTGGGAAGCTGTTTGGCCACTGTGTGAACTGAATTCTGTACTAGATGGACCCTTGGTCTGATCCAGCATGGGTCTTCTTAGGTTCTTATGATGGAGCATCACGTGAATTTAGTTAATAATCACCATGATTGAGAGACTCATGGTTTGTAGTGAGCACATGACTACACACACACACACACACACACACACACACTTTATTCCAATTTATACCCTATCAGTACCTGCTGGTTAGATGTGAGCTATGGATTGCTGTTTAGAGAAGGTGGCCTTAATCGTATGCCACAAGACAATTGTCTTCTAATGAAAGGAGCCAATCTGTGTTCACATCCCTTCACAAAGAAGGATGAGTGGAATGTGGCACCCCAGAAGCATGTAGTACTTAAATAGTGCATTTGTCATTGCTTAATGGTGCTTCACTTCCCAGGAAATAGCATAGGAACATGGGAAGTACATAGGTATATGGGAATCTGCCCTATAGTGAATCAGACCATTGGTCCATCTAATCCAGGATAATTGCTATTGATTGGCAGCTGCCCTCCAGTTTTTTCAGGGAGGGAATTTTCTAAGCCTTACCCAAAGAGGATGTGGCTTGAATCTGGGACATCGTGATGCAAAGCTACATGGTCTACTTAGCGGTGTATGAGAAAAATAGTTTCTGTTCGTTTTTCATCAGGATTTACAAATTTCGCACCTTTTGGACTGAACAACACACTAAACCATGATGGTTAAGTGTTTTGAGCTAAACATTATGGGTTGCCATGTCATGTGTCGTGCAAACCATTCCTAACCATAGTGACTACATAACTATGGTTTAAATACACTCACTAAACACTTGTTGCAAAAGTGCTCTAACTATGGCTTAGTATGTTGTCTGAACAGGCCCAAACAGTGGTCGAACACCATACATTTCCAGCATGCAGTGTGATTTGTGGATCTCCCTCTCCCAAAAATGTGTTTGACAGATGCCCAAGAACAATACATACTTTGGGGAAATGTGCACAAATACGCTTTAATCAATGTGAGGAGAATACATACATTTCAAAGATGCGCATAATCAGTGCTCATAATTGGAAAAATACATATGGAAATACAAGCTTCAAGATGGCAGTTAAAGAATCTCAGTGTGCTTGAGTTTTTCTGATTTGCAAATTTCTCATACTTCCCTAGCCCAAACAAATGTTTTAAAGGTTTTAATAAATTCCCAGTGAATAAATCTAGCAGCAGCTACAGTATACATGTACCCAATATTGATTGATTGATTGATTGATTGATTGATTTATTGCTGGAGACAAAGAAAGTTAGGAAATCACCCAAGGGCTGGCGGCTGGAGGGAATTTCTGCTCTTCTCTGCCTGAGATTCTTCAGCTGGGGATGCTGGGAGTGTGGCTTTTATCTCCTGCATGTAAAGCAGGTGCTAATCTTTTTGAGTTTTGGCACACACACACCCTCTAACAAGACATCATACATAGTTAGGAAAATAAACCCAACAAAACTATTTATTTGGTGATTTTGTTATTTCCAATGCATACATTCTGCATCAACAGAGGAGTTATTTAGAGAAGAGAGGAGAGCCCATCCTGATCACAGAGATGATAATGCGAACCTTGCTATGGATACAGATTGGGCATGCCTCCTTGGCAAAAGAGATATGAGGAGTGAAGAAAGAGAAAATGAGAAAACCCTGCCAATGAAAGGAGGCAGGTGCAATGCTTCAGGTGTTCAGCTTTGCAAGTTGAGCATGAAGAGTCAGCTGGCAGGTCGCAGAGCCGAGGTTGATGGTGGTTGCATCGGGATTTCCTCTTGGATTGCTTTAGCACTTACACTGTTTAGGATAACCGCATCTGGAACCACAGCAGCAGGAGGAGCCACAGCAACTGGAAATGCAGCAGCATGGGATGCAGCAGCAGGGAGAGCAGCAGCATGGGGAGCAGCCGCAGCAGGCCGAGCAGCAGGATTTGCCACCACAGCAGGGGAAGCAGCAGGACTGGCTGCAGCAGCAGCAGGATTTGCCCCGACAGCAGCAGGGGGAGTAGCCGCACTTGGAACAGCATGCCATGGTTGTAATGGGGGAGAGAAGGTGGAGCTGAAAGAAACCCAAAGGTTTGTTGAGAGCCAACTACAATAGAATGCATATGGAGGTTCTATGTTAGGAGAAACAGTGTTGATTTCTGCTTAGCTATGAAGCCCACTGCCATTTTGGTCATGGCAAGGCAGGAGACCTGGATTGGTCACCAAGCATGCGACCAATAGAGATCCACATCCTATCCTGACTCTCAGGAGTGTGTTGGTATGATGTATGGATTTGTTACATCCATAACTTACTTGTAATGTGTGTAGTGTCCGTTAGTTTTCCTTCACTCTTGTGTAAGTCATGCCATTTCATCTTACAATGTCTGCCCTCTGGATGTTTTGGACTACAACTCCCATGATCCTCAGGCAGCATGGCCAATGGCCAGGAACACTGGGGGTTGTAGTCCAAATAATCTAGAGAGCACCTTTAGATAGGCCATCCTAAGATGATGCTTGGTCCTACTTTGCATAACAAGGTAAGATAACAATTTCTGCAGAAAGAAAAACACATTGGACCTTCACGGAGTCTCTAGAATTGAACCAGGCTATGCCCCATTGGCTTATGAAGCATGCAATGCTATAAGTAATGCTATAAGTATCCAGACCTCATGGCAAGACCATAGCTTCATTGCACATGCAGAGAAGCTATAGCAGAAGCTATATTTAAATTCATGGGCAGAGAAGAGATGTAAAAGTTTGGATTAGATTTTGCCCTGTCTCAAGAAAAAAACTTTTCATCGACCCACACAACTTACCTCATTCAGTAGTATGAATTGGTGTGGATGTTGGATCCAGTGAGTGAGTGAAGAATTTCACAATGGCGGACTTTTTTAAAAAAATTATCTCTGTGCATCTGTCCATGAGCAATGAGCCACTACCAACGTGACGTGTTGGTTTCTTCCACACCACCATGTGCTGCGTGATCCTTGACTGTGTTGACATCTTTCAGCTTTAAAAGTGTATGATTAAAGCAGTTTTCAGTGAATGATGCTGTAATTCTCACCACGGAACAAAGGGGCACTTATAGGATTGCATGAGAAATAATTACACACAGTTCCTCACTGTGATCTAGTATCTAAGGGTTTTACTCATCTAAGTTTTGAACTTGTGGTCATTGACCTGCATTTAGCACTTCCAATGTCAATAGCAATACTACAGCATCTAGCATATATTAGGTAATAATAATAATAATAATAATAATAATAGATAATTGGCATGTACAGATTTTGTTAAATGACCCAGAGAGACCGATTTGCTACAGGCAGAATGTTATGAAGCTGACTGCTACCAACATGCATCATAAACTGATATCAACCCAAATAAAATGTATCATGTTTCCCACTTTCTTTTGCCAATCAAAATATTTTTGTTAGCAGCCACTATTTTTTTCTCATGTATATTTCCATCCACATTTCCCCAAATATGCATTAGTTGTTCACATCTTTGAAATGTATGCATTCTTCTCTCATTGATTAAAACAGATTGGACATTTTTTGAAAACAACAACACAGTTTTCATGGAGATTTTCCAAAAGTTCACATGCTATTGAACACAATTTTATTGTCCTGTGTATCACCTTACAAATTTTGAAGTGTACGGACTTCAACTGCAGATTGTGTCCAAGTCTGTGTTCAGTCCAAAACATGCAAATTGGGTAAATCCTGATAAAAATTGAAGCGAATTGCCCATACATCCCTAATCTTAAATTTATTCTGTCCCATTGTTATAAGTCAGTTAATGAGAGAGATAAGGAGCAGCTGAGCTGGGGAGCGTTTGGGGCGTGACACCCCATAGAAGCCGGTGGAGACTCGCTGGGCTTCAGGCCAGCTGATGTTAATCCCCGTCCCATAAAAGTCTGGTCAGAACTCAGCCCCAGTGCTGAAAGCAACTATTGTCTTGGATTTCTGTGCCTTGCTGTGGGCATTTCAGCTCTGTGCCTTTGATTCAAGCTTGGATTCTGATCCCTGGATTGAGACCTAACTATTCTAGGGTGACCATTGGATCGGAAAATATTACGAATTTAGGAGATCCATCTGGATTTTATGAAATTTATTCAAATATCCGGGAAAAATGGACTGTCTCCACTTCTCCTGGAAGTCTAGGAGGCAAGCTGCAGGGCATGGAAGCTGCTGCAACCAATGAAGCAGAAACATTGCATTCTGGACTAGCAGGGAAGAAGCTGGGAGTGGTAGTCTGAGGTGAGGCTCTGGAGCCTGCTTGTCTCCACCCTCCTAGTGTGATGTGATAACTTCCTTTTCCATCTAGAGCCCATTCTCCCACCTGGCTGTGTCTACTGCTGCTGGCTGCTGGATTCACTCACCTGGACCTGGGAACCACCTCAGCCTTGCATTGAGAACCAACAGGTGAGGGGAGCCAGAGAGGAAGGAATGGAAGGCACAGCACAGGCAGAGATGTTTTCCCCAGCCATGCGCTCTGCTCCCCGCCCACCCCACAAGCTTTTTCAGGCAGGCGCAGGCCCCGATGATGGGAGTGGGAGGTGATGGGAGTGAGAGGAGAAGAGTTTCGGTGGTGGAGATGGCAGGTGGGGGAAGAAGGGCACAAAAATCCTACCTCCTTTCAAGGTCATGGCACCAGTCCCAGCCCCCCGCGGCCATCCGGTCGTCGCCATGCATGGCATAGGCCCCTTTGGCCTGGATGCGGTCACGCCAGGGGTCTGGGCTTGTACAAAAAACACTCCCAGCCCCTCCCTCTCAGTGATCCCAGCCTTCTCCTTGCTCGCTGCAGTGATGTCGATGAAAAGAAAGCCCCAGATCGCTGGGTGGGAGGGTTGGGGGGCGTTTCCAGAAAAAGCGCTCCCAGCTCCTGCCTTCGCCATCTGGGCAGTCTGCCTATTCCATGAGTTAGGTCTCCCCTTTTTGACAACAACAAGCACAGCTGGGTGGCCAAAATCAGGTTACCAGAATTTTAATTGCAATATTCAGAAGATTGCAGTGGGTAGAAAACGGAGGGGAAAGAACATTTTTCTGCTGGGTTTTTCCTCTCTGCCCTTTGCTGCTTTGCTTATTAGATTACTCACACTTAAGGAAAAACAATGCAAACAATCAAACTTTATGTGTGCATTACAGTAGCTATGCTGATGTAATTACTCCTGGATATATCCTCTAAATTGTTCAGACACACTTAAATAAGAGAAATTGCATAGTGTTTTGTTTGCTGTGATGCAATAATGTACAGCAACAGTATAAAATCAAAGTACAAGAAGTACAAGTATCATATGACGTATTTAAATTAATGAATGTGTCATCGTGGTGCAAGGTATGCTAACAGCTCAGTTATACCATGTGATATCATCCATTTCATTTGGGACATGGAAAGCCAAAAAGGGAGGCAGAGTGAATGAACAGGATAAAGTGAATATTACTTGATGAATAAGTGTTTTTCTGTGAGAACCCATATGGAAGAGAGCTCTGCCTGTGCAACTCAAAATTAGTTAACTCACACTAAAAATCTTGGTAAGAATTTGAGCTACTCCTTACAATTGTGTATGCCTGCTTATAGAGATCTGTCTTACACTTTTGGGAGCCATAAAAAGGTTCTCAAGTGAAAAACAATTCCTCAAACTTTAAGCAATTCCTGTTCAATCTTTTAATTTTTGTAAACCACCCAGAGAGCTTCAGCTATAGGGCAGTATATAAATGTAAATAATAATAATAATAATAATAATAATAATAATAATAATAATCCCATTTCTGTTGATGCCAAGATTTAATGGGAGGCTTCATGAGGACTTGGGATTGTCCCTATACACCCCTGCTTTGCCAAAAATGCTAGAATGTATGCAGTATAATAACATATATGATCTCACTACAGGACAAGGAGGCAGACTGCCAAAAGAACACTGTATCACTGTATTTCTAGACCCATTTCAAACCGGCTTCAGGGCAGGATACGGAGTTGAGACCTCTTTGGTCGCCTTAGTGGATGATCTACGCCTTAGTATTGACAGGGGGAGTGTGTCCCTACTGGTACTCTTGGACCTCTCAGTGGCTTTCGATACCATCGACCATGGTATCCTTCTGGAGCGCCTGGGGGAATTGGGAATCGGGGGCACTGTGCTTCAGTGGTTCCGATCCTATCTCTCGGGCAGGTTCCAGATGGTGATGCTTGGGGATAGCTGCTCTTCAAAAAAGGAGTTGCTATGTGGTGTACCACAAGGTGCCATCCTTTCCCCAATGCTTTTTAACATTTACATGAAAACACTGGGAGAGATCATCCGGAGTCATGGGGCGGGGTGCTATCAATACGCTGATGACACCCAAATATATTTCTCTATGCCTTCGACAACATCGTCAACTAAGGATAGTGTGTCTCCTCTGAATGAATGCTTGGAGGCGGTAATGGGCTGGATGAGGAAAAACAAACTGAAGCTGAATCCAGACAAGACGGAGGTGCTCGCTGTCAAAGGCCCCAACCTGGGTTTGGAGGTGTGTCAACCAGTTCTGGATGGGGTTACACCCCCCCCCCCCGAAAGACTGTGTTCGCAGCTTGGGGGTACTCCTGGATCCGTCACTCCAGATGACAGCTCAGATTGATGCGACGGCCAGGAGTGCCTACTATCAGCTTCAGCTGATATGCCAGCTGCGCCCCTTCCTAGAGTTGGAAGACCTAAAGACGGTAGTGCACGCGCTGGTAACTTCGAGGCTTGACTTCTGCAATGCGCTGTACATAGGGCTACCTTTGTGCCTAGTCCGGAAACTTCAACTTGTTCAAAATATGGCAGCCAGGTTGGTCACCGGTACATCTAGGGGTGACCACATTACACCAGTTTTAAAATAACTTCATTGGCTGCCAGTCAGTTTCCGGGCGAAGTATAAAGTGTTGGTTGTTACCTTTAAAGCCCTACATGGTTTGGGCCCAGGCTACCTGGAGGATTGCCTTCTCCCATACAATCCGCCCCGCACACTTAGGTCCTCTGGGAAGAACTTACTCAAGCCAGCCAGAACTAGGCTGGCGAGTGTTACCCAGAGGACCTTCTCTTCCATCGCTCCCAGACTATGGAATGGTCTGCCGGAGGAGATTAGACAAATTAGCAGTCTTCATGAATTTAAGAGAGTCATGAAGACTGCTCTCTTCCGGCAGGCCTATCCGGATGAATTTTAAGATGTTTTAATGATGCATTTTCTCTTGTTTTAAATTTTTTTTAACTGTTTGTGATTTTTGTATTTTACATTGTGTTCCCCACCTCGATCCGAAGGGAGAGGCGGGTTATAAATATTATTGTTATTATTATTATTATTATTATTATTATTATTTATTATTATC
This sequence comes from Anniella stebbinsi, assembly GCA_029215795.1. NCBI lineage: Eukaryota > Metazoa > Chordata > Lepidosauria > Squamata > Anniellidae > Anniella > Anniella stebbinsi. The sequence continues at coordinate 71,501,996 of JARDYH010000008.1, read as the reverse complement.
AAGGAGTTTAAACTTCACTCTCCTAACAGCAAACCCTTGTGACGTAAGTTTTTGTTCCACTTTATTATTTTCTCTTCATATTCTTATGGATAAATTTTAGGGGTGTGCATGGACCCCCAAAATCAGATTGGAATTGGAACTGGAACTGGAACCGGTGCCTCGGATCAGATCGGATCAGAGGCTTCCCGGTTCGGTTCAGAGCCGATTCCGATCTGGTGTTTTTGCCATAGGGTTACATTGGGGGAAAGAAACTTTTCCCCAATGCAAGTCTATGGTGAAAATATGGGGGCGGGTGAGTGGAAACCTAACTCCCCCTCGCTCCCTCCCTCCCTTTCTCTCCCCCCACTCATGCTCTTTACCTGCTGGGGTGCCCGCTTCTGTCCACTGGCTCCTTCTACTGAGAAACAGGTTTCACGGCCTGCCTCTCAGTAGCGCGCCAGGTGATGACACCTGGCACGCTACTGAGAGGCAGGCTGCGAAGCCTGTTTCTCAGTAGAAGGGACCAGCGGACAGAAGCAGGCGCCCCGGCAGGTAAGTGGGACCCTCCCCCCACTCACGCTCCTTACCTGCCGGCGTCCTGTGTTGCTGTTTGCTGCTTCTGTACTACTGATAAGCAGGCCTTGCGGCCTGTTTGTCAGTAGTACGGAAACAGCCGATGGCAGTGCGGGACGCCGGCAGGTAACAGGGGACCTCCCCCCTCCCCTCCCCCCACTCGTGCTCCGTACCTGCTGCCTCCTCACTGCCATCCACTGCCACCCGCTGCTTCAGTACTACTGCGAAACAGGCCTTGAGGCCTGTTCCACTGTAGAGCGAGGGTGCGCTGAGTGGTGATGTCACCCGGCGCACCATCGATCTATTGTGGAACAGGCCGCAAGGCCTGTTTCTCAGTAGTACGGAAGCAGTGGGCAGCAGTGAATGGCAGCTAGGAGGCAGCAGGTAAGGAGTGCGAGTGGGGGAGGGGGGAGGAAGTCTGAGGTCTGATCCGCCAATCTTTTCCTATCCTGATCGGGTCCTTTCAGATCGAATCGGATGAGATCGGATGATCCAGCTGCGGGGAGCGGAATTGGATAATTTTATCCAATTTCGGCCGGATCAGGTCTGGATCGTGGATTGGACCCGATCCGGTGCACACCCCTAATAAATTTCCAGAGGAGAAGACTATCAATGGCTACTAGCCCTGATGGTTATGTGCTACCTCCAGTATCAGAGGCAGTAAGTCTGTGTGCACCAGTTGCTGGGGAACATGGGTAGGAGGGTGATGTTGTTGCACCATGTCCTGCTTGTGGGTCCCTGGTTGACAGCTGGTTGCCCACTGTGTGAACGGAGTGCTGGACTAGATGGACCCTTGGTCTGATCCAGCAGGGCTCTTCTTAGGTTCTTATGCTTAATTCTATTTGGGCCATTTCTCCCCACCCTACCCTATGCACGCATGAAATTAATTGCTTGACCATTCCAAATGATTCTATCCTTAATAGCAGCCTAAAAATAATTTAAAATAAAACTAAACTTTAAAAAGGAGAGGAAAGGCATGTGGATGTGGGAGAGTATAGCACTTAATTAACTTGTCAGGGATGGAAAACCTACAGAAGGATGCCAGTAACTTTTGGGGGCCTGAGAGTGCACCCATTGAGTTCACCATTGTGCCTTGGGGCCTTGAAGCTACAATTGTGTTACCAGTCCCCATAATTGGCAGGGACTGCTTAGAGAAGTTCATAGTCTTTGCTACCTGTAATTATGTGCTGGGTGGGCATGGGGCATGGGAAGGTTGGTGATCAAAAGAGTTTAATGTGAAATGGGGGGGGTGAGGGATCAATCTCCTGTTTTAGCCCATTCTTCTTTGTTAATTTGCATGGTAAATTGATACAGTGCATGCATAGTTACTAAGGCTACAAAATCCTATATGCACTTTCCTGGGAGTAAGTCCCATTGAACTCACTGGGTTTTACTTGAAAGTAGGCATTGCACTGTAAGTTGCAATAGAGCTCTCTCTCCCTCACTATATGGCTACCTCTGTATGTACATGGGAGATGGCTTCTTCCCCTGCAATACAATTACCTAGAAAACATCAATACATTAAGATATCCTCCAGCTGCTGCCTCTTTTTGGGAATGGGAGAGAATTTTTATCTTGTGCAGTAGGTCCCACTCTTTCTAGTTGCTGCAAGGAGCTTTAAACTGTTCAAGAAATAGTGTGTGTGTGTGTGTGTGTGTAGGGGGGGTGAAGAGCGCCTTTGGCTACCTTACCGGTTGTGAAGTAGGGTAGGACCTTTCAGCCAAAGTTTAGGGGCCCACAGAAAGGAGCAGATAATGTGGAACTGTCAAACAGGTTGCAGTACAGTGCTTGCAGGAGAATGTGTGTGTGTGTGTGGGGGGCAGATCAGAGTTGAAGATGTTTGCCACAGTATCTTTAATTTATTTCTTATTAAAACCAAACCAAACATATGACAGCCAGGGGGCAGCCATGTGAATGGTACAGATGCACACTGGTGTTGTTTTTTTTTAAAAAAATTCAAACTATATTACCCTTTTCTCCAACAAAATTGTGCTTAGTTGCATGTAAATGTGTCCATTCCATTTTATTCCTGTACTTGTGATGGTATTATGATTTCAGTTAGTTTAAGCAGCTTTAAAGCATAGAATGGCACACCTTACGGCATCGTGAAGGATCTGTAGCATTAATTCATATCCCTCTCATAAAATGACAAGGTTAGTTCAGCATACTTAAGCTGTGATCCAAATCACAGAACGACTTTGAAAGGTTTTGTGATGTATTCACTGATCTTTTGGATCCAGCTATTAGTTCTTGCGCCAATGGGCATGGTGGAGTGGGGTAGGAGAAGGGTTTTTCACTTCTCCTATAATTGCTAGTTATTTCATGTCATTCACCTCTAGTTTCTGAAGATTGAGACTGCAAAAAGCCAAAAGTAAAATTGTTAAAAGCCATAAAGACATTTCCTGGAGGCATGATATGAATTTATTATGTGCATCTGCATGAAGATTAATTTTATCTCTTTAGTTCCTATCACTGGAAATGTTAAAATATTTTTGCAGATTATTATTATTATTATTATTATTTTGGCATGCAGTCAGAAAATTTCTTGTTGAAGCATGGACAATTTTGATTTTCAGAGAATGAATGTGTATGCAGCAAGGGCAAAAGGACTACATCTTGACTAAACTAGGTGACTGTATAGCAGTCACCGCTTAATGAGAATACTGGCATCTCATAATATGGCTGAATGAAAGGGGAGTACATAGGTAGACAACTGTTCCTGAAAATGGTATGGAATAGGCTGCACATAAAGAGTCCATGAACTGTGCAGAACAAGTAAGGTTCCTTCTCTTAAATAACCCCTACAGAATTCCCTATTTGCATTTTGTTTATACACAGAGATATCTCATCACTTGACAAAGAAGGCAGGGCTCTTGCAGTTTTAACTGTTGTGCTGAAGAGGGAATTTCAGCAGGTACTGCATGCGTACAAATGACACCTGCTGAAATTCCCACATAGTAAATCAAACAGATGACATCTCAGTTCATCTTCCTTCATAGCACCAAAAGGCCTCAGTCTTTAATACGCAAACATATATTTCACATGCGGTTAACTTTAATTGCATTTGGTGCGAGGGGATGGGAAATGACCCCTGGGAACAAATAATATCAGGTGTACTGAAATTGGTGGGGAATCAAGAGGTTCTATATCATATGATGTCTATTCTTAAACTTAATTATTTCTCCAGTACAACCCTGTAAGTACCCCGTTTGTCAAGGGTGAGAATTACAGTGTTTCTACCTGAAAATAACTTTAATCATAGACTTTTTCAATAATGAAGGATGCGAACAGAGACAGGGATCACGCATCAGATGACAATATGATGCAGGCCAATGCTGAAGCTTAAAGAATACCTCTTCATTATTGGGTTGTGCCTCATTCATTGGGAAAGTATGCAGACAGCTGTATAAAAAGGTCCAGCGTTCTTCATTTCTTCACTCACTCACTGGATACAAGACCCACACCAGTTCTTACCAAACAAGGTGAGTTGCATTCTAATGTTCATTCACACTTGAAGATGGGGTGATATGAATAGATGAAAAAGTAAAGCCAGGTTTACATTTATATTGGATGCAGCTGAGGTTTTGAGTGATCTACTTGCAACTCTTGTTTTACAAAATGTTTCTTAATTCACGAACAGAGGAGCTAGATTATTTTCCTGAGGTCTGGATCTTTTTTACGTTTCTCATAAACTTGCAGAAAATCGAAGATGGGCTAAAGCAGCTTTTCCTGAACCTGGTGCCCTCCAGAGATTTTAACCATCAACACCCATTAGCCCCAACCTTCTAGAGGACACCAGGTTGTTCTAAAACCCATTCACAACCTAGTAAGATGATCATTTTTGTTCCACCATTGGAAACCCAAAGTGGTTTACCCAGTGTTATCCTATTCTGTCCCCACAATAGCCCTGTGATGTAGATTAGATTGAAACATAGTGAGGAGCCAAAGGATAACCATGGAGAGCTGCTTGACATATTATGTTTTTGGTTGTGTGTATTTTGGGATCACCTTAAACATATAACTTTGGTATGTAACTCATCCTTTGTGGAGGAACTCTCATAAGAGAAAGAGTGTTGGTTATGGATCCCTATGGAATGCAGAGTCAATGAGAAATCTAGGACTGTTGTCTGAAATTCTAGATATGGCTGTACACCAGCTACCAAGAAGAAAGATGTAGCTAATGCAAAATCACATGGAAACCTTGGGTGTCAGGAGCAACATCTGGAAGTTGGGATATTGGAGGAATCCCTTTTGTGGGGAGGTGGAGCTTGATGAGACTTCATTGGCTTGGTTCCCCAGACTTCATTCTGTTTTTTCCTAACTGGGCCAACTGGGCCTGTAGTGACCTGGGCCAGCTAGCGGATTTTCGGTGGGTTTAAATTTGAGCAAATTACAGCTGCAATTTACGTGCATTTGCAAATTGCACAACATCCAGGAGCAATTTGCATACGTTACACAAATTTGGGGCATAATTTGCCCAATTTGCGGTCGTGATTTGTGTAAATCTCTATTTGCACAAATTGCAGCTGGGGCAACACCTCCCCCCAAATTCCTCAGAATTCAGAGAAAATGCTTGGGTTGGCTCATACATGCAAGCCAATTAGATGCCATGGAAGTCTAGGGAGCCCCCAAAAGAGCTGGTTTATCCAGGGATGGACGTCCTTATGTGAAATCTCTGGCCAGCCTCCCCGATGCCATGAATTTACAGACACTCTTATTAACACGTCTGGTGTGTGGTTGGTTCATAGCATTTCTGTTGATTTCTTGCAGCTTCTCCATTCCTCCTCATTACAAAGATGGCGTGTTGTCCGAGGTGTTGCTGTTCCCCCTGCTGCTGTTGCAACTCTTGCTGCAACTGCTGCTGCCCATGTTGCTGCTGCTGCCCATGCTGCTGCTGCAGGCCATGCTGTTGCTCCCCCTGCTGCGGCTGTGGCTGTGGCTGTTGCGGTTCTTCCTGTTGTGGGGGCTGTGGCTGTTGCTATCCTAAGCAATGTTCATGTTAAAGAAATGCACTGAAAGCTTTGGGTTCAAGCAGGGAGTCTGCGACCTGACAACCCCAAAACCATCATCAGCACTACCATCAATGGCTGGTTTCATGATCTTCTGGATGACTCCTTGCACCACTCAGATTTCAAGATCCATCTGCCTCCTTTACCCTTATGTGGGTGGGATGTTCTCTCCCCCCTTCTATTTGAGGAACACCTTTGCTGACCCAAAGTCCTAATGTATAAATGGGGAAAATATAATAAAACTGCAAAACACTCTGAATGATCTTGTTCGATTTCTTTTATTCGGAAGGGGCAGTGGGGGCCTCCATAACTCATAAAGCAGAACATCTGCTTTGAATGCAGAAGGTACCATTCTCAATCCCTGGCATCACAAGTTCAGGAGCAGCAAACTGCTTTCAGCATGAGAGCTGAGATCAATTCCAGAATTGCTCTTGGGGCTGGGTTTCAGTAGTGGGTGGGGTCAAAGGAAACATGTCTGTTTCAGGGGCTCACCACATGGAGGCACTGCACACAACATACACAGATAGGTGAAATTATCAGCACAGGATGACTTCTCTTGAGGTCTGTGCAAGGAAGCGGCAGCACACCCTACAGGAGGCATGGATGTATAACTTTGAGAGCAGGCCGGGGAACATGTGAATAGATACAAATTCATACATGGGTTTTGTGGAGTTTAAAAGAAATTCTCAGCTAGTTTGAGTCAGGTGGCCAAGTGGAATGAACCGTTAATATCTGCGATGGCCTCCTAACCCACTGCTTTTTGTTAGAAAGCTATGGATGGGCTGCAATTTGGTTAAAATTGGATGCTAGAAGACACCCCCTTTTTGGTATTAGTTAAAAATGCTTCAGAATGGCAGGACAGATTCCATGTTCTTAGTTTTGGGGGAATCGAGATAATGTTGAGCAAAGACAGCCATGAAATGCCTCAAGATAAGAGAGCTCTCTGTGATTTCTAGGACAGTGCACTCCCCGGATTATCCAGTGGATAGTTAGGAAGGAAATGTTGCATTCATGAGCCGGAGCTTTTGAAATTATTCCACCCACCAAGGAAAAAGCCAGCACCTAAGATTGGCAATACAAATGCTTTGTACAGTTATTAGAACATTGGTTCTGAGAACTCTACCTGAAGTAATGGAAAGGAGAGGGAAAAGGAATCAGATGTGTAAGAAAAGGGGTAGATGTAAAATGTTGGGCGTTTAATTTAGGGATTTATGAGAAATTCATTTTTTGCTCAAAATACATGTGAGAATGCCCAATTCAAAGCACTGAACATGAGTGCAAATACATGTTTAACAATGTTGGTGGACATTCAGCGCATTCCCAATTCCCAATTTGATTTACACAAATTTCCTCAGTAGGCTAGAATCAGCTCCACTTCAACCGATGGATGGAATTTGTGCAAATTCCAATTTGCAATTTGAGTAAATTTGAGAAGACTTATGCAAAGTTCCTATTTGATTGCTGCTTTATTTGTGCAAATTTCCTATTGGCACAGAGCCATGACCGATTGCAAACAAAATGTCAACGGTAGTCGGGCATGAGATGAGTGGGAAGATTATGTTCAGAGGATGCTAGAAATCTCTAACTCATTCACCCATCCCTAATTTAATTCAGAATATGAGCCCAGGTCTTCTAAAGATGCTGATAATGTCATTCCAAAAGCTTGCCCCCCCAACTTTTATTCTACGAGGGCTACTCCCTGCTGTTATCATTTCAGTTGCATAATAACCTCTTGATTGTTGAGAAGCACAGCAGCAGCAGTAGGGGAGAAAAATGAGATCCATCAAGTTTCTTTAAAAAAAATGGATTCATCCACTTTGCATGTCCTGGAACCGAATGAAATTTGTCGTCAGAGATGTGTACGATTTCGAGCTGTGGTGCATTCCAAGAGCATAGCTGGCTGGGGAAGCTGGGAGTTGTCAGACTTCTTTCTGTCTAAACATGCATTGGATTGTGCCCTGAGGAACTCTAGGATAGTGGATCATTTCATACAGTTCTGTGCCGCCTTCCCCGAACAGTGAGGCACTACCAAAGAATGAGGAGGTCTTTGTTAAATCTCAGTGCTGGCCTCCATTATATTATCCTGGCCCTGGATTGTGTTGACTTCCTTCTTTTTAAAAAGGATATGATTAAAGGTGTTTTCAGGTAGCAACACTGTAATTCTCACTCCTGTCCCAAGGGGTACTTATAGGATTTCTTCCAAAACCAATTACGTCAAGAGTAATGGTCACCATATGAGTTCTCCCTGTGACTTATTGCCTGAGGATTTTCTTTTTTTATATTGTGAACCTGTGGACAGGAAGTTCTGTTCTGTTGTTGTTGTTGTTGTTGTTGTAGTAGTAGTAGTAGTAGTTGTTTTTCTTCCTACTAAGGGGCTGGAGCATTTCCTCTATGAGGGAAGGTTACAACAGCTGGGATTGCTTAGCTTGGAGAAAAGGAGGCCAAGGGGAGACAGGATAGAAGTGTTACAGAGTGATGCCTGCTGTGAAGAATGTGGATAAGAAGACATTTTTCTCCCTCTCTCAAAATACTAGAACCCCATGGGGTCATCCCATGAAGCTGATTGGTGGGAGATTTAGGGCAAATAAAAGGAAAGACTTCTTCACACAGTGTATAGTTAAACTGGAATTTACTGCCACAAGATGTAGTGATGGCCAACAATTTGGATGGCTTTAAAAGGGGGTTGGATAAATTCCTGGAGGAGAAGGCTATCTATGGCTACTAGCCCTGATGGCTATATGCTATCTTCAGTATCCAAGGCAGTAAGCCTGTGTGCACCAGTTTCTGGGGAACATGGGTGGGAGGGTGCTGTTGCATCATATCCTGCTTTGTTGGTCCCTGGTCAACAGTGAGTTGCCACTGTGTGAACACAGTGCTGGACTAGATGGATCCGCAGCCTGATCTAACAGGGCACATCTTATGTTTTTAACTGCGCTCATACAATCATAGAATCATAGAGTCACAGAATAATAGAGTTGGAAGGGGCCTATAAGGCCAACGAGTCCAACCACCTGCTCAATGCAGGAATCTACCTTAAAGCATTCCCAACAGTTGGTTGTCTAGCTGCCTCTTGAATGCCTCTAATATGGGAGAGCCCACCACCTCCCTAGGTCATTGGTTCCATTGTCGTATTGCTCTAACATTTAGGAAGTTTTTCCTGATGTCCAGCTGGAATCTGGCTTCCTGTAACTTGAGCCCATTATTCCGTGTCCTGCATTCTGGCCCTCCTCTGTGAGAACCTTTCAAGTATTTGAAGAGTGCTATCATGTCTCCCCTCCAACTTCTCTTCTCCAGGCTAAACATACCAAGTTCTTTCAGTCTCTCCTCATAGGGCTTTGTTTCCAGACCCCTGATCATCCTCGTGACCCTCCTCTGAACAGGCTCCAGCTTGTTTGCATCCTTCTTGAAGTGTGGTGCCCAGAACTGGACACAAAACTCAAGATGGGGCCTAACCAGTGCCGAATAGAGGGCAACCACTACCTCCTGAAATTTGAAAGCTATATTTCTATTAATGCAGCCCAAAATAGCATTTGCTTTTTTTGCAGCCACATCACACTGTGGGCTCATATTCAGTTTGTGATCTACAACAATTCCAAGATCCTTCTCGCTTGTAGTATTGCTTAGCCAAGTATCCCCCACCTTGTAACTGTGCATTTGGTTTCTTTTTCCTAGGTGTAGAACTTGGCATTTATCCCTATTAAATTTCATTTTGTTGTTTTCAGCCCAGCACTCCAGTCTATCAAGATCACTTTAAAGTTTGTTTCTGTCTTCCAGGGTGTTAGCGATCCCACCCAATTTTTGTTTTCTGCAAATTTGATAAGCATTTCCTGCACCTCCTCATCCAAATCATTAATAAAAATGTTGAAGAAAACTGGGCCCAGGACTGAGCCCTGTGGTACCCCACTCATTACCTCCCCCCAGTGTGAAAAGGTAACTTTGATAAGCACTCTTTGAGTCTGATTCTGTAGCCAATCATGGATCCACCTAATAGTTGTTCCATTACTCAGCACAGACTACACACTTGAATAGAAAATACATGATGACAGTTTAAGGATGATTTCATGGGCTCCAGCTTTTTGATCAAAATTTGTATTGGCGGACTTGAAAGGGATTTCTGGGGGTAATTTGGGGTTTTAGTAGTGATGATAGCAGCATTGTTGGTCCCCCCCAGCAAGCATATATATATATATATATATATATATATATACACACACATACACACACACACACACACACACACACTCAAATCTGCTATATGTTTCACCATAATTTATGTAATTTTTATTAGTACATAATGTTTACTGTATCCCCCCCATGCTGCTCAGTTCTCATAAGCAGATGACAGAAATCAAGATGCATGAGGTCTGAAGGGGAACAGGAGATGTATTAAACATTTTTTTTAAAAAATGTATATATTTACTTATTTTTAAAATAATAACAGCATATATAATTCTGTGGCATATGTATCAGAGTAAATGTCCATAATTTCCAATTTACGTAAATTTTGGGGAAGTAAAGACAATGGTCAATAAGTCTACAACTCTGCATGGCCTCAGGATGCTGGTCTGCCACAGAATCAATGGGTCAAATTAATAGAAATAAGAACTTATTTTACTCCATCTCAGATTCCTTCAGCATTTCTATGATGGAGACATGTAATTCATGCTTGTTTGTTTGTTTTGATGGTTGAGGTTGCAAACCTCTTCATGTTTAGAACAAAAATAGTCCTACAACTCACAGCATCCCTCCAGCCAGGAATGCTGGCTGGGAATTGCAGGATATTTTCTGTCCAAACTTGCATGGAATTACACACTCATTACAATTATAATGGCGGAAAGCAGGGACATGACTCCTGGAAACATGTATGAGATGTTCAGTGTCTGATGGGGAATCAGGAGGTCTGTGAGTAAAGGAGCTGAGACAATAAACAGATGATACAACTGTATGGCACTTCAGGTACTGAACTCGACAAATGATTGAGAGCTAAGAGCCAACTACCATTCAACAGTGGTGGTGGAATTTTTTGGACCGTCAGAAAGAGGACTCTGTTTGTATTCAAGGCTTCCATTGGATTTTATTCACCACTTGGGTTTTCTTCACTACATACAATACAGAAAGTAGCAGCATTTGGAACCTCAGCAGACACCACTAAACCTAAGATGAGTGCAACAGAAGGGCATCATCATCATGGCCAGCAACAGGGACAGCAGCACTGCTTGAAACAGCAGGGGAAGCCACAGCACAGATGGTAGCAGCAGTCCAGCTGCTGCACTCAGTCTAGCTGCTCCCCCTGCTGTGCAACCAATTCTTGCTGTTTCCCATGCAGCATGCACAACTGACATCTTGCTTGTTCTGGCTGCTAAGGTTCTCCTTCTCCTTCTCCTTCCCTTTCCCCTTCCCCTCCCCCTTCTCCTCCTCCTCCTCCTCCTCCTTCTCCTCCTCCTCCTTCCCTTTCCCTATCCCCTATCCCCTACCCCTCCTCCTCCTTCCCCTTTTCCTTCTCCTCCTTCCCTTTCCCCTTCTCCTCTTCCTCTTCCCCTTCTCCTCATTCCCTTTCCCTTTCCCCTTCTCCTCTTCCCCTTCCCCTTCCCCTTCCCCTTCCCCTACCCCTCCTCCTCCTCCTCCTCCCACCACCACCTTTTGGTTTTATTCCCGAAACAGCCATCTCAAAATTAAGGTGAAGTAGCCAACATTGCTGTTCTTATTTCCCCATTGGTGTCTCAGGACATTCCTTAGGAATCCTAAATATTTCCTCCAAGCAGCTGGAAGCTGCCAGCTAGAATAGCTTCAACACCCACAAAGTAGATTTACTTGCCTTGCTTCCCTGCCAAATTATAAACCTCAAGAACAGTGGCTTTCTGGAGTCTCAAATACCTAGATCTCTTTTCATGCCTGGTTTCTATTCACATGAATACCACGAATTGAATCTGGGACCTTTTGTGTGCAGAGAACATGATCTTCAAACAAAGAACGTGATCTTTGACCTTGAAAAACCAAGGAATGGGATTATGACATCCTGAAAGCAAAAGCTATCCTCACACTGAGCTAAATGGTAATTTTCTTGAATGCAAGAGGGCTCAGGCCTTCAACAGGAATAACATCTCCAGGTTTGCAAAATATCTACTAATTCTTGTCCACCGAATCAAGAGTCTTACAGATACGGCGTAAAATGAAAGATATGGATGTGACTAGCCCCTGTGTCCTAAAGATGCACTTCGAAGACACCCAACCAGCTAATAGATGTATTTGCACTTTTCTAAGAAGAGTGGTTCCCTTGCCACATCATGTATAATATGGTCCAGGCTTTATATTGAAGCAAAATGTCAGGCAGAAACCCAGACACCAGGAATGTTGGGATCAGAATTTGCTAAGTTCTAGTTCTTGCCCACCCTGGTCTATGACACTATCCAGAGAAAGTAGAGATTGTCACATACGATCTCTCAAGAAGAACATTCTAGATGTATAGATTGAGCGACATCGTATGAAATCCTTGGGTCTTGGTAGTCAAAGGTAGACATAAGTATGATCACTCACTGGAGGAACATGATTTGAAATACGGGCATACATCAGTCTACCTAATTCAGGTCTATTTTGATGTGATGCCTTTTATCATTGGAGAATGTTGTGGTTGGTTCACAGGATATCTCTTGATTTCTTTCAGTTCCACCTTCCCTCCTCATTGCAAAGATGGTGTGCTGTTCCTGTTGTGGCTGCTCCCCCTGCTGCTGTGGCCGGTCGTGCTGCTCCCCCTGCTGTGGCGGACAGTCCTGCTGCTCCCCTTGCTGTGGAGGACAGTCCTGCTGCTCCCCTTGCTGTGGAGGACAGTCCTGCTGCTCCCCTTGCTGTGGAGGACAGTCCTGCTGCTCCCCTTGCTGTGGAGGACAGTCCTGCTGTTCACCCTGCTGTGGCGGAAAGTCCTGCTGTTCACCCTGCTGCGGAGGACAGTCCTGTTGTGGTTCCTGTGGTTGTGGTTCCTGTGGTTGTGGTTGCTGCGGTTGTGGCTGTGGTGGCTGTGGTTGTGGCTGTGGCTCCTGTGGTTGTGGATCCTGTGGTTCCTGCTGCTACCCTAAGCAATGTAGGTGCTGAAAAATCCCAAGAGAACCTCTCAATGGAAGCTGAGCTCTGCAAAACCTGACTGTCCAAGAAATAGCACCAACACCCGCTCCACCGTCGAACCCCACTTGGCTCCTTGCAAACATGAATTTGTTGAGCTCTGTGCCTGAAGCTTTGCACCTGCCTCCTTTCAGTTTCAGCGGATTCTGCACCTCTTCTTCTGTTGACTTCAGGTTGCGAAGGGGGCATGCCTGTTGTATTTCTGAAATGCTGCGCCTTTAGGGTTGGGATGCTCTCTCTTTCCTTTCATCTCTTTCAACAAATCCTCTGTCGATACTGAATCGCACTGTACACCAGGTGGATAATAAAAGGCCAAACCGCAGTACCTTGTCTCGTTGTATTGCTTTCTCCTTAAAATAATAGGAAAACATTTCGCTCCGTGGAAGTATAGCTTTTGCTTTTCAGGATGTCATAATCCCATTCCTTGGTTTTTCAAGGTTGAAGATCATGTTCTTTGTTTGAAGATCATGTTCTCTGCACACGATAGGTCCCAGATACAATTTCTGGCATCCATGATATCGGGCCCGAGCAGAGAACTAGTTGTTTGATTTCACAGGACGCTACTATTAGTCCGAGGGAAGATCACTGGCCTTCTGGGTAGGTTGTCCTGCTGTAAGGCTAGCAAGTGCCCTTGTCAAGGTCCAGATAGTTCCAAGGGTAAAGAAAGTGAGAAGGCAGTCCAGTCCAAGGTCATATACAGGATTCCAAATAGTGCAGTGGAAGGCATGAGCGAGACCAAAAATAGTACAGTCGTTGATCCCAATGCATAAGCCACTCAGGAATTGTCCAGGAGGGTGGTCTAGGTGGGCTGCAGAAGGTTTAGGGACCTGTATAGTTCAACGTAGCAAAACAAGAATGCTGCAATTGAGCCTCCTGCATTTGGAGGAGTCCAAGAATGTCACAAAAGGTGCCAGGCTGCACTTCCATTGGTCCCAGGGGAGTGCTGTCAGCCAAAGCTTCCAGCTCTCTTTCTGGCTCTGGCTGCAGCCTGCTGTGCTGGCTCTCCCCTCCTCTTCCTTATCAGAGGACTCTTCCTCGAGGTAAGGCATGGCATGAGCATGGAGAATTTGGCACACTTCAAACATGTGCATTTTGAAAAATTCACACAAGTCCATGTTAATCAATGGGAGAAGAATGTGCACATTTCAAAATATTTCCTGCAAATAGAAAAAAAGCAAAGCTTGCACTCTGGCACATACTGGAGTCAGAATGTGCTTCGAGATGGAATTCGCATGAACATGAGTTTCAACTCAAGGGCTGAATACGATTTCAGAGCTGGCCACATTCCTGTTGTGGGCTTGGGTGAAGCCAAAGGGGGGCTGGCCAAAACTAAAAGAGGTGGGACCAGAATACCAACAACAATGGGATGCTGGGACTGTTCACACAACACTCTAAGCCACGGCTCAGCTGCTTACTCTTTTACAGTAAATGCTTAGTGAGCGTGTTCAAAGCGTGGTGATGGAGCCACCATAGTAGGCATGGGTCACAATACATGCTAAATCATGGTTCACATGACATACTAAGCCATAGCGTTTAGCTTAAAATCCTAAGCGTATCTTCTGAATAGGGTCATTATCTTACTAACAGTAATTAAGCCCTAGGAGAGGCATTTCAACTGTTTCGAATGGAAGGGAGGATACGAATAACCCATGTCACCGCATGGGATACTTCTATTGATCTACCCAGGCCATACCACTCTGTAAGAAGGCAAACCTGTGCATGTCACATTACCTGGCCTTAATAATACTAATACTACTAATAATTATTATTTATTTATTTATTTATTTATTTATTACCCGCCATTTTGGGGGAGCATTTGGGGGGTTCACTGGATATGTCCAGCACCACAGACACAGCTTACATTTGCATATTGAACTAGGCTTTTTTCCCCCACCAAAGTTTTGGGAATGGTTTGTTTGGTATAAAAACCAATTACTATAAATTACAACAGGAATTTGTGCAAATCCATCCTGAGAACAGCTTTTCAGACGTACAACAGGGATGCCTCCATTCCAAACTGAAGTCAAGAGGAGACATGGGGAACCCACCAATACTTAAAAGGGGCAGGCACTGAACTCGACAAATGAGTGAGAGCCAGGAGCCAACCACCATTCAACGATGGTGGTGGAATTCTTTGGACCGTCAGAAAGAGGACATTGTTTGCATTCAAGGCTTCCATTGGATCTTCTTCACCACTTGGCTTTTCTTCACTACATACAATGCATCAAGTAGCAGCCTTTGGAACATCAGCAGACACCACTAAACTAACGTGAGTGCAAGAGAAGGTCACCATCATCATGGGCAGGAACAGGGACAGCAGCACTGCCTGAAACAGCAGGGGGAGCCACAGCACAGCAGGCAGCAGCAGTCCAGATGCTGCACTCAGTCCAGCAGCTCCATTAAGTCTAGCTGCTCCCCCTGCTGTGCAACCAATTCGTGCTGCTCCCCGTGTGGCATCCCAACTGACAACCAGCTCTTTATGGCTGCCAAGGTTCTCCTCCTCCTCCTCCTCCTCCTCCTCCTCCCACCACCACCTTTTGGTTTTATTCCCCAAACAGCCTGCTCAAAATGAAGGTGAAGTAGCCAACATTGGTGTTCTTATTTCCCCAGTGGTGTCTCAGGACATTCCTTAGGAATCCAAAACATCTCCTCCAAGCAGATGGAAGCTGCCAGACAGAAGAGCTTCAACACCCACGAAGTAGATTTATTTGCCTTGCTTCCCTGCCAAATTAGACACCTCAAGCTTTGAACCACCCTCGTTTGCTAACTTATTGTCTACTTCTCAACTTCCCTTATCTTTCATCTTTCCCAAAGTCATAGTCCTGCTAAAGGAGGGAAACCTATTCATTTGTCTAAGGTAGAGATAACACCACCGTTTTCCTCTCGGTGTCCAGGGTCTTTTCAATCCTACTTCACCAAAATTCTACAATACCTGAGTATGGCATGCTCTTGGACTTTCATTCAGAAAGCTTTCCTTTCAAATGTCTGTGCTTTTCATGTGGAGATGATCTTCCCTGCTAGGTTTTGGTCCAGAACAGGAGTGGGCAGAAGGTCGATCTGGACCTCCTGGCATATCTCTGGGTGATTTGCATTAGATTGGCAAGCATATCTGACTCCCTTTTCCTACCAGCGTGCCGCAAATGTGACACAAATGAGATGTAGATTTTGACTTCCTGGTGTATCTCTGAGGGAGTTGTTGCAGATCAGCAAGGATTTCTATTGTCATGTGTTAGGGAGAACTTTTCCCAGCATAATGAGAGGAACCCAAATTGCATCACATTCCCAGCCTTGACTAATCTTGTGGCTCCAAAGAGGACTCAGTGATGGAGGAGACTCCCTCCACCAATTCAACCCACATTGGGCCAAGACCTTCCGTACCAGAGGATGTTCCTCTACCTGACTTCTCCCATTAGAGTCTTCACTAAACCCACCTTGTCGGTTTATAGCCAGTGGCTACAAATGAGGCAGTAGCCCTTTAAGAAGCAAACTGCTTCTTTGAGGGGGTGGAGTTAACTACAACTCTTGAGCTGTTGGCCTTTTTATGGCTTTAGAAAGGCTTTGGCTGTTGCTGAGTCAACAGATTCCTTCCTTTACCTGAGTCTGAGCTAACTTGGAGCTGGCCAAGGTCCAGGAAGACCCTGCCTGGTCCAACTTGCCTGATTATTCAGCTCTCCCAACCTGGACCTGAATTGACGTGCCAAGTCCTCACCTGTGCCTTTCTGATTGTAGCACCTCTGGGTGCCTGGAACCACATCAGGCAGGACACTTTGAGACGCAAATCACAGTGGCATTGTGGGGAAATTTATAGAGAGAGGGGTAGAGAGCCATAGGGATGGTGGAAGACATTTCACTGTCTGAAGTGAGGGACAAGATTGCAGCCCATTTCCTATTCCATATACAGATGCTACTGGAAGTTGTATTTTGCTTCCTATTGCTGGAGGAATTGCATCTTCCACTGCACCTGAAGACAGCTGGGTAGTTTTGGGATCCAAGGGCAGGTCATGTGGCATGCACAATTCTGCCTTCTGACAGAGGGGTATGGCTGGGTGGGATCTTTAGAAAAATCCCAGACTGATGACATGGCTTTTTCATATCCTCCCTTCCATTCCAAACAGCTGAAATGCCTCTCCCTGGTCTTAATTACCGTTAGTAACTTAATGACCCTATTCAGAGAACACGCTAAGGATTCTGAGCTCAACACTATGGCTTAGCAAGCATGTCATATGAACCACGATTTAGCATGTAGTGTGAACCATTCCTAACTATCGTGGCTCCATAACCACGCTTTGAACATGCCTTCTCTGTGGTGGCCCCCCAATTGTGGAACGATCTCCCTGAACATGGCCCGCCTGGCGCCAACATTGTTATCTTTTCGGCGCCAGGTCAAGACTTTCCTCTTCTCTCAGGCATTTGGCAATATCTGAGGAGCCTGGGTTTGTTTTTGTTTTTGTAGCTTTTGGGGCTGTTGTAGCGGTTTTTAATGTATGGCTGTACTGTGGTATGTTTTTGTTGTTTTAATTTTTGTATATTGTTTTTAATTCTTTTAATCCTATGTAAACCGCCCAGAGAGCTTTGGCTATGGGACGGTATACAAATGTAATAAATACATAAATAAATTTGCTATAAAAGGGTTAGCAGCTGAGCCATGGCTTAACGTGTTGTCTGAAAAGGCCCAGCATCTCATAATTGTTGGTACTGTGGCCCCACCACTTTTAGTTTTGGCCAGCCCCCCTTTGGCTTCACCCAAGCCCACAACAGGAATGTGGCCGGCTCTGACATTGTATTCAGCCCCTGAGCTGAAACTCAAGTTCAAGCGAATTCCATCTCGAAGCACATTCTAAATCCAGTATGTGCCAGGGTGCAAGCTTTCCTTTTTTCCCACTTGCATGACATTTGTTGAAATGTGCACATTCTTCTCCCATTCAGTAACATGGATTTGTGTGGATTTTTTAAAATGCACATGTGTCAAATGTGCCAACTTTTTTAATGCACATGCCATGCATTACCTCAAAGAAGATTCCTCTAATGAGGAAGAGCAGGGCAGAGCCAGCACAGCAGGCTGCAACCAGAGCCAGACGGAGAGTTTGGAGCTTCGGCTGACAACACTCCCCAGGGACCACTGGAAGTGCAGCCTGGCACCTCTAGCAACATTCCTGAACTCCCACAAATTCAGTAGGCTCATAATGCAGCATTCGTGCTTTGATTCATTGGACAATGCAGGTCCCTAAACCTTCGGCAGCCCACCTAGACCCCCACCCCCACCCCCCGGACAATCCCTGAGTGGCTTCTGCATTTGGATCAACTGCTGAACTATTTTTGATCTCTCCCCTGCCTTCTACTGCACTAATTGGAATCCAGTATAAAACCTTTCCTCTGACTAACAGTGGATTTCTGGGATCTCAAATAACTAGATCTCTGCTCACACCTGATATCTATTCACATGGATGCCAGGAACTGGATCTCGGACCTTTTGTGTGCAGAGAACATGATCGTCAAACAGAGAACGTGATTTTCAAACTTCAAAAACCAAGGAATGGGATTATGACATCCTGAAAAGCAAACGCTATACTCACATTGAGCTAAATGGTTTCCTACAATTTTACAGAGAAAGCAATCCAATGAGACAAGGTACTGTAGTTTGGCATTTTATTATCCACCAGGTTTACAGTGCGATTTAGTATCGACGGGGGAGTTATTCAAAGAGCTGAAAGGGAAGAGAGAGCATCCCAACCCTAAAGGCACGGCATTGCAGATGTGCGACAGACATACCCCCTTTGCAAAGTGAAGTCAAGAGAAGAAGAGGTGCAGAATCCGCTAAAAATGAAAGGAGGCAGGTGCAAAGCTTAAGGCACGGAACTCAACAAATTCATGTATGCAAGGAGCCAAGTGGGGTTCGACGGTGGAGCGGGTGTTGGTGCTATTCCTTGGACGGTCAGGTTTTGCAGAACTCAGCTTGCATTGAGAGGTTCTCTTGGGATTGTTCAGCACCTACATTGCTTAGGGTAGCAGCAGGAACCACAGCATCCACAACCACAGGATCCACAGCCACAGCCACCACAGCCACAGCCGCCACAGCCACAGCCACCACAGCCACAGGAACCACAACCACAGGAACCACAGCAAGACTGTCCTCCACAGCAAGGGGAGCAGCAGGACTGTCCTCCGCAGCAGGGCGAGCAGCAAGACCGGCCACAGCAGCAGGGGGAGCAGCCACAACTGGAACAGCACACCATCTTTGCAATGAGGAGGGAAGGTGGAGCTGAAAGAAATCAAGAAATATCCTGTCAACCAACCACAATGACGAAAGGCATCACATATAAAATGACCTGAATTAGGAAGACTGATGTACAACCATATTTCAAACCATGTCCCTTCAGTGAGTGATCCTCCTAGTGGCTACCTTTGACTACCAAGTCCCAAGGATTGCATATGATGTCACTCAGTCTATATATTTATAACATTCTTCTTGAGAGCTAGTATGTGGCAATCTCTATTTCTCTGGATAGTATCACAGCCCGGGGTGGGCAAGAAGTAGAAGTCTGCACTTTCTGCTTCCAGCATTCCTGCTGTCTGGAGTTCTGTCTATATAACGCTTGGGCCATGTTACACATTATGTGGCAAGGGAACCACTCTTCTTAGAAAAGTGCAAATACATCTATTAGCTGGTTGGGTGTCTTCGAAGTGCATCTTTAGGACACAGGGGCTAGTCACATTCATATCTTTCATTTTACGCCGTATCTGTAAGACTCTTGATTCGGTGGACACGAATTAATAGATATTTTGCAAACCTGGAGATGTTATTCCTGTTGAAGGCCTGAGCCCTCTTGCATTCAAGAAAACAACAACAACCAGGATGTAAATTCTTGGCTTAGAATTTACACAATGTGCAAAAAGGATGCTCACTCCCACTATACAAAGGCACAACACAAGACTAATTTGGTTCACTGAAGTGTCCAAATGCAAAGAAAAACAATTGACTCCCAGTCTTTTAAGAATGAAAAAACATGGAACCCAGAGCTCACCTTATTCAGTAGTAGGAACTGATGTGGATGTTGGATCCAGTGAGTGAGTGAAGAAATTCACAACTGGTGGACCATTTTATAGCGCTCTCTGCATCCTTCCAGGAGCAATGAGGCACTACCCAAGAATGATGACGTCTTCATTGTCCCGCCACGTTGGTCACCACGAAGCCCTCATCCGCGTGTGATCCTTCTCTGCGTCCAAATCTTCAATTTGGTTATGAAAAAGTATATGATTAAAACTGTACTCTTGTAATAACAGTGCAATTCTCACCTCTGACCAAAGGGGCATTTAAAGGATTTCTTTTTCAAAGAAATATATAGAGATGAATGGGCATCATGTGAGTTTCTTGTTGTGATCCAGCCTCTAACAATTTTTATAACCAGAAAACCTCATGATGCCCCACCAGACGAAGCACATCTGCTATTTGTTTCTGGGGGCCATATGTTTCCCCACAAGGAATACCATCAACCCTAGTAAAGACACTGAATCATAGACTCATAGAAAACAGAGTTGGAAGGGGCCTATAAGGCCATGGAGTCCAACCCCCGGTTCAATGGTCAAGTGATTTCTCTGTCACTGCATTTAACCTACATGAAGCTAAAATTCCAGCGGCAAGGGCAGCCCAGTGTAAACCATAATGCAGTAGTCTAGCTTCACGGTCAATTTGATCATTTTTGCTAGCGCGCAACCACCTCTCAATTGTCCTCCAATGTAATGGCCTCATATTATTTCCTGCTGTTTTTTAACTGAGATATGCAATCCATGAGTCTTTACTAGTGTTGATTGTATTCATTATGGGAAAACATATGCCCCCCCCCCCGAAACAAATAGCAGATGTGCTTAGTCTGGTGGGGAAACATGAGGTTTTTTGGTAATCAAGAATCTTAGAGGCTGGATCACAATAAGAAACTCATATGATGCCCATTCATCTCAACATAGTTCTTTTAAAATGAAATCCTTTAAATGCCCCTTTGGTCAGAGGTGAGAATTGCACTGTTATTACAAAAGTACAGTTTTAATCATATCCTTTTTGAAAAACAAATTGAAGACGTGGACACAAAGAAGGATCATATGTGGATGAGGGCTTAATGGAGACCATTGTGGAGGGATAATGAAGACGTCATCATTCTTGGGTAGTGCCTCATTGCTCCTTGAAGGATGCAGAGAGCTCTATAAAATGGCCCGCCATTTGTGAATTTCTTCACTCACTCACTGGATCCAACATCCACATCAATTCCTACTACTGAATAAGGTGAGCTCTGGGTTCCATGTTTTTTCATTCTTAAAAGACTGGGAGTCAATTGTTTTTCTTTGCATTTGGACACTTCAGTGAACCAAATTAGTCTTGTGTTGTGCCTTTGTATAGTGGGAGTGAGCATCCTTTTTGCACATTGTGTAAATTCTAAGCCAAGAATTTACATCCTGGTTGTTGTTGTTTTCTTGAATGCAAGAGGGCTCAGGCCTTCAACAGGAATAACATCTCCAGGTTTGCAAAATATCTACTAATTCTTGTCCACCGAATCAAGAGTCTTACAGATACGGTGTAAAATGAAAGATATGGATGTGACTAGCCCCTGTGTCCTAAAGATGCACTTCGAAGACACCCAACCAGCTAATAGATGTATTTGCACTTTTCTAAGAAGAGTGGTTCCCTTGCCACATCATGTATAATATGGTCCAGGCTTTATATTGAAGCAAAATGTCAGGCAGAAACCCAGACACCAGGAATGTTGGGATCAGAATTTGCTAAGTTCTAGTTCTTGCCCACCCTGGTCTATGACACTATCCAGAGAAAGTAGAGATTGTCACATACGATCTCTCAAGAAGAACATTCTAGATGTATAGATTGAGCGACATCGTATGAAATCCTTGGGTCTTGGTAGTCAAAGGTAGACATAAGTATGATCACTCACTGGAGGAACATGATTTGAAATACGGGCATACATCAGTCTACCTAATTCAGATCTATTTTGATGTGATGCCTTTTATCATTGGAGAATGTTGTGGTTGGTTCACAGGATATCTCTTGATTTCTTTCAGTTCCACCTTCCCTCCTCATTGCAAAGATGGTGTGCTGTTCCTGTTGTGGCTGCTCCCCCTGCTGCTGTGGCCGGTCGTGCTGCTCCCCCTGCTGTGGCGGACAGTCCTGCTGCTCCCCTTGCTGTGGAGGACAGTCCTGCTGCTCCCCTTGCTGTGGAGGACAGTCCTGCTGTTCACCCTGCTGTGGCGGAAAGTCCTGCTGTTCACCCTGCTGCGGAGGACAGTCCTGTTGTGGTTCCTGTGGTTGTGGTTCCTGTGGTTGTGGTTGCTGCGGTTGTGGCTGTGGTGGCTGTGGTTGTGGCTGTGGCTCCTGTGGTTGTGGATCCTGTGGTTCCTGCTGCTACCCTAAGCAATGTAGGTGCTGAAAAATCCCAAGAGAACCTCTCAATGGAAGCTGAGCTCTGCAAAACCTGACTGTCCAAGAAATAGCACCAACACCCGCTCCACCGTCGAACCCCACTTGGCTCCTTGCAAACATGAATTTGTTGAGCTCTGTGCCTGAAGCTTTGCACCTGCCTCCTTTCAGTTTCAGCGGATTCTGCACCTCTTCTTCTGTTGACTTCAGGTTGCGAAGGGGGCATGCCTGTTGTATTTCTGAAATGCTGCGCCTTTAGGGTTGGGATGCTCTCTCTTTCCTTTCATCTCTTTCAACAAATCCTCTGTCGATACTGAATCGCACTGTACACCAGGTGGATAATAAAAGGCCAAACCGCAGTACCTTGTCTCGTTGTATTGCTTTCTCCTTAAAATAATAGGAAAACATTTCGCTCCGTGGAAGTATAGCTTTTGCTTTTCAGGATGTGATAATCCCATTCCTTGGTTTTTCAAGGTTGAAGATCATGTTCTTTGTTTGAAGATCATGTTCTCTGCACACGATAGGTCCCAGATACAATTTCTGGCATCCATGATATCGGGCCCGAGCAGAGAACTAGTTGTTTGATTTCACAGGACGCTACTATTAGTCCGAGGGAAGATCACTGGCCTTCTGGGTAGGTTGTCCTGCTGTAAGGCTAGCAAGTGCCCTTGTCAAGGTCCAGATAGTTCCAAGGGTAAAGAAAGTGAGAAGGCAGTCCAGTCCAAGGTCATATACAGGATTCCAAATAGTGCAGTGGAAGGCATGAGCGAGACCAAAAATAGTACAGTCGTTGATCCCAATGCATAAGCCACTCAGGAATTGTCCAGGAGGGTGGTCTAGGTGGGCTGCAGAAGGTTTAGGGACCTGTATAGTTCAACGTAGCAAAACAAGAATGCTGCAATTGAGCCTCCTGCATTTGGAGGAGTCCAAGAATGTCACAAAAGGTGCCAGGCTGCACTTCCATTGGTCCCAGGGGAGTGCTGTCAGCCAAAGCTTCCAGCTCTCTTTCTGGCTCTGGCTGCAGCCTGCTGTGCTGGCTCTCCCCTCCTCTTCCTTATCAGAGGACTCTTCCTCGAGGTAAGGCATGGCATGAGCATGGAGAATTTGGCACACTTCAAACATGTGCATTTTGAAAAATTCACACAAGTCCATGTTAATCAATGGGAGAAGAATGTGCACATTTCAAAATATTTCCTGCAAATAGAAAAAAAGCAAAGCTTGCACTCTGGCACATACTGGAGTCAGAATGTGCTTCGAGATGGAATTCGCATGAACATGAGTTTCAACTCAAGGGCTGAATACGATTTCAGAGCTGGCCACATTCCTGTTGTGGGCTTGGGTGAAGCCAAAGGGGGGCTGGCCAAAACTAAAAGAGGTGGGACCAGAATACCAACAACAATGGGATGCTGGGACTGTTCACACAACACTCTAAGCCACGGCTCAGCTGCTTACTCTTTTACAGTAAATGCTTAGTGAGCGTGTTCAAAGCGTGGTGATGGAGCCACCATAGTAGGCATGGGTCACAATACATGCTAAATCATGGTTCACATGACATACTAAGCCATAGCGTTTAGCTTAAAATCCTAAGCGTATCTTCTGAATAGGGTCATTATCTTACTAACAGTAATTAAGCCCTAGGAGAGGCATTTCAACTGTTTCGAATGGAAGGGAGGATACGAATAACCCATGTCACCGCATGGGATACTTCTATTGATCTACCCAGGCCATACCACTCTGTAAGAAGGCAAACCTGTGCATGTCACATTACCTGGCCTTAATAATACTAATACTACTAATAATTATTATTTATTTATTTATTTATTACCCGCCATTTTGGGGGAGCATTTGGGGGGTTCACTGGATATGTCCAGCACCACAGACACAGCTTACATTTGCATATTGAACTAGGCTTTTTTCCCCCACCAAAGTTTTGGGAATGGTTTGTTTGGTATAAAAACCAATTACTATAAATTACAACAGGAATTTGTGCAAATCCATCCTGAGAACAGCTTTTCAGACGTACAACAGGGATGCCTCCATTCCAAACTGAAGTCAAGAGGAGACATGGGGAACCCACCAATACTTAAAAGGGGCAGGCACTGAACTCGACAAATGAGTGAGAGCCAGGAGCCAACCACCATTCAACGATGGTGGTGGAATTCTTTGGACCGTCAGAAAGAGGACATTGTTTGCATTCAAGGCTTCCATTGGATCTTCTTCACCACTTGGCTTTTCTTCACTACATACAATGCATCAAGTAGCAGCCTTTGGAACATCAGCAGACACCACTAAACTAACGTGAGTGCAAGAGAAGGTCACCATCATCATGGGCAGGAACAGGGACAGCAGCACTGCCTGAAACAGCAGGGGGAGCCACAGCACAGCAGGCAGCAGCAGTCCAGATGCTGCACTCAGTCCAGCAGCTCCATTAAGTCTAGCTGCTCCCCCTGCTGTGCAACCAATTCGTGCTGCTCCCCGTGTGGCATCCCAACTGACAACCAGCTCTTTATGGCTGCCAAGGTTCTCCTCCTCCTCCTCCTCCTCCTCCTCCTCCCACCACCACCTTTTGGTTTTATTCCCCAAACAGCCTGCTCAAAATGAAGGTGAAGTAGCCAACATTGGTGTTCTTATTTCCCCAGTGGTGTCTCAGGACATTCCTTAGGAATCCAAAACATCTCCTCCAAGCAGATGGAAGCTGCCAGACAGAAGAGCTTCAACACCCACGAAGTAGATTTATTTGCCTTGCTTCCCTGCCAAATTAGACACCTCAAGCTTTGAACCACCCTCGTTTGCTAACTTATTGTCTACTTCTCAACTTCCCTTATCTTTCATCTTTCCCAAAGTCATAGTCCTGCTAAAGGAGGGAAACCTATTCATTTGTCTAAGGTAGAGATAACACCACCGTTTTCCTCTCGGTGTCCAGGGTCTTTTCAATCCTACTTCACCAAAATTCTACAATACCTGAGTATGGCATGCTCTTGGACTTTCATTCAGAAAGCTTTCCTTTCAAATGTCTGTGCTTTTCATGTGGAGATGATCTTCCCTGCTAGGTTTTGGTCCAGAACAGGAGTGGGCAGAAGGTCGATCTGGACCTCCTGGCATATCTCTGGGTGATTTGCATTAGATTGGCAAGCATATCTGACTCCCTTTTCCTACCAGCGTGCCGCAAATGTGACACAAATGAGATGTAGATTTTGACTTCCTGGTGTATCTCTGAGGGAGTTGTTGCAGATCAGCAAGGATTTCTATTGTCATGTGTTAGGGAGAACTTTTCCCAGCATAATGAGAGGAACCCAAATTGCATCACATTCCCAGCCTTGACTAATCTTGTGGCTCCAAAGAGGACTCAGTGATGGAGGAGACTCCCTCCACCAATTCAACCCACATTGGGCCAAGACCTTCCGTACCAGAGGATGTTCCTCTACCTGACTTCTCCCATTAGAGTCTTCACCAAACCCACCTTGTCGGTTTATAGCCAGTGGCTACAAATGAGGCAGTAGCCCTTTAAGAAGCAAACTGCTTCTTTGAGGGGGTGGAGTTAACTACAACTCTTGAGCTGTTGGCCTTTTTATGGCTTTAGAAAGGCTTTGGCTGTTGCTGAGTCAACAGATTCCTTCCTTTACCTGAGTCTGAGCTAACTTGGAGCTGGCCAAGGTCCAGGAAGACCCTGCCTGGTCCAACTTGCCTGATTATTCAGCTCTCCCAACCTGGACCTGAATTGACGTGCCAAGTCCTCACCTGTGCCTTTCTGATTGTAGCACCTCTGGGTGCCTGGAACCACATCAGGCAGGACACTTTGAGACGCAAATCACAGTGGCATTGTGGGGAAATTTATAGAGAGAGGGGTAGAGAGCCATAGGGATGGTGGAAGACATTTCACTGTCTGAAGTGAGGGACAAGATTGCAGCCCATTTCCTATTCCATATACAGATGCTACTGGAAGTTGTATTTTGCTTCCTATTGCTGGAGGAATTGCATCTTCCACTGCACCTGAAGACAGCTGGGTAGTTTTGGGATCCAAGGGCAGGTCATGTGGCATGCACAATTCTGCCTTCTGACAGAGGGGTATGGCTGGGTGGGATCTTTAGAAAAATCCCAGACTGATGACATGGCTTTTTCATATCCTCCCTTCCATTCCAAACAGCTGAAATGCCTCTCCCAGGTCTTAATTACCGTTAGTAACTTAATGACCCTATTCAGAGAACACGCTAAGGATTCTGAGCTCAACACTATGGCTTAGCAAGCATGTCATATGAACCACGATTTAGCATGTAGTGTGAACCATTCCTAACTATCGTGGCTCCATAACCACGCTTTGAACATGCCTTCTCTGTGGTGGCCCCCCAATTGTGGAACGATCTCCCTGAACATGGCCCGCCTGGCGCCAACATTGTTATCTTTTCGGCGCCAGGTCAAGACTTTCCTCTTCTCTCAGGCATTTGGCAATATCTGAGGAGCCTGGGTTTGTTTTTGTTTTTGTAGCTTTTGGGGCTGTTGTAGCGGTTTTTAATGTATGGGTGTACTGTGGTATGTTTTTGTTGTTTTAATTTTTGTATATTGTTTTTAATTCTTTTAATCCTATGTAAACCGCCCAGAGAGCTTTGGCTATGGGACGGTATACAAATGTAATAAATACATAAATAAATTTGCTATAAAAGGGTTAGCAGCTGAGCCATGGCTTAACGTGTTGTCTGAAAAGGCCCAGCATCTCATAATTGTTGGTACTGTGGCCCCACCACTTTTAGTTTTGGCCAGCCCCCCTTTGGCTTCACCCAAGCCCACAACAGGAATGTGGCCGGCTCTGACATTGTATTCAGCCCCTGAGCTGAAACTCAAGTTCAAGCGAATTCCATCTCGAAGCACATTCTAAATCCAGTATGTGCCAGGGTGCAAGCTTTCCTTTTTTCCCACTTGCATGACATTTGTTGAAATGTGCACATTCTTCTCCCATTCAGTAACATGGATTTGTGTGGATTTTTTAAAATGCACATGTGTCAAATGTGCCAACTTTTTTAATGCACATGCCATGCATTACCTCAAAGAAGATTCCTCTAATGAGGAAGAGCAGGGCAGAGCCAGCACAGCAGGCTGCAACCAGAGCCAGACGGAGAGTTTGGAGCTTCGGCTGACAACACTCCCCAGGGACCACTGGAAGTGCAGCCTGGCACCTCTAGCAACATTCCTGAACTCCCACAAATTCAGTAGGCTCATAATGCAGCATTCGTGCTTTGATTCATTGGACAATGCAGGTCCCTAAACCTTCGGCAGCCCACCTAGACCCCCACCCCCACCCCCCGGACAATCCCTGAGTGGCTTCTGCATTTGGATCAACTGCTGAACTATTTTTGATCTCTCCCCTGCCTTCTACTGCACTAATTGGAATCCAGTATAAAACCTTTCCTCTGACTAACAGTGGATTTCTGGGATCTCAAATAACTAGATCTCTGCTCACACCTGATATCTATTCACATGGATGCCAGGAACTGGATCTCGGACCTTTTGTGTGCAGAGAACATGATCGTCAAACAGAGAACGTGATTTTCAAACTTCAAAAACCAAGGAATGGGATTATGACATCCTGAAAAGCAAACGCTATACTCACATTGAGCTAAATGGTTTCCTACAATTTTACAGAGAAAGCAATCCAATGAGACAAGGTACTGTAGTTTGGCATTTTATTATCCACCAGGTTTACAGTGCGATTTAGTATCGACGGGGGAGTTATTCAAAGAGCTGAAAGGGAAGAGAGAGCATCCCAACCCTAAAGGCACGGCATTGCAGATGTGCGACAGACATACCCCCTTTGCAAAGTGAAGTCAAGAGAAGAAGAGGTGCAGAATCCGCTAAAAATGAAAGGAGGCAGGTGCAAAGCTTAAGGCACGGAACTCAACAAATTCATGTATGCAAGGAGCCAAGTGGGGTTCGACGGTGGAGCGGGTGTTGGTGCTATTCCTTGGACGGTCAGGTTTTGCAGAACTCAGCTTGCATTGAGAGGTTCTCTTGGGATTGTTCAGCACCTACATTGCTTAGGGTAGCAGCAGGAACCACAGCATCCACAACCACAGGATCCACAGCCACAGCCACCACAGCCACAGCCGCCACAGCCACAGCCACCACAGCCACAGGAACCACAACCACAGGAACCACAGCAAGACTGTCCTCCACAGCAAGGGGAGCAGCAGGACTGTCCTCCGCAGCAGGGCGAGCAGCAAGACCGGCCACAGCAGCAGGGGGAGCAGCCACAACTGGAACAGCACACCATCTTTGCAATGAGGAGGGAAGGTGGAGCTGAAAGAAATCAAGAAATATCCTGTCAACCAACCACAATGACGAAAGGCATCACATATAAAATGACCTGAATTAGGAAGACTGATGTACAACCATATTTCAAACCATGTCCCTTCAGTGAGTGATCCTCCTAGTGGCTACCTTTGACTACCAAGTCCCAAGGATTGCATATGATGTCACTCAGTCTATATATTTATAACATTCTTCTTGAGAGCTAGTATGTGGCAATCTCTATTTCTCTGGATAGTATCACAGCCCGGGGTGGGCAAGAAGTAGAAGTCTGCACTTTCTGCTTCCAGCATTCCTGCTGTCTGGAGTTCTGTCTATATAACGCTTGGGCCATGTTACACATTATGTGGCAAGGGAACCACTCTTCTTAGAAAAGTGCAAATACATCTATTAGCTGGTTGGGTGTCTTCGAAGTGCATCTTTAGGACACAGGGGCTAGTCACATTCATATCTTTCATTTTACGCCGTATCTGTAAGACTCTTGATTCGGTGGACACGAATTAATAGATATTTTGCAAACCTGGAGATGTTATTCCTGTTGAAGGCCTGAGCCCTCTTGCATTCAAGAAAACAACAACAACCAGGATGTAAATTCTTGGCTTAGAATTTACACAATGTGCAAAAAGGATGCTCACTCCCACTATACAAAGGCACAACACAAGACTAATTTGGTTCACTGAAGTGTCCAAATGCAAAGAAAAACAATTGACTCCCAGTCTTTTAAGAATGAAAAAACATGGAACCCAGAGCTCACCTTATTCAGTAGTAGGAACTGATGTGGATGTTGGATCCAGTGAGTGAGTGAAGAAATTCACAACTGGTGGACCATTTTATAGCGCTCTCTGCATCCTTCCAGGAGCAATGAGGCACTACCCAAGAATGATGACGTCTTCATTGTCCCGCCACGTTGGTCACCACGAAGCCCTCATCCGCGTGTGATCCTTCTCTGCGTCCAAATCTTCAATTTGGTTATGAAAAAGTATATGATTAAAACTGTACTCTTGTAATAACAGTGCAATTCTCACCTCTGACCAAAGGGGCATTTAAAGGATTTCTTTTTCAAAGAAATATATAGAGATGAATGGGCATCATGTGAGTTTCTTGTTGTGATCCAGCCTCTAACAATTTTTATAACCAGAAAACCTCATGATGCCCCACCAGACGAAGCACATCTGCTATTTGTTTCTGGGGGCCATATGTTTCCCCACAAGGAATACCATCAACCCTAGTAAAGACACTGAATCATAGACTCATAGAAAACAGAGTTGGAAGGGGCCTATAAGGCCATGGAGTCCAACCCCCGGTTCAATGGTCAAGTGATTTCTCTGTCACTGCATTTAACCTACATGAAGCTAAAATTCCAGCGGCAAGGGCAGCCCAGTGTAAACCATAATGCAGTAGTCTAGCTTCACGGTCAATTTGATCATTTTTGCTAGCGCGCAACCACCTCTCAATTGTCCTCCAATGTAATGGCCTCATATTATTTCCTGCTGTTTTTTAACTGAGATATGCAATCCATGAGTCTTTACTAGTGTTGATTGTATTCATTATGGGAAAACATATGCCCCCCCCCCCGAAACAAATAGCAGATGTGCTTAGTCTGGTGGGGAAACATGAGGTTTTTTGGTAATCAAGAATCTTAGAGGCTGGATCACAATAAGAAACTCATATGATGCCCATTCATCTCAACATAGTTCTTTTAAAATGAAATCCTTTAAATGCCCCTTTGGTCAGAGGTGAGAATTGCACTGTTATTACAAAAGTACAGTTTTAATCATATCCTTTTTGAAAAACAAATTGAAGACGTGGACACAAAGAAGGATCATATGTGGATGAGGGCTTAATGGAGACCATTGTGGAGGGATAATGAAGACGTCATCATTCTTGGGTAGTGCCTCATTGCTCCTTGAAGGATGCAGAGAGCTCTATAAAATGGCCCGCCATTTGTGAATTTCTTCACTCACTCACTGGATCCAACATCCACATCAATTCCTACTACTGAATAAGGTGAGCTCTGGGTTCCATGTTTTTTCATTCTTAAAAGACTGGGAGTCAATTGTTTTTCTTTGCATTTGGACACTTCAGTGAACCAAATTAGTCTTGTGTTGTGCCTTTGTATAGTGGGAGTGAGCATCCTTTTTGCACATTGTGTAAATTCTAAGCCAAGAATTTACATCCTGGTTGTTGTTGTTTTCTTGAATGCAAGAGGGCTCAGGCCTTCAACAGGAATAACATCTCCAGGTTTGCAAAATATCTACTAATTCTTGTCCACCGAATCAAGAGTCTTACAGATATGGTGTAAAATGAAAGATATGGATGTGACTAGCCCCTGTGTCCTAAAGATGCACTTCGAAGACACCCAACCAGCTAATAGATGTATTTGCACTTTTCTAAGAAGAGTGGTTCCCTTGCCACATCATGTATAATATGGTCCAGGCTTTATATTGAAGCAAAATGTCAGGCAGAAACCCAGACACCAGGAATGTTGGGATCAGAATTTGCTAAGTTCTAGTTCTTGCCCACCCTGGTCTATGACACTATCCAGAGAAAGTAGAGATTGTCACATACGATCTCTCAAGAAGAACATTCTAGATGTATAGATTGAGCGACATCGTATGAAATCCTTGGGTCTTGGTAGTCAAAGGTAGACATAAGTATGATCACTCACTGGAGGAACATGATTTGAAATACGGGCATACATCAGTCTACCTAATTCAGATCTATTTTGATGTGATGCCTTTTATCATTGGAGAATGTTGTGGTTGGTTCACAGGATATCTCTTGATTTCTTTCAGTTCCACCTTCCCTCCTCATTGCAAAGATGGTGTGCTGTTCCTGTTGTGGCTGCTCCCCCTGCTGCTGTGGCCGGTCGTGCTGCTCCCCCTGCTGTGGCGGACAGTCCTGCTGCTCCCCTTGCTGTGGAGGACAGTCCTGCTGCTCCCCTTGCTGTGGAGGACAGTCCTGCTGTTCACCCTGCTGTGGCGGAAAGTCCTGCTGTTCACCCTGCTGCGGAGGACAGTCCTGTTGTGGTTCCTGTGGTTGTGGTTCCTGTGGTTGTGGTTGCTGCGGTTGTGGCTGTGGTGGCTGTGGTTGTGGCTGTGGCTCCTGTGGTTGTGGATCCTGTGGTTCCTGCTGCTACCCTAAGCAATGTAGGTGCTGAAAAATCCCAAGAGAACCTCTCAATGGAAGCTGAGCTCTGCAAAACCTGACTGTCCAAGAAATAGCACCAACACCCGCTCCACCGTCGAACCCCACTTGGCTCCTTGCAAACATGAATTTGTTGAGCTCTGTGCCTGAAGCTTTGCACCTGCCTCCTTTCAGTTTCAGCGGATTCTGCACCTCTTCTTCTGTTGACTTCAGGTTGCGAAGGGGGCATGCCTGTTGTATTTCTGAAATGCTGCGCCTTTAGGGTTGGGATGCTCTCTCTTTCCTTTCATCTCTTTCAACAAATCCTCTGTCGATACTGAATCGCACTGTACACCAGGTGGATAATAAAAGGCCAAACCGCAGTACCTTGTCTCGTTGTATTGCTTTCTCCTTAAAATAATAGGAAAACATTTCGCTCCGTGGAAGTATAGCTTTTGCTTTTCAGGATGTGATAATCCCATTCCTTGGTTTTTCAAGGTTGAAGATCATGTTCTTTGTTTGAAGATCATGTTCTCTGCACACGATAGGTCCCAGATACAATTTCTGGCATCCATGATATCGGGCCCGAGCAGAGAACTAGTTGTTTGATTTCACAGGACGCTACTATTAGTCCGAGGGAAGATCACTGGCCTTCTGGGTAGGTTGTCCTGCTGTAAGGCTAGCAAGTGCCCTTGTCAAGGTCCAGATAGTTCCAAGGGTAAAGAAAGTGAGAAGGCAGTCCAGTCCAAGGTCATATACAGGATTCCAAATAGTGCAGTGGAAGGCATGAGCGAGACCAAAAATAGTACAGTCGTTGATCCCAATGCATAAGCCACTCAGGAATTGTCCAGGAGGGTGGTCTAGGTGGGCTGCAGAAGGTTTAGGGACCTGTATAGTTCAACGTAGCAAAACAAGAATGCTGCAATTGAGCCTCCTGCATTTGGAGGAGTCCAAGAATGTCACAAAAGGTGCCAGGCTGCACTTCCATTGGTCCCAGGGGAGTGCTGTCAGCCAAAGCTTCCAGCTCTCTTTCTGGCTCTGGCTGCAGCCTGCTGTGCTGGCTCTCCCCTCCTCTTCCTTATCAGAGGACTCTTCCTCGAGGTAAGGCATGGCATGAGCATGGAGAATTTGGCACACTTCAAACATGTGCATTTTGAAAAATTCACACAAGTCCATGTTAATCAATGGGAGAAGAATGTGCACATTTCAAAATATTTCCTGCAAATAGAAAAAAAGCAAAGCTTGCACTCTGGCACATACTGGAGTCAGAATGTGCTTCGAGATGGAATTCGCATGAACATGAGTTTCAACTCAAGGGCTGAATACGATTTCAGAGCTGGCCACATTCCTGTTGTGGGCTTGGGTGAAGCCAAAGGGGGGCTGGCCAAAACTAAAAGAGGTGGGACCAGAATACCAACAACAATGGGATGCTGGGACTGTTCACACAACACTCTAAGCCACGGCTCAGCTGCTTACCCTTTTACAGTAAATGCTTAGTGAGCGTGTTCAAAGCGTGGTGATGGAGCCACCATAGTAGGCATGGGTCACAATACATGCTAAATCATGGTTCACATGACATACTAAGCCATAGCGTTTAGCTTAAAATCCTAAGCGTATCTTCTGAATAGGGTCATTATCTTACTAACAGTAATTAAGCCCTAGGAGAGGCATTTCAACTGTTTCGAATGGAAGGGAGGATACGAATAACCCATGTCACCGCATGGGATACTTCTATTGATCTACCCAGGCCATACCACTCTGTAAGAAGGCAAACCTGTGCATGTCACATTACCTGGCCTTAATAATACTAATACTACTAATAATTATTTATTTATTTATTTATTTATTTATTACCCGCCATTTTGGGGGAGCATTTGGGGGGTTCACTGGATATGTCCAGCACCACAGACACAGCTTACATTTGCATATTGAACTAGGCTTTTTTCCCCCACCAAAGTTTTGGGAATGGTTTGTTTGGTATAAAAACCAATTACTATAAATTACAACAGGAATTTGTGCAAATCCATCCTGAGAACAGCTTTTCAGACGTACAACAGGGATGCCTCCATTCCAAACTGAAGTCAAGAGGAGACATGGGGAACCCACCAATACTTAAAAGGGGCAGGCACTGAACTCGACAAATGAGTGAGAGCCAGGAGCCAACCACCATTCAACGATGGTGGTGGAATTCTTTGGACCGTCAGAAAGAGGACATTGTTTGCATTCAAGGCTTCCATTGGATCTTCTTCACCACTTGGCTTTTCTTCACTACATACAATGCATCAAGTAGCAGCCTTTGGAACATCAGCAGACACCACTAAACTAACGTGAGTGCAAGAGAAGGTCACCATCATCATGGGCAGGAACAGGGACAGCAGCACTGCCTGAAACAGCAGGGGGAGCCACAGCACAGCAGGCAGCAGCAGTCCAGATGCTGCACTCAGTCCAGCAGCTCCATTAAGTCTAGCTGCTCCCCCTGCTGTGCAACCAATTCGTGCTGCTCCCCGTGTGGCATCCCAACTGACAACCAGCTCTTTATGGCTGCCAAGGTTCTCCTCCTCCTCCTCCTCCTCCTCCTCCTCCCACCACCACCTTTTGGTTTTATTCCCCAAACAGCCTGCTCAAAATGAAGGTGAAGTAGCCAACATTGGTGTTCTTATTTCCCCAGTGGTGTCTCAGGACATTCCTTAGGAATCCAAAACATCTCCTCCAAGCAGATGGAAGCTGCCAGACAGAAGAGCTTCAACACCCACGAAGTAGATTTATTTGCCTTGCTTCCCTGCCAAATTAGACACCTCAAGCTTTGAACCACCCTCGTTTGCTAACTTATTGTCTACTTCTCAACTTCCCTTATCTTTCATCTTTCCCAAAGTCATAGTCCTGCTAAAGGAGGGAAACCTATTCATTTGTCTAAGGTAGAGATAACACCACCGTTTTCCTCTCGGTGTCCAGGGTCTTTTCAATCCTACTTCACCAAAATTCTACAATACCTGAGTATGGCATGCTCTTGGACTTTCATTCAGAAAGCTTTCCTTTCAAATGTCTGTGCTAAGTTCTAGTTCTTGCCCACCCTGGTCTATGACACTATCCAGAGAAAGTAGAGATTGTCACATACGATCTCTCAAGAAGAACATTCTAGATGTATAGATTGAGCGACATCGTATGAAATCCTTGGGTCAAAGAAGATTCCTCTAATGAGGAAGAGCAGGGCAGAGCCAGCACAGCAGACTGCAACCAGAGCCAGACGGAGAGTTTGGAGCTTCGGCTGACAACACTCCCCAGGGACCACTGGAAGTGCAGCCTGGCACCTCTAGCAACATTCCTGAACTCCCACAAATTCAGTAGGCTCATAATGCAGCATTCGTGCTTTGATTCATAAAGAAATAAAATGTGTGAGAGCGATGCTTCTGCTTTGCAGTCCCCCTCCCTAAAGCAGTCCCTCCAGTCCAGACTGGAACCATAATGGCTGGAGCAGTGTCTTTCAAAAAGAAATAAAAAGTGTGAGAGGGAGAGACAGCCACCCCAGAACTGTCCCCAGCAGCAACAGCATCTCTCCTAGACCCAGAGCCACCTTGCCCAAGGCGCGTCTTAGAGCCGCATTTCATACTGTTACAAAGTACAAAATGATTGCAACAAATTTATGCTTTGCCCACAGTTTGTGACTTCGTGTGCTGCTTTGACCACACAGATCCTATGTAGCAGGCTAGACACAGTAGCACACTCACAGTCAATCAAGCAAACACATACACCCAGAGAGAAAGAGGGAGATAAATATAATTTTAAAAAATATAATAGTTCTGTTTTTTTTAAGAAAGTTAAACAGGGCAGAAGACAAAACACACTCCCCCTCAGTCACAGTACCCCCACTCATGCTAACCTAACCCTTCAAATCAATCCAACCAGAAAACGTATAAAAATAAAAATTATAACTCAAAGTCTCTCAAACACACAGGCAGCAATGCACAGTCAAACGAACCCGAGACACAAAGATGCAAGAGATTATTGAAAGCTTTCCTTTCAAATGTCTGTGCTTTTCATGTGGAGATGATCTTCCCTGCTAGGTTTTGGTCCAGAACAGGAGTGGGCAGAAGGTCCCACCATGATTTAGCATGTATTGTGACCCATGCCTACTATGGTGGCTCCATCACCACGCTTTGAACACGCTCACTAAGCATTTACTGTAAAAGAGTAAGCAGCTGAGCCGTGGCTTAGAGTGTTGTGTGAACAGTCCCAGCATCCCATTGTTGTTGGTATTCTGGTCCCACCTCTTTTAGTTTTGGCCAGCCCCCCTTTGGCTTCACCCAAGCCCACAACAGGAATGTGGCCAGCTCTGAAATCGTATTCAGCCCTTGAGTTGAAACTCATGTTCATGCGAATTCCATCTCGAAGCACATTCTGACTCCAGTATGTGCCAGAGTGCAAGCTTTGCTTTTTTTCTATTTGCAGGAAATATTTTGAAATGTGCACATTCTTCTCCCATTGATTAACATGGACTTGTGTGAATTTTTCAAAATGCACATGTTTGAAGTGTGCCAAATTCTCCATGCTCATGCCATGCCTTACCTCGAGGAAGAGTCCTCTGATAAGGAAGAGGAGGGGAGAGCCAGCACAGCAGGCTGCAGCCAGAGCCAGAAAGAGAGCTGGAAGCTTTGGCTGACAGCACTCCCCTGGGACCAATGGAAGTGCAGCCTGGCACCTTTTGTGACATTCTTGGACTCCTCCAAATGCAGGAGGCTCAATTGCAGCATTCTTGTTTTGCTACGTTGAACTATACAGGTCCCTAAACCTTCTGCAGCCCACCTAGACCACCCTCCTGGACAATTCCTGAGTGGCTTATGCATTGGGATCAACGACTGTACTATTTTTGGTCTCGCTCATGCCTTCCACTGCACTATTTGGAATCCTGTATATGACCTTGGACTGGACTGCCTTCTCACTTTCTTTACCCTTGGAACTATCTGGACCTTGACAAGGGCACTTGCTAGCCTTACAGCAGGACAACCTACCCAGAAGGCCAGTGATCTTCCCTCGGACTAATAGTAGCGTCCTGTGAAATCAAACAACTAGTTCTCTGCTCGGGCCCGATATCATGGATGCCAGAAATTGTATCTGGGACCTATCGTGTGCAGAGAACATGATCTTCAAACAAAGAACATGATCTTCAACCTTGAAAAACCAAGGAATGGGATTATGACATCCTGAAAAGCAAAAGCTATACTTCCACGGAGCGAAATGTTTTCCTATTATTTTAAGGAGAAAGCAATACAACGAGACAAGGTACTGCGGTTTGGCCTTTTATTATCCACCTGGTGTACAGTGCGATTCAGTATCGACAGAGGATTTGTTGAAAGAGATGAAAGGAAAGAGAGAGCATCCCAACCCTAAAGGCGCAGCATTTCAGAAATACAACAGGCATGCCCCCTTCGCAACCTGAAGTCAACAGAAGAAGAGGTGCAGAATCCGCTGAAACTGAAAGGAGGCAGGTGCAAAGCTTCAGGCACAGAGCTCAACAAATTCATGTTTGCAAGGAGCCAAGTGGGGTTCGACAGTGGAGCGGGTGTTGGTGCTATTTCTTGGACAGTCAGGTTTTGCAGAGCTCAGCTTCCATTGAGAGGTTCTCTTGGGATTTTTCAGCACCTACATTGCTTAGGGTAGCAGCAGGAACCACAGGATCCACAACCACAGGAGCCACAGCCACAACCACAGCCACCACAGCCACAACCGCAGCAACCACAACCACAGGAACCACAACCACAGGAACCACAACAGGACTGTCCTCCGCAGCAGGGTGAACAGCAGGACTTTCCGCCACAGCAGGGTGAACAGCAGGACTGTCCTCCACAGCAAGGGGAGCAGCAGGACTGTCCTCCACAGCAAGGGGAGCAGCAGGACTGTCCTCCACAGCAAGGGGAGCAGCAGGACTGTCCTCCACAGCAAGGGGAGCAGCAGGACTGTCCGCCACAGCAGGGGGAGCAGCACGACCGGCCACAGCAGCAGGGGGAGCAGCCACAACAGGAACAGCACACCATCTTTGCAATGAGGAGGGAAGGTGGAACTGAAAGAAATCAAGAGATATCCTGTGAACCAACCACAACATTCTCCAATGATAAAAGGCATCACATCAAAATAGACCTGAATTAGGTAGACTGATGTATGCCCGTATTTCAAATCATGTTCCTCCAGTGAGTGATCATACTTATGTCTACCTTTGACTACCAAGACCCAAGGATTTCATACGATGTCGCTCAATCTATACATCTAGAATGTTCTTCTTGAGAGATCGTATGTGACAATCTCTACTTTCTCTGGATAGTGTCATAGACCAGGGTGGGCAAGAACTAGAACTTAGCAAATTCTGATCCCAACATTCCTGGTGTCTGGGTTTCTGCCTGACATTTTGCTTCAATATAAAGCCTGGACCATATTATACATGATGTGGCAAGGGAACCACTCTTCTTAGAAAAGTGCAAATACATCTATTAGCTGGTTGGGTGTCTTCGAAGTGCATCTTTAGGACACAGGGGCTAGTCACATCCATATCTTTCATTTTACGCCGTATCTGTAAGACTCTTGATTCGGTGGACAAGAATTAGTAGATATTTTGCAAACCTGGAGATGTTATTCCTGTTGAAGGCCTGAGCCCTCTTGCATTCAAGAAAACAACAACAACCAGGATGTAAATTCTTGGCTTAGAATTTACACAATGTGCAAAAAGGATGCTCACTCCCACTATACAAAGGCACAACACAAGACTAATTTGGTTCACTGAAGTGTCCAAATGCAAAGAAAAACAATTGACTCCCAGTCTTTTAAGAATGAAAAAACATGGAACCCAGAGCTCACCTTATTCAGTAGTAGGAATTGATGTGGATGTTGGATCCAGTGAGTGAGTGAAGAAATTCACAAATGGCGGGCCATTTTATAGAGCTCTCTGCATCCTTCAAGGAGCAATGAGGCACTACCCAAGAATGATGACGTCTTCATTATCCCTCCACAATGGTCTCCATTAAGCCCTCATCCACATATGATCCTTCTTTGTGTCCACGTCTTCAATTTGTTTTTCAAAAAGGATATGATTAAAACTGTACTTTTGTAATAACAGTGCAATTCTCACCTCTGACCAAAGGGGCATTTAAAGGATTTCATTTTAAAAGAACTATGTTGAGATGAATGGGCATCATATGAGTTTCTTATTGTGATCCAGCCTCTAAGATTCTTGATTACCAAAAAACCTCATGTTTCCCCACCAGACTAAGCACATCTGCTATTTGTTTCGGGGGGGGGGGCATATGTTTTCCCATAATGAATACAATCAACACTAGTAAAGACTCATGGATTGCATATCTCAGTTAAAAAACAGCAGGAAATAATATGAGGCCATTACATTGGAGGACAATTGAGAGGTGGTTGCGCGCTAGCAAAAATGATCAAATTGACCGTGAAGCTAGACTACTGCATTATGGTTTACACTGGGCTGCCCTTGCCGCTGGAATTTTAGCTTCATGTAGGTTAAATGCAGTGACAGAGAAATCACTTGACCATTGAACCGGGGGTTGGACTCCATGGCCTTATAGGCCCCTTCCAACTCTGTTTTCTATGAGTCTATGATTCAGTGTCTTTACTAGGGTTGATGGTATTCCTTGTGGGGAAACATATGGCCCCCAGAAACAAATAGCAGATGTGCTTCGTCTGGTGGGGCATCATGAGGTTTTCTGGTTATAAAAATTGTTAGAGGCTGGATCACAACAAGAAACTCACATGATGCCCATTCATCTCTATATATTTCTTTGAAAAAGAAATCCTTTAAATGCCCCTTTGGTCAGAGGTGAGAATTGCACTGTTATTACAAGAGTACAGTTTTAATCATATACTTTTTCATAACCAAATTGAAGATTTGGACGCAGAGAAGGATCACACGCGGATGAGGGCTTCGTGGTGACCAACGTGGCGGGACAATGAAGACGTCATCATTCTTGGGTAGTGCCTCATTGCTCCTGGAAGGATGCAGAGAGCGCTATAAAATGGTCCACCAGTTGTGAATTTCTTCACTCACTCACTGGATCCAACATCCACATCAGTTCCTACTACTGAATAAGGTGAGCTCTGGGTTCCATGTTTTTTCATTCTTAAAAGACTGGGAGTCAATTGTTTTTCTTTGCATTTGGACACTTCAGTGAACCAAATTAGTCTTGTGTTGTGCC
Source organism: Anniella stebbinsi (assembly GCA_029215795.1). Taxonomy (NCBI): domain Eukaryota; kingdom Metazoa; phylum Chordata; class Lepidosauria; order Squamata; family Anniellidae; genus Anniella; species Anniella stebbinsi. The sequence goes on along the minus strand of JARDYH010000008.1, from coordinate 71,462,280 downwards.
TTTGTATAGTGGGAGTGAGCATCCTTTTTGCACATTGTGTAAATTCTAAGCCAAGAATTTACATCCTGGTTGTTGTTGTTTTCTTGAATGCAAGAGGGCTCAGGCCTTCAACAGGAATAACATCTCCAGGTTTGCAAAATATCTATTAATTCGTGTCCACCGAATCAAGAGTCTTACAGATACGGCGTAAAATGAAAGATATGGATGTGACTAGCCCCTGTGTCCTAAAGATGCACTTCGAAGACACCCAACCAGCTAATAGATGTATTTGCACTTTTCTAAGAAGAGTGGTTCCCTTGCCACATAATGTGTAACATGGCCCAAGCGTTATATAGACAGAACTCCAGACAGCAGGAATGCTGGGAGCAGAAAGTGCAGACTTCTACTTCTTGCCCACCCCGGGCTGTGATACTATCCAGAGAAATAGAGATTGCCACATACTAGCTCTCAAGAAGAATGTTATAAATATATAGACTGAGTGACATCATATGCAATCCTTGGGACTTGGTAGTCAAAGGTAGCCACTAGGAGGATCACTCACTGAAGGGACATGGTTTGAAATATGGTTGTACATCAGTCTACCTAATTCAGGTCATTTTATATGTGATGCCTTTCGTCATTGTGGTTGGTTGACAGGATATTTCTTGATTTCTTTCAGCTCCACCTTCCCTCCTCATTGCAAAGATGGTGTGCTGTTCCAGTTGTGGCTGCTCCCCCTGCTGCTGTGGCCGGTCTTGCTGCTCGCCCTGCTGCGGAGGACAGTCCTGCTGCTCCCCTTGCTGTGGAGGACAGTCTTGCTGTGGTTCCTGTGGTTGTGGTTCCTGTGGCTGTGGTGGCTGTGGCTGTGGCGGCTGTGGCTGTGGTGGCTGTGGCTGTGGCTGTGGATCCTGTGGTTGTGGATGCTGTGGTTCCTGCTGCTACCCTAAGCAATGTAGGTGCTGAACAATCCCAAGAGAACCTCTCAATGCAAGCTGAGTTCTGCAAAACCTGACCGTCCAAGGAATAGCACCAACACCCGCTCCACCGTCGAACCCCACTTGGCTCCTTGCATACATGAATTTGTTGAGTTCCGTGCCTTAAGCTTTGCACCTGCCTCCTTTCATTTTTAGCGGATTCTGCACCTCTTCTTCTCTTGACTTCACTTTGCAAAGGGGGTATGTCTGTCGCACATCTGCAATGCCGTGCCTTTAGGGTTGGGATGCTCTCTCTTCCCTTTCAGCTCTTTGAATAACTCCCCCGTCGATACTAAATCGCACTGTAAACCTGGTGGATAATAAAATGCCAAACTACAGTACCTTGTCTCATTGGATTGCTTTCTCTGTAAAATTGTAGGAAACCATTTAGCTCAATGTGAGTATAGCGTTTGCTTTTCAGGATGTCATAATCCCATTCCTTGGTTTTTGAAGTTTGAAAATCACGTTCTCTGTTTGACGATCATGTTCTCTGCACACAAAAGGTCCGAGATCCAGTTCCTGGCATCCATGTGAATAGATATCAGGTGTGAGCAGAGATCTAGTTATTTGAGATCCCAGAAATCCACTGTTAGTCAGAGGAAAGGTTTTATACTGGATTCCAATTAGTGCAGTAGAAGGCAGGGGAGAGATCAAAAATAGTTCAGCAGTTGATCCAAATGCAGAAGCCACTCAGGGATTGTCCGGGGGGTGGGGGTGGGGGTCTAGGTGGGCTGCCGAAGGTTTAGGGACCTGCATTGTCCAATGAATCAAAGCACGAATGCTGCATTATGAGCCTACTGAATTTGTGGGAGTTCAGGAATGTTGCTAGAGGTGCCAGGCTGCACTTCCAGTGGTCCCTGGGGAGTGTTGTCAGCCGAAGCTCCAAACTCTCCGTCTGGCTCTGGTTGCAGTCTGCTGTGCTGGCTCTGCCCTGCTCTTCCTCATTAGAGGAATCTTCTTTGAGGTAATGCATGGCATGTGCATTAAAAAAGTTGGCACATTTGACACATGTGCATTTTAAAAAATCCACACAAATCCATGTTACTGAATGGGAGAAGAATGTGCACATTTCAACAAATGTCATGCAAGTGGGAAAAAAGGAAAGCTTGCACCCTGGCACATACTGGATTTAGAATGTGCTTCGAGATGGAATTCGCTTGAACTTGAGTTTCAGCTCAGGGGCTGAATACAATGTCAGAGCCGGCCACATTCCTGTTGTGGGCTTGGGTGAAGCCAAAGGGGGGCTGGCCAAAACTAAAAGTGGTGGGGCCACAGTACCAACAATTATGAGATGCTGGGCCTTTTCAGACAACACGTTAAGCCATGGCTCAGCTGCTAACCCTTTTATAGCAAATTTATTTATGTATTTATTACATTTGTATACCGTCCCATAGCCAAAGCTCTCTGGGCGGTTTACATAGGATTAAAAGAATTAAAAACAATATACAAAAATTAAAACAACAAAAACATACCACAGTACACCCATACATTAAAAACCGCTACAACAGCCCCAAAAGCTACAAAAACAAAAACAAACCCAGGCTCCTCAGATATTGCCAAATGCCTGAGAGAAGAGGAAAGTCTTGACCTGGCGCCGAAAAGATAACAATGTTGGCGCCAGGCGGGCCATGTTCAGGGAGATCGTTCCACAATTGGGGGGCCACCACAGAGAAGGCATGTTCAAAGCGTGGTTATGGAGCCACGATAGTTAGGAATGGTTCACACTACATGCTAAATCGTGGTTCATATGACATGCTTGCTAAGCCATAGTGTTGAGCTCAGAATCCTTAGCGTGTTCTCTGAATAGGGTCATTAAGTTACTAACGGTAATTAAGACCTGGGAGAGGCATTTCAGCTGTTTGGAATGGAAGGGAGGATATGAAAAAGCCATGTCATCAGTCTGGGATTTTTCTAAAGATCCCACCCAGCCATACCCCTCTGTCAGAAGGCAGAATTGTGCATGCCACATGACCTGCCCTTGGATCCCAAAACTACCCAGCTGTCTTCAGGTGCAGTGGAAGATGCAATTCCTCCAGCAATAGGAAGCAAAATACAACTTCCAGTAGCATCTGTATATGGAATAGGAAATGGGCTGCAATCTTGTCCCTCACTTCAGACAGTGAAATGTCTTCCACCATCCCTATGGCTCTCTACCCCTCTCTCTATAAATTTCCCCACAATGCCACTGTGATTTGCGTCTCAAAGTGTCCTGCCTGATGTGGTTCCAGGCACCCAGAGGTGCTACAATCAGAAAGGCACAGGTGAGGACTTGGCACGTCAATTCAGGTCCAGGTTGGGAGAGCTGAATAATCAGGCAAGTTGGACCAGGCAGGGTCTTCCTGGACCTTGGCCAGCTCCAAGTTAGCTCAGACTCAGGTAAAGGAAGGAATCTGTTGACTCAGCAACAGCCAAAGCCTTTCTAAAGCCATAAAAAGGCCAACAGCTCAAGAGTTGTAGTTAACTCCACCCCCTCAAAGAAGCAGTTTGCTTCTTAAAGGGCTACTGCCTCATTTGTAGCCACTGGCTATAAACCGACAAGGTGGGTTTGGTGAAGACTCTAATGGGAGAAGTCAGGTAGAGGAACATCCTCTGGTACGGAAGGTCTTGGCCCAATGTGGGTTGAATTGGTGGAGGGAGTCTCCTCCATCACTGAGTCCTCTTTGGAGCCACAAGATTAGTCAAGGCTGGGAATGTGATGCAATTTGGGTTCCTCTCATTATGCTGGGAAAAGTTCTCCCTAACACATGACAATAGAAATCCTTGCTGATCTGCAACAACTCCCTCAGAGATACACCAGGAAGTCAAAATCTACATCTCATTTGTGTCACATTTGCGGCACGCTGGTAGGAAAAGGGAGTCAGATATGCTTGCCAATCTAATGCAAATCACCCAGAGATATGCCAGGAGGTCCAGATCGACCTTCTGCCCACTCCTGTTCTGGACCAAAACCTAGCAGGGAAGATCATCTCCACATGAAAAGCACAGACATTTGAAAGGAAAGCTTTCTGAATGAAAGTCCAAGAGCATGCCATACTCAGGTATTGTAGAATTTTGGTGAAGTAGGATTGAAAAGACCCTGGACACCGAGAGGAAAACGGTGGTGTTATCTCTACCTTAGACAAATGAATAGGTTTCCCTCCTTTAGCAGGACTATGACTTTGGGAAAGATGAAAGATAAGGGAAGTTGAGAAGTAGACAATAAGTTAGCAAACGAGGGTGGTTCAAAGCTTGAGGTGTCTAATTTGGCAGGGAAGCAAGGCAAATAAATCTACTTCGTGGGTGTTGAAGCTCTTCTGTCTGGCAGCTTCCATCTGCTTGGAGGAGATGTTTTGGATTCCTAAGGAATGTCCTGAGACACCACTGGGGAAATAAGAACACCAATGTTGGCTACTTCACCTTCATTTTGAGCAGGCTGTTTGGGGAATAAAACCAAAAGGTGGTGGTGGGAGGAGGAGGAGGAGGAGGAGGAGGAGAACCTTGGCAGCCATAAAGAGCTGGTTGTCAGTTGGGATGCCACACGGGGAGCAGCACGAATTGGTTGCACAGCAGGGGGAGCAGCTAGACTTAATGGAGCTGCTGGACTGAGTGCAGCATCTGGACTGCTGCTGCCTGCTGTGCTGTGGCTCCCCCTGCTGTTTCAGGCAGTGCTGCTGTCCCTGTTCCTGCCCATGATGATGGTGACCTTCTCTTGCACTCACGTTAGTTTAGTGGTGTCTGCTGATGTTCCAAAGGCTGCTACTTGATGCATTGTATGTAGTGAAGAAAAGCCAAGTGGTGAAGAAGATCCAATGGAAGCCTTGAATGCAAACAATGTCCTCTTTCTGACGGTCCAAAGAATTCCACCACCATCGTTGAATGGTGGTTGGCTCCTGGCTCTCACTCATTTGTCGAGTTCAGTGCCTGCCCCTTTTAAGTATTGGTGGGTTCCCCATGTCTCCTCTTGACTTCAGTTTGGAATGGAGGCATCCCTGTTGTACGTCTGAAAAGCTGTTCTCAGGATGGATTTGCACAAATTCCTGTTGTAATTTATAGTAATTGGTTTTTATACCAAACAAACCATTCCCAAAACTTTGGTGGGGGAAAAAAGCCTAGTTCAATATGCAAATGTAAGCTGTGTCTGTGGTGCTGGACATATCCAGTGAACCCCCCAAATGCTCCCCCAAAATGGCGGGTAATAAATAAATAAATAAATAATTATTAGTAGTATTAGTATTATTAAGGCCAGGTAATGTGACATGCACAGGTTTGCCTTCTTACAGAGTGGTATGGCCTGGGTAGATCAATAGAAGTATCCCATGCGGTGACATGGGTTATTCGTATCCTCCCTTCCATTCGAAACAGTTGAAATGCCTCTCCTAGGGCTTAATTACTGTTAGTAAGATAATGACCCTATTCAGAAGATACGCTTAGGATTTTAAGCTAAACGCTATGGCTTAGTATGTCATGTGAACCATGATTTAGCATGTATTGTGACCCATGCCTACTATGGTGGCTCCATCACCACGCTTTGAACACGCTCACTAAGCATTTACTGTAAAAGAGTAAGCAGCTGAGCCGTGGCTTAGAGTGTTGTGTGAACAGTCCCAGCATCCCATTGTTGTTGGTATTCTGGTCCCACCTCTTTTAGTTTTGGCCAGCCCCCCTTTGGCTTCACCCAAGCCCACAACAGGAATGTGGCCAGCTCTGAAATCGTATTCAGCCCTTGAGTTGAAACTCATGTTCATGCGAATTCCATCTCGAAGCACATTCTGACTCCAGTATGTGCCAGAGTGCAAGCTTTGCTTTTTTTCTATTTGCAGGAAATATTTTGAAATGTGCACATTCTTCTCCCATTGATTAACATGGACTTGTGTGAATTTTTCAAAATGCACATGTTTGAAGTGTGCCAAATTCTCCATGCTCATGCCATGCCTTACCTCGAGGAAGAGTCCTCTGATAAGGAAGAGGAGGGGAGAGCCAGCACAGCAGGCTGCAGCCAGAGCCAGAAAGAGAGCTGGAAGCTTTGGCTGACAGCACTCCCCTGGGACCAATGGAAGTGCAGCCTGGCACCTTTTGTGACATTCTTGGACTCCTCCAAATGCAGGAGGCTCAATTGCAGCATTCTTGTTTTGCTACGTTGAACTATACAGGTCCCTAAACCTTCTGCAGCCCACCTAGACCACCCTCCTGGACAATTCCTGAGTGGCTTATGCATTGGGATCAACGACTGTACTATTTTTGGTCTCGCTCATGCCTTCCACTGCACTATTTGGAATCCTGTATATGACCTTGGACTGGACTGCCTTCTCACTTTCTTTACCCTTGGAACTATCTGGACCTTGACAAGGGCACTTGCTAGCCTTACAGCAGGACAACCTACCCAGAAGGCCAGTGATCTTCCCTCGGACTAATAGTAGCGTCCTGTGAAATCAAACAACTAGTTCTCTGCTCGGGCCCGATATCATGGATGCCAGAAATTGTATCTGGGACCTATCGTGTGCAGAGAACATGATCTTCAAACAAAGAACATGATCTTCAACCTTGAAAAACCAAGGAATGGGATTATGACATCCTGAAAAGCAAAAGCTATACTTCCACGGAGCGAAATGTTTTCCTATTATTTTAAGGAGAAAGCAATACAACGAGACAAGGTACTGCGGTTTGGCCTTTTATTATCCACCTGGTGTACAGTGCGATTCAGTATCGACAGAGGATTTGTTGAAAGAGATGAAAGGAAAGAGAGAGCATCCCAACCCTAAAGGCGCAGCATTTCAGAAATACAACAGGCATGCCCCCTTCGCAACCTGAAGTCAACAGAAGAAGAGGTGCAGAATCCGCTGAAACTGAAAGGAGGCAGGTGCAAAGCTTCAGGCACAGAGCTCAACAAATTCATGTTTGCAAGGAGCCAAGTGGGGTTCGACGGTGGAGCGGGTGTTGGTGCTATTTCTTGGACAGTCAGGTTTTGCAGAGCTCAGCTTCCATTGAGAGGTTCTCTTGGGATTTTTCAGCACCTACATTGCTTAGGGTAGCAGCAGGAACCACAGGATCCACAACCACAGGAGCCACAGCCACAACCACAGCCACCACAGCCACAACCGCAGCAACCACAACCACAGGAACCACAACCACAGGAACCACAACAGGACTGTCCTCCGCAGCAGGGTGAACAGCAGGACTTTCCGCCACAGCAGGGTGAACAGCAGGACTGTCCTCCACAGCAAGGGGAGCAGCAGGACTGTCCTCCACAGCAAGGGGAGCAGCAGGACTGTCCTCCACAGCAAGGGGAGCAGCAGGACTGTCCTCCACAGCAAGGGGAGCAGCAGGACTGTCCGCCACAGCAGGGGGAGCAGCACGACCGGCCACAGCAGCAGGGGGAGCAGCCACAACAGGAACAGCACACCATCTTTGCAATGAGGAGGGAAGGTGGAACTGAAAGAAATCAAGAGATATCCTGTGAACCAACCACAACATTCTCCAATGATAAAAGGCATCACATCAAAATAGACCTGAATTAGGTAGACTGATGTATGCCCGTATTTCAAATCATGTTCCTCCAGTGAGTGATCATACTTATGTCTACCTTTGACTACCAAGACCCAAGGATTTCATACGATGTCGCTCAATCTATACATCTAGAATGTTCTTCTTGAGAGATCGTATGTGACAATCTCTACTTTCTCTGGATAGTGTCATAGACCAGGGTGGGCAAGAACTAGAACTTAGCAAATTCTGATCCCAACATTCCTGGTGTCTGGGTTTCTGCCTGACATTTTGCTTCAATATAAAGCCTGGACCATATTATACATGATGTGGCAAGGGAACCACTCTTCTTAGAAAAGTGCAAATACATCTATTAGCTGGTTGGGTGTCTTCGAAGTGCATCTTTAGGACACAGGGGCTAGTCACATCCATATCTTTCATTTTACGCCGTATCTGTAAGACTCTTGATTCGGTGGACAAGAATTAGTAGATATTTTGCAAACCTGGAGATGTTATTCCTGTTGAAGGCCTGAGCCCTCTTGCATTCAAGAAAACAACAACAACCAGGATGTAAATTCTTGGCTTAGAATTTACACAATGTGCAAAAAGGATGCTCACTCCCACTATACAAAGGCACAACACAAGACTAATTTGGTTCACTGAAGTGTCCAAATGCAAAGAAAAACAATTGACTCCCAGTCTTTTAAGAATGAAAAAACATGGAACCCAGAGCTCACCTTATTCAGTAGTAGGAATTGATGTGGATGTTGGATCCAGTGAGTGAGTGAAGAAATTCACAAATGGCGGGCCATTTTATAGAGCTCTCTGCATCCTTCAAGGAGCAATGAGGCACTACCCAAGAATGATGACGTCTTCATTATCCCTCCACAATGGTCTCCATTAAGCCCTCATCCACATATGATCCTTCTTTGTGTCCACGTCTTCAATTTGTTTTTCAAAAAGGATATGATTAAAACTGTACTTTTGTAATAACAGTGCAATTCTCACCTCTGACCAAAGGGGCATTTAAAGGATTTCATTTTAAAAGAACTATGTTGAGATGAATGGGCATCATATGAGTTTCTTATTGTGATCCAGCCTCTAAGATTCTTGATTACCAAAAAACCTCATGTTTCCCCACCAGACTAAGCACATCTGCTATTTGTTTCGGGGGGGGGGGGGCATATGTTTTCTCATAATGAATACAATCAACACTAGTAAAGACTCATGGATTGCATATCTCAGTCAAAAAACAGCACGAAATAATATCAGGCCATTACGTTGGAGGACAATTGAGAGGTGGTTGCGCGCTAGCAAAAATGATCAAATTGACCGCGAAGCTAGACTACTGCATTATGGTTTACACTGGGCTGCCCTTGCCGCTGGAATTTTAGTTTCATGTAGGTTAAATGCAGTGACAGAGAAATCACTTGACCATTGAACAGGGGGTTGGACTCCATGGCCTTATAGGCCCCTTCCAACTCTGTTTTCTATGAGTCTATGATTCAGTGTCTTTACTAGTGTTGATGGTATTCCTTGTGGGGAAACATATGGCCCCCAGAAACAAATAGCAAATGTGCTTCGTCTGGTGGGGCATCATGAGGTTAGAGGCTGGATCACAACAAGAAACTCACATGATGCCCATTCATCTCTATATATTTCTTTGAAAAAGAAATCCTTTAAATGCCCCTTTGGTCAGAGGTGAGAATTGCACTGTTATTACAAGAGTACAGTTTTAATCATATACTTTTTCATAACCAAATTGAAGATTTGGACGCAGAGATGGATCACACGCGGATGAGGGCTTCGTGGTGACCAACGTGGCGGGACAATGAAGACGTCATCATTCTTGGGTAGTGCCTCATTGCTCCTGGAAGGATGCAGAGAGCGCTATAAAATGGTCCACCAGTTGTGAATTTCTTCACTCACTCACTGGATCCAACATCCACATCAGTTCCTACTACTGAATAAGGTGAGCTCTAGGTTCCATGTTTTTTCATTCTTAAAAGACTGGGAGTCAATTGTTTTTCTTTGCATTTGGACACTTCAGTGAACCAAATTAGTCTTGTGTTGTGCCTTTGTATAGTGGGAGTGAGCATCCTTTTTGCACATTGTGTAAATTCTAAGCCAAGAATTTACATCCTGGTTGTTGTTGTTTTCTTGAATGCAAGAGAGCTCAGGCCTTCAACAGGAATAACATCTCCAGGTTTGCAAAATATCTATTAATTCGTGTCCACCGAATCAAGAGTCTTACAGATACGGCGTAAAATGAAAGATATGGATGTGACTAGCCCCTGTGTCCTAAAGATGCACTTCGAAGACACCCAACCAGCTAATAGATGTATTTGCACTTTTCTAAGAAGAGTGGTTCCCTTGCCACATAATGTGTAACATGGCCCAAGCGTTATATAGACAGAACTCCAGACAGCAGGAATGCTGGGAGCAGAAAGTGCAGACTTCTACTTCTTGCCCACCCCGGGCTGTGATACTATCCAGAGAAATAGAGATTGCCACATACTAGCTCTCAAGAAGAATGTTATAAATATATAGACTGAGTGACATCATATGCAATCCTTGGGACTTGGTAGTCAAAGGTAGCCACTAGGAGGATCACTCACTGAAGGGACATGGTTTGAAATATGGTTGTACATCAGTCTACCTAATTCAGGTCATTTTATATGTGATGCCTTTCGTCATTGTGGTTGGTTGACAGGATATTTCTTGATTTCTTTCAGCTCCACCTTCCCTCCTCATTGCAAAGATGGTGTGCTGTTCCAGTTGTGGCTGCTCCCCCTGCTGCTGTGGCCGGTCTTGCTGCTCGCCCTGCTGCGGAGGACAGTCCTGCTGCTCCCCTTGCTGTGGAGGACAGTCTTGCTGTGGTTCCTGTGGCTGTGGTGGCTGTGGCTGTGGCGGCTGTGGCTGTGGTGGCTGTGGCTGTGGCTGTGGATCCTGTGGTTGTGGATGCTGTGGTTCCTGCTGCTACCCTAAGCAATGTAGGTGCTGAACAATCCCAAGAGAACCTCTCAATGCAAGCTGAGTTCTGCAAAACCTGACCGTCCAAGGAATAGCACCAACACCCGCTCCACCGTCGAACCCCACTTGGCTCCTTGCATACATGAATTTGTTGAGTTCCGTGCCTTAAGCTTTGCACCTGCCTCCTTTCATTTTTAGCGGATTCTGCACCTCTTCTTCTCTTGACTTCACTTTGCAAAGGGGGTATGTCTGTCGCACATCTGCAATGCCGTGCCTTTAGGGTTGGGATGCTCTCTCTTCCCTTTCAGCTCTTTGAATAACTCCCCCGTCGATACTAAATCGCACTGTAAACCTGGTGGATAATAAAATGCCAAACTACAGTACCTTGTCTCATTGGATTGCTTTCTCTGTAAAATTGTAGGAAACCATTTAGCTCAATGTGAGTATAGCGTTTGCTTTTCAGGATGTCATAATCCCATTCCTTGGTTTTTGAAGTTTGAAAATCACGTTCTCTGTTTGACGATCATGTTCTCTGCACACAAAAGGTCCGAGATCCAGTTCCTGGCATCCATGTGAATAGATATCAGGTGTGAGCAGAGATCTAGTTATTTGAGATCCCAGAAATCCACTGTTAGTCAGAGGAAAGGTTTTATACTGGATTCCAATTAGTGCAGTAGAAGGCAGGGGAGAGATCAAAAATAGTTCAGCAGTTGATCCAAATGCAGAAGCCACTCAGGGATTGTCCGGGGGGTGGGGGTGGGGGTCTAGGTGGGCTGCCGAAGGTTTAGGGACCTGCATTGTCCAATGAATCAAAGCACGAATGCTGCATTATGAGCCTACTGAATTTGTGGGAGTTCAGGAATGTTGCTAGAGGTGCCAGGCTGCACTTCCAGTGGTCCCTGGGGAGTGTTGTCAGCCGAAGCTCCAAACTCTCCGTCTGGCTCTGGTTGCAGTCTGCTGTGCTGGCTCTGCCCTGCTCTTCCTCATTAGAGGAATCTTCTTTGAGGTAATGCATGGCATGTGCATTAAAAAAGTTGGCACATTTGACACATGTGCATTTTAAAAAATCCACACAAATCCATGTTACTGAATGGGAGAAGAATGTGCACATTTCAACAAATGTCATGCAAGTGGGAAAAAAGGAAAGCTTGCACCCTGGCACATACTGGATTTAGAATGTGCTTCGAGATGGAATTCGCTTGAACTTGAGTTTCAGCTCAGGGGCTGAATACAATGTCAGAGCCGGCCACATTCCTGTTGTGGGCTTGGGTGAAGCCAAAGGGGGGCTGGCCAAAACTAAAAGTGGTGGGGCCACAGTACCAACAATTATGAGATGCTGGGCCTTTTCAGACAACACGTTAAGCCATGGCTCAGCTGCTAACCCTTTTATAGCAAATTTATTTATGTATTTATTACATTTGTATACCGTCCCATAGCCAAAGCTCTCTGGGCGGTTTACATAGGATTAAAAGAATTAAAAACAATATACAAAAATTAAAACAACAAAAACATACCACAGTACACCCATACATTAAAAACCGCTACAACAGCCCCAAAAGCTACAAAAACAAAAACAAACCCAGGCTCCTCAGATATTGCCAAATGCCTGAGAGAAGAGGAAAGTCTTGACCTGGCGCCGAAAAGATAACAATGTTGGCGCCAGGCGGGCCATGTTCAGGGAGATCGTTCCACAATTGGGGGGCCACCACAGAGAAGGCATGTTCAAAGCGTGGTTATGGAGCCACGATAGTTAGGAATGGTTCACACTACATGCTAAATCGTGGTTCATATGACATGCTTGCTAAGCCATAGTGTTGAGCTCAGAATCCTTAGCGTGTTCTCTGAATAGGGTCATTAAGTTACTAACGGTAATTAAGACCAGGGAGAGGCATTTCAGCTGTTTGGAATGGAAGGGAGGATATGAAAAAGCCATGTCATCAGTCTGGGATTTTTCTAAAGATCCCACCCAGCCATACCCCTCTGTCAGAAGGCAGAATTGTGCATGCCACATGACCTGCCCTTGGATCCCAAAACTACCCAGCTGTCTTCAGGTGCAGTGGAAGATGCAATTCCTCCAGCAATAGGAAGCAAAATACAACTTCCAGTAGCATCTGTATATGGAATAGGAAATGGGCTGCAATCTTGTCCCTCACTTCAGACAGTGAAATGTCTTCCACCATCCCTATGGCTCTCTACCCCTCTCTCTATAAATTTCCCCACAATGCCACTGTGATTTGCGTCTCAAAGTGTCCTGCCTGATGTGGTTCCAGGCACCCAGAGGTGCTACAATCAGAAAGGCACAGGTGAGGACTTGGCACGTCAATTCAGGTCCAGGTTGGGAGAGCTGAATAATCAGGCAAGTTGGACCAGGCAGGGTCTTCCTGGACCTTGGCCAGCTCCAAGTTAGCTCAGACTCAGGTAAAGGAAGGAATCTGTTGACTCAGCAACAGCCAAAGCCTTTCTAAAGCCATAAAAAGGCCAACAGCTCAAGAGTTGTAGTTAACTCCACCCCCTCAAAGAAGCAGTTTGCTTCTTAAAGGGCTACTGCCTCATTTGTAGCCACTGGCTATAAACCGACAAGGTGGGTTTGGTGAAGACTCTAATGGGAGAAGTCAGGTAGAGGAACATCCTCTGGTACGGAAGGTCTTGGCCCAATGTGGGTTGAATTGGTGGAGGGAGTCTCCTCCATCACTGAGTCCTCTTTGGAGCCACAAGATTAGTCAAGGCTGGGAATGTGATGCAATTTGGGTTCCTCTCATTATGCTGGGAAAAGTTCTCCCTAACACATGACAATAGAAATCCTTGCTGATCTGCAACAACTCCCTCAGAGATACACCAGGAAGTCAAAATCTACATCTCATTTGTGTCACATTTGCGGCACGCTGGTAGGAAAAGGGAGTCAGATATGCTTGCCAATCTAATGCAAATCACCCAGAGATATGCCAGGAGGTCCAGATCGACCTTCTGCCCACTCCTGTTCTGGACCAAAACCTAGCAGGGAAGATCATCTCCACATGAAAAGCACAGACATTTGAAAGGAAAGCTTTCTGAATGAAAGTCCAAGAGCATGCCATACTCAGGTATTGTAGAATTTTGGTGAAGTAGGATTGAAAAGACCCTGGACACCGAGAGGAAAACGGTGGTGTTATCTCTACCTTAGACAAATGAATAGGTTTCCCTCCTTTAGCAGGACTATGACTTTGGGAAAGATGAAAGATAAGGGAAGTTGAGAAGTAGACAATAAGTTAGCAAACGAGGGTGGTTCAAAGCTTGAGGTGTCTAATTTGGCAGGGAAGCAAGGCAAATAAATCTACTTCGTGGGTGTTGAAGCTCTTCTGTCTGGCAGCTTCCATCTGCTTGGAGGAGATGTTTTGGATTCCTAAGGAATGTCCTGAGACACCACTGGGGAAATAAGAACACCAATGTTGGCTACTTCACCTTCATTTTGAGCAGGCTGTTTGGGGAATAAAACCAAAAGGTGGTGGTGGGAGGAGGAGGAGGAGGAGGAGGAGGAGGAGAACCTTGGCAGCCATAAAGAGCTGGTTGTCAGTTGGGATGCCACACGGGGAGCAGCACGAATTGGTTGCACAGCAGGGGGAGCAGCTAGACTTAATGGAGCTGCTGGACTGAGTGCAGCATCTGGACTGCTGCTGCCTGCTGTGCTGTGGCTCCCCCTGCTGTTTCAGGCAGTGCTGCTGTCCCTGTTCCTGCCCATGATGATGGTGACCTTCTCTTGCACTCACGTTAGTTTAGTGGTGTCTGCTGATGTTCCAAAGGCTGCTACTTGATGCATTGTATGTAGTGAAGAAAAGCCAAGTGGTGAAGAAGATCCAATGGAAGCCTTGAATGCAAACAATGTCCTCTTTCTGACGGTCCAAAGAATTCCACCACCATCGTTGAATGGTGGTTGGCTCCTGGCTCTCACTCATTTGTCGAGTTCAGTGCCTGCCCCTTTTAAGTATTGGTGGGTTCCCCATGTCTCCTCTTGACTTCAGTTTGGAATGGAGGCATCCCTGTTGTACGTCTGAAAAGCTGTTCTCAGGATGGATTTGCACAAATTCCTGTTGTAATTTATAGTAATTGGTTTTTATACCAAACAAACCATTCCCAAAACTTTGGTGGGGGAAAAAAGCCTAGTTCAATATGCAAATGTAAGCTGTGTCTGTGGTGCTGGACATATCCAGTGAACCCCCCAAATGCTCCCCCAAAATGGCGGGTAATAAATAAATAAATAAATAAATAAATAATTATTAGTAGTATTAGTATTATTAAGGCCAGGTAATGTGACATGCACAGGTTTGCCTTCTTACAGAGTGGTATGGCCTGGGTAGATCAATAGAAGTATCCCATGCGGTGACATGGGTTATTCGTATCCTCCCTTCCATTCGAAACAGTTGAAATGCCTCTCCTAGGGCTTAATTACTGTTAGTAAGATAATGACCCTATTCAGAAGATACGCTTAGGATTTTAAGCTAAACGCTATGGCTTAGTATGTCATGTGAACCATGATTTAGCATGTATTGTGACCCATGCCTACTATGGTGGCTCCATCACCACGCTTTGAACACGCTCACTAAGCATTTACTGTAAAAGAGTAAGCAGCTGAGCCGTGGCTTAGAGTGTTGTGTGAACAGTCCCAGCATCCCATTGTTGTTGGTATTCTGGTCCCACCTCTTTTAGTTTTGGCCAGCCCCCCTTTGGCTTCACCCAAGCCCACAACAGGAATGTGGCCAGCTCTGAAATCGTATTCAGCCCTTGAGTTGAAACTCATGTTCATGCGAATTCCATCTCGAAGCACATTCTGACTCCAGTATGTGCCAGAGTGCAAGCTTTGCTTTTTTTCTATTTGCAGGAAATATTTTGAAATGTGCACATTCTTCTCCCATTGATTAACATGGACTTGTGTGAATTTTTCAAAATGCACATGTTTGAAGTGTGCCAAATTCTCCATGCTCATGCCATGCCTTACCTCGAGGAAGAGTCCTCTGATAAGGAAGAGGAGGGGAGAGCCAGCACAGCAGGCTGCAGCCAGAGCCAGAAAGAGAGCTGGAAGCTTTGGCTGACAGCACTCCCCTGGGACCAATGGAAGTGCAGCCTGGCACCTTTTGTGACATTCTTGGACTCCTCCAAATGCAGGAGGCTCAATTGCAGCATTCTTGTTTTGCTACGTTGAACTATACAGGTCCCTAAACCTTCTGCAGCCCACCTAGACCACCCTCCTGGACAATTCCTGAGTGGCTTATGCATTGGGATCAACGACTGTACTATTTTTGGTCTCGCTCATGCCTTCCACTGCACTATTTGGAATCCTGTATATGACCTTGGACTGGACTGCCTTCTCACTTTCTTTACCCTTGGAACTATCTGGACCTTGACAAGGGCACTTGCTAGCCTTACAGCAGGACAACCTACCCAGAAGGCCAGTGATCTTCCCTCGGACTAATAGTAGCGTCCTGTGAAATCAAACAACTAGTTCTCTGCTCGGGCCCGATATCATGGATGCCAGAAATTGTATCTGGGACCTATCGTGTGCAGAGAACATGATCTTCAAACAAAGAACATGATCTTCAACCTTGAAAAACCAAGGAATGGGATTATCACATCCTGAAAAGCAAAAGCTATACTTCCACGGAGCGAAATGTTTTCCTATTATTTTAAGGAGAAAGCAATACAACGAGACAAGGTACTGCGGTTTGGCCTTTTATTATCCACCTGGTGTACAGTGCGATTCAGTATCGACAGAGGATTTGTTGAAAGAGATGAAAGGAAAGAGAGAGCATCCCAACCCTAAAGGCGCAGCATTTCAGAAATACAACAGGCATGCCCCCTTCGCAACCTGAAGTCAACAGAAGAAGAGGTGCAGAATCCGCTGAAACTGAAAGGAGGCAGGTGCAAAGCTTCAGGCACAGAGCTCAACAAATTCATGTTTGCAAGGAGCCAAGTGGGGTTCGACGGTGGAGCGGGTGTTGGTGCTATTTCTTGGACAGTCAGGTTTTGCAGAGCTCAGCTTCCATTGAGAGGTTCTCTTGGGATTTTTCAGCACCTACATTGCTTAGGGTAGCAGCAGGAACCACAGGATCCACAACCACAGGAGCCACAGCCACAACCACAGCCACCACAGCCACAACCGCAGCAACCACAACCACAGGAACCACAACCACAGGAACCACAACAGGACTGTCCTCCGCAGCAGGGTGAACAGCAGGACTTTCCGCCACAGCAGGGTGAACAGCAGGACTGTCCTCCACAGCAAGGGGAGCAGCAGGACTGTCCTCCACAGCAAGGGGAGCAGCAGGACTGTCCGCCACAGCAGGGGGAGCAGCACGACCGGCCACAGCAGCAGGGGGAGCAGCCACAACAGGAACAGCACACCATCTTTGCAATGAGGAGGGAAGGTGGAACTGAAAGAAATCAAGAGATATCCTGTGAACCAACCACAACATTCTCCAATGATAAAAGGCATCACATCAAAATAGATCTGAATTAGGTAGACTGATGTATGCCCGTATTTCAAATCATGTTCCTCCAGTGAGTGATCATACTTATGTCTACCTTTGACTACCAAGACCCAAGGATTTCATACGATGTCGCTCAATCTATACATCTAGAATGTTCTTCTTGAGAGATCGTATGTGACAATCTCTACTTTCTCTGGATAGTGTCATAGACCAGGGTGGGCAAGAACTAGAACTTAGCAAATTCTGATCCCAACATTCCTGGTGTCTGGGTTTCTGCCTGACATTTTGCTTCAATATAAAGCCTGGACCATATTATACATGATGTGGCAAGGGAACCACTCTTCTTAGAAAAGTGCAAATACATCTATTAGCTGGTTGGGTGTCTTCGAAGTGCATCTTTAGGACACAGGGGCTAGTCACATCCATATCTTTCATTTTACACCGTATCTGTAAGACTCTTGATTCGGTGGACAAGAATTAGTAGATATTTTGCAAACCTGGAGATGTTATTCCTGTTGAAGGCCTGAGCCCTCTTGCATTCAAGAAAACAACAACAACCAGGATGTAAATTCTTGGCTTAGAATTTACACAATGTGCAAAAAGGATGCTCACTCCCACTATACAAAGGCACAACACAAGACTAATTTGGTTCACTGAAGTGTCCAAATGCAAAGAAAAACAATTGACTCCCAGTCTTTTAAGAATGAAAAAACATGGAACCCAGAGCTCACCTTATTCAGTAGTAGGAATTGATGTGGATGTTGGATCCAGTGAGTGAGTGAAGAAATTCACAAATGGCGGGCCATTTTATAGAGCTCTCTGCATCCTTCAAGGAGCAATGAGGCACTACCCAAGAATGATGACGTCTTCATTATCCCTCCACAATGGTCTCCATTAAGCCCTCATCCACATATGATCCTTCTTTGTGTCCACGTCTTCAATTTGTTTTTCAAAAAGGATATGATTAAAACTGTACTTTTGTAATAACAGTGCAATTCTCACCTCTGACCAAAGGGGCATTTAAAGGATTTCATTTTAAAAGAACTATGTTGAGATGAATGGGCATCATATGAGTTTCTTATTGTGATCCAGCCTCTAAGATTCTTGATTACCAAAAAACCTCATGTTTCCCCACCAGACTAAGCACATCTGCTATTTGTTTCGGGGGGGGGGGCATATGTTTTCCCATAATGAATACAATCAACACTAGTAAAGACTCATGGATTGCATATCTCAGTTAAAAAACAGCAGGAAATAATATGAGGCCATTACATTGGAGGACAATTGAGAGGTGGTTGCGCGCTAGCAAAAATGATCAAATTGACCGTGAAGCTAGACTACTGCATTATGGTTTACACTGGGCTGCCCTTGCCGCTGGAATTTTAGCTTCATGTAGGTTAAATGCAGTGACAGAGAAATCACTTGACCATTGAACCGGGGGTTGGACTCCATGGCCTTATAGGCCCCTTCCAACTCTGTTTTCTATGAGTCTATGATTCAGTGTCTTTACTAGGGTTGATGGTATTCCTTGTGGGGAAACATATGGCCCCCAGAAACAAATAGCAGATGTGCTTCGTCTGGTGGGGCATCATGAGGTTTTCTGGTTATAAAAATTGTTAGAGGCTGGATCACAACAAGAAACTCACATGATGCCCATTCATCTCTATATATTTCTTTGAAAAAGAAATCCTTTAAATGCCCCTTTGGTCAGAGGTGAGAATTGCACTGTTATTACAAGAGTACAGTTTTAATCATATACTTTTTCATAACCAAATTGAAGATTTGGACGCAGAGAAGGATCACACGCGGATGAGGGCTTCGTGGTGACCAACGTGGCGGGACAATGAAGACGTCATCATTCTTGGGTAGTGCCTCATTGCTCCTGGAAGGATGCAGAGAGCGCTATAAAATGGTCCACCAGTTGTGAATTTCTTCACTCACTCACTGGATCCAACATCCACATCAGTTCCTACTACTGAATAAGGTGAGCTCTGGGTTCCATGTTTTTTCATTCTTAAAAGACTGGGAGTCAATTGTTTTTCTTTGCATTTGGACACTTCAGTGAACCAAATTAGTCTTGTGTTGTGCCTTTGTATAGTGGGAGTGAGCATCCTTTTTGCACATTGTGTAAATTCTAAGCCAAGAATTTACATCCTGGTTGTTGTTGTTTTCTTGAATGCAAGAGGGCTCAGGCCTTCAACAGGAATAACATCTCCAGGTTTGCAAAATATCTATTAATTCGTGTCCACCGAATCAAGAGTCTTACAGATACGGCGTAAAATGAAAGATATGAATGTGACTAGCCCCTGTGTCCTAAAGATGCACTTCGAAGACACCCAACCAGCTAATAGATGTATTTGCACTTTTCTAAGAAGAGTGGTTCCCTTGCCACATAATGTGTAACATGGCCCAAGCGTTATATAGACAGAACTCCAGACAGCAGGAATGCTGGAAGCAGAAAGTGCAGACTTCTACTTCTTGCCCACCCCGGGCTGTGATACTATCCAGAGAAATAGAGATTGCCACATACTAGCTCTCAAGAAGAATGTTATAAATATATAGACTGAGTGACATCATATGCAATCCTTGGGACTTGGTAGTCAAAGGTAGCCACTAGGAGGATCACTCACTGAAGGGACATGGTTTGAAATATGGTTGTACATCAGTCTTCCTAATTCAGGTCATTTTATATGTGATGCCTTTCGTCATTGTGGTTGGTTGACAGGATATTTCTTGATTTCTTTCAGCTCCACCTTCCCTCCTCATTGCAAAGATGGTGTGCTGTTCCAGTTGTGGCTGCTCCCCCTGCTGCTGTGGCCGGTCTTGCTGCTCGCCCTGCTGCGGAGGACAGTCCTGCTGCTCCCCTTGCTGTGGAGGACAGTCTTGCTGTGGTTCCTGTGGTTGTGGTTCCTGTGGCTGTGGTGGCTGTGGCTGTGGCGGCTGTGGCTGTGGTGGCTGTGGCTGTGGATCCTGTGGTTGTGGATGCTGTGGTTCCTGCTGCTACCCTAAGCAATGTAGGTGCTGAACAATCCCAAGAGAACCTCTCAATGCAAGCTGAGTTCTGCAAAACCTGACCGTCCAAGGAATAGCACCAACACCCGCTCCACCGTCGAACCCCACTTGGCTCCTTGCATACATGAATTTGTTGAGTTCCGTGCCTTAAGCTTTGCACCTGCCTCCTTTCATTTTTAGCGGATTCTGCACCTCTTCTTCTCTTGACTTCACTTTGCAAAGGGGGTATGTCTGTCGCACATCTGCAATGCCGTGCCTTTAGGGTTGGGATGCTCTCTCTTCCCTTTCAGCTCTTTGAATAACTCCCCCGTCGATACTAAATCGCACTGTAAACCTGGTGGATAATAAAATGCCAAACTACAGTACCTTGTCTCATTGGATTGCTTTCTCTGTAAAATTGTAGGAAACCATTTAGCTCAATGTGAGTATAGCGTTTGCTTTTCAGGATGTCATAATCCCATTCCTTGGTTTTTGAAGTTTGAAAATCACGTTCTCTGTTTGACGATCATGTTCTCTGCACACAAAAGGTCCGAGATCCAGTTCCTGGCATCCATGTGAATAGATATCAGGTGTGAGCAGAGATCTAGTTATTTGAGATCCCAGAAATCCACTGTTAGTCAGAGGAAAGGTTTTATACTGGATTCCAATTAGTGCAGTAGAAGGCAGGGGAGAGATCAAAAATAGTTCAGCAGTTGATCCAAATGCAGAAGCCACTCAGGGATTGTCCGGGGGGTGGGGGTGGGGGTCTAGGTGGGCTGCCGAAGGTTTAGGGACCTGCATTGTCCAATGAATCAAAGCACGAATGCTGCATTATGAGCCTACTGAATTTGTGGGAGTTCAGGAATGTTGCTAGAGGTGCCAGGCTGCACTTCCAGTGGTCCCTGGGGAGTGTTGTCAGCCGAAGCTCCAAACTCTCCGTCTGGCTCTGGTTGCAGCCTGCTGTGCTGGCTCTGCCCTGCTCTTCCTCATTAGAGGAATCTTCTTTGAGGTAATGCATGGCATGTGCATTAAAAAAGTTGGCACATTTGACACATGTGCATTTTAAAAAATCCACACAAATCCATGTTACTGAATGGGAGAAGAATGTGCACATTTCAACAAATGTCATGCAAGTGGGAAAAAAGGAAAGCTTGCACCCTGGCACATACTGGATTTAGAATGTGCTTCGAGATGGAATTCGCTTGAACTTGAGTTTCAGCTCAGGGGCTGAATACAATGTCAGAGCCGGCCACATTCCTGTTGTGGGCTTGGGTGAAGCCAAAGGGGGGCTGGCCAAAACTAAAAGTGGTGGGGCCACAGTACCAACAATTATGAGATGCTGGGCCTTTTCAGACAACACGTTAAGCCATGGCTCAGCTGCTAACCCTTTTATAGCAAATTTATTTATGTATTTATTACATTTGTATACCGTCCCATAGCCAAAGCTCTCTGGGCGGTTTACATAGGATTAAAAGAATTAAAAACAATATACAAAAATTAAAACAACAAAAACATACCACAGTACAGCCATACATTAAAAACCGCTACAACAGCCCCAAAAGCTACAAAAACAAAAACAAACCCAGGCTCCTCAGATATTGCCAAATGCCTGAGAGAAGAGGAAAGTCTTGACCTGGCGCCGAAAAGATAACAATGTTGGCGCCAGGCGGGCCATGTTCAGGGAGATCGTTCCACAATTGGGGGGCCACCACAGAGAAGGCATGTTCAAAGCGTGGTTATGGAGCCACGATAGTTAGGAATGGTTCACACTACATGCTAAATCGTGGTTCATATGACATGCTTGCTAAGCCATAGTGTTGAGCTCAGAATCCTTAGCGTGTTCTCTGAATAGGGTCATTAAGTTACTAACGGTAATTAAGACCAGGGAGAGGCATTTCAGCTGTTTGGAATGGAAGGGAGGATATGAAAAAGCCATGTCATCAGTCTGGGATTTTTCTAAAGATCCCACCCAGCCATACCCCTCTGTCAGAAGGCAGAATTGTGCATGCCACATGACCTGCCCTTGGATCCCAAAACTACCCAGCTGTCTTCAGGTGCAGTGGAAGATGCAATTCCTCCAGCAATAGGAAGCAAAATACAACTTCCAGTAGCATCTGTATATGGAATAGGAAATGGGCTGCAATCTTGTCCCTCACTTCAGACAGTGAAATGTCTTCCACCATCCCTATGGCTCTCTACCCCTCTCTCTATAAATTTCCCCACAATGCCACTGTGATTTGCGTCTCAAAGTGTCCTGCCTGATGTGGTTCCAGGCACCCAGAGGTGCTACAATCAGAAAGGCACAGGTGAGGACTTGGCACGTCAATTCAGGTCCAGGTTGGGAGAGCTGAATAATCAGGCAAGTTGGACCAGGCAGGGTCTTCCTGGACCTTGGCCAGCTCCAAGTTAGCTCAGACTCAGGTAAAGGAAGGAATCTGTTGACTCAGCAACAGCCAAAGCCTTTCTAAAGCCATAAAAAGGCCAACAGCTCAAGAGTTGTAGTTAACTCCACCCCCTCAAAGAAGCAGTTTGCTTCTTAAAGGGCTACTGCCTCATTTGTAGCCACTGGCTATAAACCGACAAGGTGGGTTTAGTGAAGACTCTAATGGGAGAAGTCAGGTAGAGGAACATCCTCTGGTACGGAAGGTCTTGGCCCAATGTGGGTTGAATTGGTGGAGGGAGTCTCCTCCATCACTGAGTCCTCTTTGGAGCCACAAGATTAGTCAAGGCTGGGAATGTGATGCAATTTGGGTTCCTCTCATTATGCTGGGAAAAGTTCTCCCTAACACATGACAATAGAAATCCTTGCTGATCTGCAACAACTCCCTCAGAGATACACCAGGAAGTCAAAATCTACATCTCATTTGTGTCACATTTGCGGCACGCTGGTAGGAAAAGGGAGTCAGATATGCTTGCCAATCTAATGCAAATCACCCAGAGATATGCCAGGAGGTCCAGATCGACCTTCTGCCCACTCCTGTTCTGGACCAAAACCTAGCAGGGAAGATCATCTCCACATGAAAAGCACAGACATTTGAAAGGAAAGCTTTCTGAATGAAAGTCCAAGAGCATGCCATACTCAGGTATTGTAGAATTTTGGTGAAGTAGGATTGAAAAGACCCTGGACACCGAGAGGAAAACGGTGGTGTTATCTCTACCTTAGACAAATGAATAGGTTTCCCTCCTTTAGCAGGACTATGACTTTGGGAAAGATGAAAGATAAGGGAAGTTGAGAAGTAGACAATAAGTTAGCAAACGAGGGTGGTTCAAAGCTTGAGGTGTCTAATTTGGCAGGGAAGCAAGGCAAATAAATCTACTTCGTGGGTGTTGAAGCTCTTCTGTCTGGCAGCTTCCATCTGCTTGGAGGAGATGTTTTGGATTCCTAAGGAATGTCCTGAGACACCACTGGGGAAATAAGAACACCAATGTTGGCTACTTCACCTTCATTTTGAGCAGGCTGTTTGGGGAATAAAACCAAAAGGTGGTGGTGGGAGGAGGAGGAGGAGGAGGAGGAGGAGGAGAACCTTGGCAGCCATAAAGAGCTGGTTGTCAGTTGGGATGCCACACGGGGAGCAGCACGAATTGGTTGCACAGCAGGGGGAGCAGCTAGACTTAATGGAGCTGCTGGACTGAGTGCAGCATCTGGACTGCTGCTGCCTGCTGTGCTGTGGCTCCCCCTGCTGTTTCAGGCAGTGCTGCTGTCCCTGTTCCTGCCCATGATGATGGTGACCTTCTCTTGCACTCACGTTAGTTTAGTGGTGTCTGCTGATGTTCCAAAGGCTGCTACTTGATGCATTGTATGTAGTGAAGAAAAGCCAAGTGGTGAAGAAGATCCAATGGAAGCCTTGAATGCAAACAATGTCCTCTTTCTGACGGTCCAAAGAATTCCACCACCATCGTTGAATGGTGGTTGGCTCCTGGCTCTCACTCATTTGTCGAGTTCAGTGCCTGCCCCTTTTAAGTATTGGTGGGTTCCCCATGTCTCCTCTTGACTTCAGTTTGGAATGGAGGCATCCCTGTTGTACGTCTGAAAAGCTGTTCTCAGGATGGATTTGCACAAATTCCTGTTGTAATTTATAGTAATTGGTTTTTATACCAAACAAACCATTCCCAAAACTTTGGTGGGGGAAAAAAGCCTAGTTCAATATGCAAATGTAAGCTGTGTCTGTGGTGCTGGACATATCCAGTGAACCCCCCAAATGCTCCCCCAAAATGGCGGGTAATAAATAAATAAATAAATAAATAAATAATAATTATTAGTAGTATTAGTATTATTAAGGCCAGGTAATGTGACATGCACAGGTTTGCCTTCTTACAGAGTGGTATGGCCTGGGTAGATCAATAGAAGTATCCCATGCGGTGACATGGGTTATTCGTATCCTCCCTTCCATTCGAAACAGTTGAAATGCCTCTCCTAGGGCTTAATTACTGTTAGTAAGATAATGACCCTATTCAGAAGATACGCTTAGGATTTTAAGCTAAACGCTATGGCTTAGTATGTCATGTGAACCATGATTTAGCATGTATTGTGACCCATGCCTACTATGGTGGCTCCATCACCACGCTTTGAACACGCTCACTAAGCATTTACTGTAAAAGAGTAAGCAGCTGAGCCGTGGCTTAGAGTGTTGTGTGAACAGTCCCAGCATCCCATTGTTGTTGGTATTCTGGTCCCACCTCTTTTAGTTTTGGCCAGCCCCCCTTTGGCTTCACCCAAGCCCACAACAGGAATGTGGCCAGCTCTGAAATCGTATTCAGCCCTTGAGTTGAAACTCATGTTCATGCGAATTCCATCTCGAAGCACATTCTGACTCCAGTATGTGCCAGAGTGCAAGCTTTGCTTTTTTTCTATTTGCAGGAAATATTTTGAAATGTGCACATTCTTCTCCCATTGATTAACATGGACTTGTGTGAATTTTTCAAAATGCACATGTTTGAAGTGTGCCAAATTCTCCATGCTCATGCCATGCCTTACCTCGAGGAAGAGTCCTCTGATAAGGAAGAGGAGGGGAGAGCCAGCACAGCAGGCTGCAGCCAGAGCCAGAAAGAGAGCTGGAAGCTTTGGCTGACAGCACTCCCCTGGGACCAATGGAAGTGCAGCCTGGCACCTTTTGTGACATTCTTGGACTCCTCCAAATGCAGGAGGCTCAATTGCAGCATTCTTGTTTTGCTACGTTGAACTATACAGGTCCCTAAACCTTCTGCAGCCCACCTAGACCACCCTCCTGGACAATTCCTGAGTGGCTTATGCATTGGGATCAACGACTGTACTATTTTTGGTCTCGCTCATGCCTTCCACTGCACTATTTGGAATCCTGTATATGACCTTGGACTGGACTGCCTTCTCACTTTCTTTACCCTTGGAACTATCTGGACCTTGACAAGGGCACTTGCTAGCCTTACAGCAGGACAACCTACCCAGAAGGCCAGTGATCTTCCCTCGGACTAATAGTAGCGTCCTGTGAAATCAAACAACTAGTTCTCTGCTCGGGCCCGATATCATGGATGCCAGAAATTGTATCTGGGACCTATCGTGTGCAGAGAACATGATCTTCAAACAAAGAACATGATCTTCAAGAAAAACCAAGGAATGGGATTATGACATCCTGAAAAGCAAAAGCTATACTTCCACGGAGCGAAATGTTTTCCTATTATTTTAAGGAGAAAGCAATACAACGAGACAAGGTACTGCGGTTTGGCCTTTTATTATCCACCTGGTGTACAGTGCGATTCAGTATCGACAGAGGATTTGTTGAAAGAGATGAAAGGAAAGAGAGAGCATCCCAACCCTAAAGGCGCAGCATTTCAGAAATACAACAGGCATGCCCCCTTCGCAACCTGAAGTCAACAGAAGAAGAGGTGCAGAATCCGCTGAAACTGAAAGGAGGCAGGTGCAAAGCTTCAGGCACAGAGCTCAACAAATTCATGTTTGCAAGGAGCCAAGTGGGGTTCGACGGTGGAGCGGGTGTTGGTGCTATTTCTTGGACAGTCAGGTTTTGCAGAGCTCAGCTTCCATTGAGAGGTTCTCTTGGGATTTTTCAGCACCTACATTGCTTAGGGTAGCAGCAGGAACCACAGGATCCACAACCACAGGAGCCACAGCCACAACCACAGCCACCACAGCCACAACCGCAGCAACCACAACCACAGGAACCACAACCACAGGAACCACAACAGGACTGTCCTCCGCAGCAGGGTGAACAGCAGGACTTTCCGCCACAGCAGGGTGAACAGCAGGACTGTCCTCCACAGCAAGGGGAGCAGCAGGACTGTCCTCCACAGCAAGGGGAGCAGCAGGACTGTCCTCCACAGCAAGGGGAGCAGCAGGACTGTCCTCCACAGCAAGGGGAGCAGCAGGACTGTCCGCCACAGCAGGGGGAGCAGCACGACCGGCCACAGCAGCAGGGGGAGCAGCCACAACAGGAACAGCACACCATCTTTGCAATGAGGAGGGAAGGTGGAACTGAAAGAAATCAAGAGATATCCTGTGAACCAACCACAACATTCTCCAATGATAAAAGGCATCACATCAAAATAGACCTGAATTAGGTAGACTGATGTATGCCCGTATTTCAAATCATGTTCCTCCAGTGAGTGATCATACTTATGTCTACCTTTGACTACCAAGACCCAAGGATTTCATACGATGTCGCTCAATCTATACATCTAGAATGTTCTTCTTGAGAGATCGTATGTGACAATCTCTACTTTCTCTGGATAGTGTCATAGACCAGGGTGGGCAAGAACTAGAACTTAGCAAATTCTGATCCCAACATTCCTGGTGTCTGGGTTTCTGCCTGACATTTTGCTTCAATATAAAGCCTGGACCATATTATACATGATGTGGCAAGGGAACCACTCTTCTTAGAAAAGTGCAAATACATCTATTAGCTGGTTGGGTGTCTTCGAAGTGCATCTTTAGGACACAGGGGCTAGTCACATCCATATCTTTCATTTTACGCCGTATCTGTAAGACTCTTGATTCGGTGGACAAGAATTAGTAGATATTTTGCAAACCTGGAGATGTTATTCCTGTTGAAGGCCTGAGCCCTCTTGCATTCAAGAAAACAACAACAACCAGGATGTAAATTCTTGGCTTAGAATTTACACAATGTGCAAAAAGGATGCTCACTCCCACTATACAAAGGCACAACACAAGACTAATTTGGTTCACTGAAGTGTCCAAATGCAAAGAAAAACAATTGACTCCCAGTCTTTTAAGAATGAAAAAACATGGAACCCAGAGCTCACCTTATTCAGTAGTAGGAATTGATGTGGATGTTGGATCCAGTGAGTGAGTGAAGAAATTCACAAATGGCGGGCCATTTTATAGAGCTCTCTGCATCCTTCAAGGAGCAATGAGGCACTACCCAAGAATGATGACGTCTTCATTATCCCTCCACAATGGTCTCCATTAAGCCCTCATCCACATATGATCCTTCTTT